>OZ025251.1:15447935-15472794 GCA_964019135.1 Arenicola marina | reverse complement strand
GAAACCTCCCGGGACAATGGAATGGGGTGGTCTGACACATGCCCCCAGCTGAAAGTGGCATGGTACGAACCCGCGAACCAGTGTCATTCTGTAGCTTATATGATAAATGTACGGTTCTAAACATTGCGTAAAGACATGTACCGATCATTATATCACATTGTGCGTAATATGTATCCAATTCAATATAATTCATGGAATATCTTCTCCTTCTCCTTGTTTTACCCCACATCACTGATGGTTGGTTGGTTGTACATATATATTCAAGACGCTTTAACCACTTTTGGTCATATCGCGTCAATGGGAGAAGGAAGGGGAGAGTGGAGCCATGTCCCCGGGGGTAACCCCATACTCTTTACGAAGAAAGACCCACACACCATTGAGAACTGGTAAGTAATAAGTCACTCCTACTGCTCCTTTGTCCCCCGCTGAGACCATCATAACCCCCCCCCCCCACCACCCCTAGCCCCCACTGACAGCCAGCCCATTAAGACATGCCACATATTATGGGTGGTGGCCACCCCACTCGACCCCGGTCCCTTACTGTAGATACACAGGCAGTGTACACACATGTTAATGGGTGGTGTGTGAGATCCCGCGTACCTGGCAACCAACACGACGACAGCGCTACCGAGAGTTGTTGCTTAGATACTCCACCCTCATGGAGATTATGCAACAATAAATAAAGGTGTAGACGGGTATGAACAGGTGTTATGTGAGCATAGTGGTAGGTTACCTGCCGTCATAAGCCGGGTACATATCCATTGTTGTGGTATAGGGGGTAGTGGGATAGAATGATACATGTCGGCATCTGTTTGGCATATATGTGTATACATCATGTATATATGGTATGGTTATATGTTTGGTACAGATACAGGAAGGTGACGTATCTGTGTGGTATACCGGTGGGGTACAGGCATCTGTGCGATATATCTGTATATATTACATATGTATGGTATGGATATATATATATATATATAGTACAGATACAGGATGATGACGTATCTGTATGCTGCCTGCATTCTGCATGGTATCTGCTACAGCAGATCCATCCCATCTGCAAGATATCTGCCACTGACGATCCCTCCGATCTGCATGGTATCTGCTACAGCAGATCCATCCCATCTGCAAGATATCTGCTACAGCAGATCCATCCCATCTGCATGGTATCTGCCACTGACGATCCCTCCGATCTGCATGGTATCTGCTACAACAGATCCCTCCCATCTGCATGGTATCTGCTACAGCAGATCCCTCATCTGCATGGTATCTGCTACTGCAGATCCCTCATCTGCATGGTATCTGCTACAGCAGATCCCCTCCCATCTGCATGGTATCTGCTACAGCAGATCCATCCCATCTGCATGGTATCTGCTACTGCAGATCCCTCCCATCTGCATGGTATCTGCTACTGCAGATCCCTCCCATCTGCATGGTATCTGTTCTGCAGATCCCTCCATCTGCATGGTATCTGCTACAGCAGATCCCTCATCTGCATGGTATCTGCTAATGCAGATCCCTCCCATCTGCATGGTATCTGCTACTGCAGATCCCTCCCATCTGCATGATATCTGCTACTGCAGATCCCTCCCATCTGCATGGTATCTGTCCTGCAGATCCATCATCTGCATGGTATCTGCTACTGCAGATCCCTCATCTGCATGGTATCTGCCACTGCAGATCCCTCATCTGCATGGTATCTGCTACTGCAGATCCCTCATCTGCATGGTATCTGCCACTGCAGACTCCCTCATCTGCATGGTATCTGCTACTGCAGATCCCTCCCATCTGCATGGTATCTGCTACTGCAGATCCCCTCATCGGCATGGTATCTGCTACTGCAGATCCCTCCCATCTGCATGATATCTGCTACAGCAGATC
Source organism: Arenicola marina (assembly GCA_964019135.1). Lineage (NCBI taxonomy): Eukaryota > Metazoa > Annelida > Polychaeta > Arenicolidae > Arenicola > Arenicola marina. Next base: position 15,470,916 of record OZ025251.1, on the reverse strand, counting down.
CATCCCATCTGCATGGTATCTGTCCTGCAGATCCATCATCTGCATGGTATCTGCTACAGCAGATCCCTCATCTGCATGGTATCTGTTCTGCAGATCCCTCCCATCTGCATGGTATCTGCTACAGCAGATCCCTCATCTGCATGGTATCTGCTAATGCAGATCCCTCCCATCTGCATGGTATCTGCTACTGCAGATCCCTCCCATCTGCATGATATCTGCTACTGCAGATCCCTCCCATCTGCATGGTATCTGTCCTGCAGATCCATCATCTGCATGGTATCTGCTACTGCAGATCCCTCATCTGCATGGTATCTGCTACTGCAGATCCCTCATCTGCATGGTATCTGCTACTGCAGATCCCTCATCTGCATGGTATCTGCTACTGCAGATCCCTCCCATCTGCATGGTATCTGCTACTGCAGATCCCTCATCTGCATGGTATCTGCTACTGCAGATCCCTCCATCTGCATGATATCTGCTACAGCAGATCCATCCCATCTGCATGGTATCTGTCCCTGCAGATCCATCATCTGCATGGTATCTGCTACAGCAGAGCCCTCCCATTTGCCCCCATATCTGATTAACCTTTGGGACTTTCATCGCGACATGATCTAGCCCTGTCGTTTCTATGTAGTACTCCCCATCGACCAATACACTCTGTGCATCGATTACAAAAAATACGACAGAAAGAAACAACAATGGCATGATGTATGACCATACCTCGGGGCTCGCTTCCCGTACAGCGATGTGGCGCGGCCGCTGGGGGACTGGCCCTCGGCCCCCCCGGGGGGGTGGCCGCCAGGGAAGTGGCCCGGAGGGTGGCCAGAGGGGTGGCCCGAGGGGTGGACGCCAGGGGAACCCCTCCATCACCTGGTGGGCCGCCGTCGTCGTCACGAAGGTCGTCATGGTGACAGTACGCCGTGGGAGGGTGGGGGGATCAGAGTGGTTTCTCCGGTAGGTAATCCTGATTACGGCGTGTGGGGTGGATGAGTGGGCGAAATGTCTATCACCTTCTGTATCCTTGGCTGCGTATATATATTTATATATTTATCCTGGACGGCTGCCCCCTTCCCGAAATCCTGGCGGACTGGTTCGAACCCCCGACCCACAGCTCAGTTGCCGGGGTTATTTAGCCGCAGCTTCAATACTACAGCAGTAGCAGTTTGTAGGCAAGGGTAACATGCATGATATTGTACACCGATATCACTGGCGACGCATGCACAATCCGAGGGGTGGCGCCGCGGTCGCCGGCCAGATCAATGCTCTCTCTCTCTCTCGCTCTCTCTACAAGGTGACGACTCTCGTGACTGGCTGGTCGGCTGGCGGGGCTGGCTGGCTGTGGCTACGGCCTCCTACTTCCTCCTCTTGCTCCTTCCCGTATGTACCATGTAGTCATACCCCGGGTAGGCCTAGATCCCCTCCTCACACTCACAGGGCCGGGGGCGGCTGCTGCAGTCTTCAGGGGCGGCCGTCTTCATCACACTGAGCAAGCACCCCATCTGTCGTCACCACTAAGGCCTGCCCCCCCCCTCCCCACCCCCACCCACCCCCTCCCTGCCTACAGCGACTCTCCCCAGTCACCCTCCTCACCCACCCACCCACGTACCCCGCCGCTGCAAAATCTCCACCCCCTTCCCGACGGACACTGACCCCCTCACCGGCACCCCACACTGTCCTCGTCACACGCTCCACCCCCGCCCCCTTTCGCCTCTCCCGCCGTCACTATCTTCCCCTCCCTCCCTTTCCGCTGTCACAGCCCAGCCCCCCCCCCCCCCTCCTCGTTATTATCTATCCCCTCTCCCCAACGTCGCCAGCCTCGTGCCGGGGGGGGGGGGGCACGGTCACGACAGGGTCGCCGCACGAAGGGCAGCTGCACTGGGAGAGAGGTCAAGAGGCGGCGGTGACCGTCACAAAGTCAGCGCTATGGGGTGTGGGTGGGGCGGTGAATGACGTGTCAGCGCGCTACGACCTGTTAAGTCAACCGTGTCGGCTTATGGCAATAGTCCGGTGCGACAGAGGGCGGGGAGTCACCCCTATCTCCACCCCCATCTGTCTATACGCCCCACCCCGACCCTCCCTTCCCTCCCCTCTCCCCTCCCCCCTCCCCCCGCCGTCTGGGAGGAAGTCCCTGCCGGAGACGGGGAGTCTGCCTGGGTGGAGGGGAGGGGGGGCACCGAGGCTGTGTGAGTGGGGGGTAAAAGGATGGATGGAGGAGCTGCAGCCCCCGTCACGTGACCGTCACTGGCACCCGCCGCCAGAGCTAAGGCACCGCGGGGCGAGGGAGAGGGGTATGGGGACCGTGAGGAGAGGGTTCGGAGCTGGGGGTGGACGCGCGTGGCGGCGTGTGTTTCTCGTTGATCACAGGCGAATGACATTCTGACCTATTCTCCCACCCCCCCCCGACATACACCCCCCCATCGCACACGAAATTTTCGCCGCGGCGATGAGATGATGGCCCGACAAGTCTCCTCCCCCCCCCCCACCCCCCCCCCTGCGCCCACGCCCCCTTCCCCCCGGTGTCCCATGATGAATCAGCCACGGAGAAGTGCGTCATGGCGTCCTTGTGAGGGTCCCATCGACCAGGCGGCGCCAAAACCCTACCCCCCACATACCCCCCCCCCCCCTCTGTCCTACCCGCTCACCCTCCCTTCCTATTCAATCACGACCCGCCGCTTCCCTCCCACGGCATGCCCATAGCCAGCCTTATGTGATAATTCCATCCCCAGCCACTCTACGCCTGCCCCCCCCCCCCGCCCACCACCCTCCTCCCCTCCCGGCGTCTCATATCGTCACATCCCAGACAACGAACACTCTGCACCCCCCCGCCCACCTCCCCCCTCCCCCACAAATCCCCCTGTGCCTCCCTTGGCAAAGCCACGCACAATGCAATATTGTCTCCGCATGAGACCGGCCATCCTGCCCCCACCCTCCTCCCCCACTTCTCACCCCCCCACTCCATGCTCTCCCCTCCGCAAATCCCCCCCCCCATCCACCCCCACGCCTCCGTAATATCCTCCCGACCTGACCACTCCTCTTCATAAAAACTCGTCCTACCCCTACCCCTGAGCTCTGTAAACTCCTTCTATCTCGCCCCCGGCTCCCCCCCTTTCCTTCCCTCCCCTCCCCTCCCCTCCCCTCCCTTCGGTCTGCGTTAAACTCATGACACCCCCCCCCCCTAGGGAAGTCTGCACGGCGCCGTACCCATGGCAACCCCCTCGGTAGCTAGAACCGCTCGTGAACCCCCCGGCATGCTGCCATGACATCGTCTGCTCAGTGACCATACACCCCCCCTTCCCACCCCGCCTCCTCCCTCTGCTTCCCCCTCCCCCATCACCTCCATCCCTCCCCTCCATGTAGGGTAGATATAAGAAGAGTCGTAAGGGGTGTTGGTGATGGGGGGGGGCGGGCGGCGCACCATGATCACCCCCACACCCTTCTGCTTCATGTACATGTATTGCAACACGAGGCGGGGAGATGGGGGGGGGGGAGATGGGGAGGGGGGGGGGGCAGGAGGACAGACAATACACTGTCGTTGAAGAGCATCCCACACCCCCATAGAGCATTGCTAACACTAATATGCACTGCGGGCCGGCAGTGGGTAAATATGGGAGTCCCTCTGCCGTCTCCCCCTACCAGACGGTGACAGCCAGGAGCCACAGCGGCCATCTGATGCAGCAGCCACAGGGCTCAGTCACCAGGGTTGCGCCAGGAGCCGGGACCGGCGGTTCCAGCCAGTGGGGGCCGTATGTTCCATGTACAGATGTCATTAATGAGCAGACGGGGACAAAAGCTATGTGATCCATGTACAAATGTATGCCATTACTGAGCAGATAGTGATAAGAGCTGTGTTCCATGTACAGATGTCATTAATAAACAGATAGTTACAAAAGAACTATGTCCTCCATGTACAAATGTACAGGGCTGAGTCGATATAAGTAGATATAGGTGTGCACATGGAACAGACACACAGCGCTACAAATTACATTAAAGAACAGACAGATAAGAGCTCTAGAAATGTCATTAAAGGACAGACAGTGATAAGAGCTCTACAAATGTCATTAAAGAACAGACAGTATTAAGAGCTCTACAAATGTCATTAAAGAACAGGCAGTGATAAGAGCTCTACAAATGTCATTAAACAACAGTGATAAGAGCTCTACAAATGTCATCAAACAGCAGTGATAAGAGCTCTACAAATGTCATTAAACAACAGTGACAAGACCTCTACAAATGTCATTAAACAACAGTGATAACAGCTCTACAAATGTCATTAAACAACAGTGATAAGAGCTCTACAAATGACATTAAAGGACAGACAGTGATAAGAGCTCTACAAATGGCATTAAAGGACCGACAGTGATAAGAGCTCTGTGCTTGTACAAATGTCATTAATGAACACAGTGATAAGAGTTGTACATTCCATGTAGAAATGTCATTGTTAAAGAGATATAACGGACCTAGTATAACAGACTTCTAAAACCGACTTTATATAACGTACCTAATATAAACGAGTCTAACCAAGTGCAACTGAGTTCGAAGAAGGGCGTTGACCTGGTATAACCGGCGGTCCAGTGATGTAACGTAACGTTGAACAGTTTGTTGTATTGTATATTCAGGACGCTTTCACCACTTTTGGTCATATCAGGTCAATGGGAGAAGGAGGGGAGAGTGGAGTAATGTCCCCCGGGGGTAACCCCCCACTCTTTGGGAAGAAGGACATGGTATCTTTACCGGCGACCACACAGACAAGGCCACAGCGGGGCTCGAACCACCGACCCACGCGTCGCTAGGGTCTCAGGGAAGCTCTGGATGGACTGCGGGGTGTACGCCAGCCCGTGCCACCACCCCACGCTGGGTACCAGTCACCCTGGTGACCAGGAACACACCCCCATCGCCTCATCCACATACATCACCATGGACATATGACCCCCCCCCCGCTCTCCCCCCGGACTGCGGGGTGTACGCCAGCCCGTGCCACCACCCCACGCTGGGTATCAGTCACCCTGGTGACCAGGAACACACCCCCATCGCCTCATCCACATACATCACCATGGACATATGACCCCCCCTCCTCCCCCCGGACTGCGGGGTGTACGCCAGCCCGTGCCACCACCCCACGCTGGGTACCAGTCACCCTGGTGACCAGGAACACACCCCCATCGCCTCATCCACATACATCACCATGGACATATGACCCCCCCCCCCGCTCTCCCCCCGGACTGCGGGGTGTACGCCAGCCCGTGCCACCACCCCACGCTGGGTATCAGTCACCCTGGTGACCAGGAACACACCCCCATCGCCTCATCCACATACATCACCATGGACATATGACCCACCCCCCGGGCTCTCCCCCCGGACTGCGGGGTGTACGCCAGCTCCGTGCCACCACCCCATGCTGGGTACCAGCCACACTGGTGGCCAGGAACACACCCCCATCGCCTCATCCACATACATCACCATGGACATATGACCCCCCCCCCGCTCTCCCCCCGGACTGCGGGGTGTACGCCAGCTCCGTGCCACCACCCCATGCTGGGTACCAGCCACACTGGTGGCCAGGAACACACCCCCATCGCCTCATCCACATACATCACCATGGATATATGACCCCCCCCTCTCCCCCCGGACTGTACGCCAGCCCGGGCCACCACCCCACGCTGGGTACCAGCCGCACTGGTGACCAGGAACACACCCCCATCGCCTCATCCACATACATCACCATGGATATATGACCCCCCCCCCCTCCCCCCGGAGTGCGGGGTGTACGCCAGCCCGGGCCACCACCCCACGCTGGGTATCAGTCACCCTGGTGACCAGGAACACACTCCATCGCCTCAGACACCCACACATCACCATGGATATATGACCCCCCCCCCCCCACCTGGACTGTGGGGGTGTTGGTCAGTCCCCCCCCCATTCACCTTCTCCCTCCCCCCACCAACCTACGGGCAGTCCGACCCAGCCAAGCCCAGCCATAGCGGACCCCCCATCAAATATTCATCCACCCAGAGGTAATTCTATGTTAATCAGAGGCGGTGGCGTGATACCGGAGGCTCTACGGCAGTGGCACCGCCTGGCGAGGGGAAACAACACCACCAAGGAGCGCCCCGCTGCCGTGGGGTGCAGGGTACGGGTTGGTTGGGTGTACCGTGGGGTGCAGGGTACGGGTTGGTTGGTTGTACCGTGGAGTGCAGGGTACGGTTTGGTTGGTTGTATATTCAGGACGCTTTAACCACTTTTGGTCATATCGCGTCAATGGGAGAATACAGGGAGGGTGGAGCCATGCCTCCGGGGGTAACCCCTTACTCTTTGCCAAGAAGGACATGGGGTCTTTATCCTGTGACCACACAGATATGGCCACAGCGGGGCTCGAACCACCGATCCACGTGCCGTTAGGCTCTCAATGCGAGCGCTCTAACCCGCGGGGCACAGGGTACGGAACACCAAGTGGACACCATGAAATGTGGGGTGTTTCATGCCACTTCCATGCACAAGAAGGCTAAATCAACTGGGCCAATCAAGAACCATCCCGGAACAGTAACAATAGGGTTGGATTAAAATGCAGGTACCACCAGGGTGCGAACCCATGACCAATAGCTCAGCCTGAGTACTGACCCTGAGTATTTAGCCTACATATCTGGCAATAAATATCTAAATATCTTAGATAACAAAAACGAATGATAATAATAAATTTATTATGGCGAAGTTATTTAAGGGATTAAATGAGAAGCGTGCAACGCTTCAATACATACCATTGAAGAGAAATTTACGCACAGGAATATCACAAATAGTATGCATCGATTGCTGAGACCTCGGCCAAACAATGTCAAGCCAGTCCAAGTAATACCGAATGGGAGTGGAAAGCTTAAAACATCCATGGCACACGCCGTCAATCCCTTGCATTGGGCATATCATAACGCAAACGATGAGCAACGTACATCATAGCGCGCGCATTAAGGGTCTGTAGGCGAACCAGTGATGAAACATCAGTTTTGATGAAACATCAGTTTGGATGAAACATCAGTTTGGATGAAACATCAGTTTGGATGAAACATCACTGTGGATGAAACGTCACTGCGGATGAAACGTCACTGCGGATGAAACGTCACTGCGGATGAAACATCACTGCGGATGAAACATCACTGCGGATGAAACATCACTGCGGATGAAACATCACTGCGGATGAAACATCACTGCGGATGAAACATCACTGCGGATGAAACATCACTGCGGATGAAACATCACTGTGGATGAAACATCAGTTTGGATGAAACATCACTGTGGATGAAACATCACTGCGGATGAAACATCACTGTGGATGAAACATCACTGCGGATGAAACATCACTGCGGATGAAACATCACTGCGGATGAAACATCACTGCGGATGAAACATCACTGTGGATGAAACATCACTGTGGATGAAACATCACTGTGGATGAAACATCACTGCGGATGAAACATCACTGTGGATGAAACATCACTGCGGATGAAACATCACTGCGGATGAAACATCACTGCGGATGAAACATCACTGCGGATGAAACATCACTGTGGATGAAACATCACTGCGGATGAAACATCACTGCGGATGAAACATCACTGCGGATGAGACATCACTGCGGATGAAACATCACTGGGGATGAAACATCACTGCGGATGAAACATCACTGCGGATGCAACATCACTGCGGATGAAACATCACTGTGGATGAAACATCACTGCGGATGAAACATCACTGTGGATGAAACATCACTGCGGATGAAACATCACTGCGGATGAAACATCACTGCGGATGAAACATCACTGCGGATGAAACATCACTGTGGATGAAACATCACTGTGGATGAAACATCACTGTGGATGAAACATCACTGTGGATGAAACATCACTGCGGATGAAACGTCACTGTGGATGAAACGTCACTGTGGATGAAACATCACTGTGGATGAAACATCACTGTGGATGAAACATCACTGTGGATGAAACATCACTGCGGATGAAACATCACTGCGGATGAAACATCACTGCGGATGAAACATCACTGTGGATGAAACATCACTGTGGATGAAACATCACTGTGGATGAAACATCACTGGATGAAACATCACTGTGGATGAAACATCACTGTGGATGAAACATCACTGCGGATGAAACATCACTGCGGATGAAACTTCACTGTGGATGAAACATCACTGCGGATGAAACATCACTGCGGATGAATCATCAGTGCGGATAAAACATCACTGTGGATGAAACATCACTGTGGATGAAACATCACTGCGGATGAAACATCACTGTGGATGAAACATCACTGTGGATGAAACATCACTGCGGATGAAACATCACTGCGGATGAAACATCACTGCGGATGAAACATCACTGCGGATGAAACATCACTGCGGATGAAACATCACTGGATGAAACATCACTGTGGATGAAACATCACTGGATGAAACATCACTGCGGATGAAACATCACTGCGGATGAAACGTCACTGTGGATGAAACATCACTGCGGATGAAACATCACTGCGGATGAAACATCACTGCGGATGAAACATCACTGCGGATGAAACATCACTGTGGATGAAACATCACTGCGGATGAAACATCACTGCGGATGAAACATCACTGCGGATGAAACATCACTGTGGATGAAACATCACTGTGGATGAAACATCACTGTGGATGAAACATCACTGTGGATGAAACATCACTGTGGATGAAACATCACTGCGGATGAAACATCACTGCGGATGAAACATCACTGCGGATGAACCATCAGTGTGGATGAAACATCAGTGGATGAAACATCACTGTGGATGAAACATCACTGTGGATGAAACATCACTGCGGATGAAACATCACTGCGGATGAAACATCACTGTGGATGAAACATCACTGTGGATGAAACATCACTGTGGATGAAACATCACTGTGGATGAAACATCACTGCGGATAAAACATCACTGTGGATGAAACATCACTGTGGATGAAACATCACTGTGGATGAAACATCACTGTGGATGAAACATCACTGCGGATGAAACATCACTGCGGATGAAACATCACTGTGGATGAAACATCACTGTGGATGAAACATCACTGTGGATGAAACATCACTGTGGATGAAACATCACTGTGGATGAAACATCACTGTGGATGAAACATCACTGCGGATGAAACATCACTGTGGATGAAACATCACTGTGGATGAAACATCACTGCGGATGAAACATCACTGCGGATGAAACATCACTGCGGATGAAACATCACTGTGGATGAAACATCACTGCGGATGAAACATCACTGCGGATGAAACATCACTGTGGATGAAACATCACTGTGGATGAAACATCACTGCGGATGAAACATCACTGCGGATGAAACATCACTGCGGATGAAACATCACTGTGGATAAAACATCACTGTGGATGAAACATCACTGTGGATGAAACATCACTGCGGATGAAACATCACTGCGGATGAAACATCACTGCGGATGAAACATCACTGCGGATGAAACATCACTGTGGATGAAACATCACTGCGGATGAAACATCACTGCGGATGAAACATCACTGTGGATGAAACGTCACTGTGGATGAAACATCACTGCGGATGAAACATCACTGCGGATGAAACATCACTGTGGATGAAACGTCACTGTGGATGAAACATCACTGCGGATGAAACATCACTGCGGATGAAACATCACTGCGGATGAAACATCACTGTGGATGAAACATCACTGAAACATCACTGCGGATGAAACATCACTGCGGATGAAACATCACTGCGGATGAAACATCACTGCGGATGAAACATCACTGCGGATGAAACATCACTGTGGATGAAACGTCACTGCGGATGAAACATCACTGTGGATGAAACGTCACTGTGGATGAAACGTCACGGTGGATGAAACATCACTGCGGATGAAACATCACTGCGGATGAAACATCACTGTGGATGAAACATCACTGCGGATGAAACATCACTGGATGAACCAAAGAGAAGTTTGTGCGACTTTTATGTCGTCTTTTTTTCAGTGCCAATAACCACACGCTGCAGAGGGAACCAGAGCGTGCGTATCAACGGGTATCACTGAAAATGGTGAAATATATCCTGCATGCAACTTACCTGTCCCGGAACACGAAACATGGCGTGACAGGTCAAGGAATTTAATCTCGTTTGAACGGCTGTCCAATCACTGCATGTATGCGAAACCACAAGGTGCTAAACCAAGATACATACCTGGAAGGAATGGGAAAAAGAGATCATATTAGCATGATTAAAATAAACTTGAAGCTTTGATTGACATTAAAATTGTTTAAATAACTCTTTCTGTTTGCCATTTTACAGAGTGCTAAATCAAGCATAAGTTCATCATTGACTATATTTAAATGTTTTCTCAAAATGTCCTCATTTTCAGAGGCAGGCTAAAGCACTGGCTTATTTGTGATACATACGCAGAACTTATTATCACTGATTTGTTCAATTGGGGAAATCTTAGTATCGCTTTTAGTTCCATGACGGAAGCTTAGTTGTACAGACGTGCAGGTTGCAAATATTCCGTGGTGGCACGTAATTATACATATGCTTTACCGCCAAGGATCACAATATTTAGGCAGGAATACTTTGGTGTTTTCGGCCACATTTGTGTCCATGTCGGCCAAGAGATATGACAATGAGATATGATGAGATATGATGAGATAAATGATATGCCAAACGCGTGCTGGCCTCAGGCTAATTGGCATGCTGAATGGTTTGTTGTATATTCCAAGACGTTGTAACCACTTGTGGTCATATCGCGTCAATGGGAGAAGGAAAGGGAGAGTGGAGCCATGTTCCCGGGTGTAACCCCCTACTCTTTGCGAAGAAGGACATGAGATCTTTATCCCGCGACCACACAGACATGGCCACAGCGGGGCTCGAACCACCGATCCACGTGCCGTTAGGCTCTCAGGTAACCAGAGCTCTCAAGGGGAGCACTCTAGCCAACTGAGCTACCGGGCCGGTCCCGGGATGCTGAATGAGCTCCTTACGTTACATAACTTTGCTTGTTAAAGTCGCATACACCGTCAACTCGTAACAAAACAGTTCATTAACAAAAAAGCCCATTAAGAGTATGTGACAAGTCCATATCAGGGCCCGTTATCACAGGTGCTCTGGTCCCATGTCGCTCAATGGCGCACCTCGTTCATGCAGGGGGAGTGTGGCTTTCTTCGTCATCGATGCTAACGTATGGTAATACCGCCATTTTGGCCTGCTAACTGATCTCAAGGAGTTAACGGTAACGCGGCCAGGGTCTGTGGTTTATAAATGTGGCTGTATGGTACTTGGAGGACATGCCGCGTCTCACCGCGGCTATTAATATTGTGACTATACGACCGTGGAGAGATATAGATGAAAGAACGACCGACCACTATATACACCATGTTGTGTGAATAAACTTGTCGGCGAGGCGAGCACTTCACGTATACAGAAATCCCGTCAAGTATGCTGGTTGCTTTTTTTCCCGTTTTGTGGCTCAACCTTTCTGTTTGTTGTTGGTTTCGTAAGCTGCAATTCACTTTCGTCTTTTTTTTAATAAAATAGTTAACACATGATATGGTGTATCACAGTGTAACACGGCTGACTGGCTGCCTCGGGCCGCGCTGAGTCACTCCCGCGGGCGGGTCTATACCGCTCACCCCCCCCCCGCCCCCGCACCAACCCACCACCCCACCACCCACACACCCACCCCCCAGCCACCCTCTCCCCGCCCTCTCAGCAATAACCCGTTATGGCTTCCACTTCATGCGTGAGTCACAGTTTGAATTCTATCCACGGAATTTACTCGATCGTCCCCGCGTCCCACGCGGTCTGTAGGCCGGCCCAGTATAACCAACCGGAGTCAACTTATCACCAAGAATAACGGCACAGTAACTATATTCTGCCATGTTAAACAGCGTCCACGCGGTCCACCTCTTTTTGCAATGTTTGCTAGGTTTTGTGTATGGGAAAAACGGCGCATAGACAATTATTGCCTTTTTCTTCATCCATCCATCCGTCTCTCCATCCCACAGGTATTGTCAAGCTGTCAATCACCAAGTGTAGGCGCCTATCTCACCCCGCAATACACACAATATCGCTCAGATATTAGGCTTCAGATATCGTATAGTACCTTACATACTCTCCGTGCTTATTAAGCCAACGGAGAATATACCCCACCCACCGCGCGAGCAGAATAGCTCACGCATTACTCTCGCTTTTCGCCGGTTATATGACGCATCCCCACCCCTCCTACGCTTTCTATGAAGGTGCTTTATGCCACTTTTGTGCACATGAAGGCTGAATTGAGCCAATAAACCTGACGAGACAATGTGAAGGGGTTGGATACAACTTGTCCCTGTTGGGTTGGATACAACTTGTCCCTGTTGGGTTGGATACAACTTGTCCCTGTTGGGTTGGATACAACTTGTCTAGGGTTCGAATCCGCGCGATACGGATCTAGCCTCAGCTGAGCCTGATGACCAACTGGGCCGCCAGGCATTCCCTGATCTAAGATGCACGCTGCTCCAGGTATATCTATATACACACACGAGACATACGCATCCCCGTGATCGCACCAATCACGGTCCAATCAATTAAATCACGACGAAGTGGACACTGATGACTGACACAGGAGTTAGTGAGATCAACCACAACAACCCCGTCGCCATCTCGAGAGGTTATCCATGTAGGGAATACATGTGGGTGACAGTCACCGATCAATGGCCCAGCTTGCTCCCCCCTCCCCCTCCCCTCTCTCTCTCTACCACAACCGTCACCCTCACCCTCACCTAACCCCACCCCGCTCACACCAGCGTTAAGCATTGCTTCACTTGCTTGTCCTCATTTTCATAATTCCCCGCGTTCACCTCGCGACCCGTGCACCCCCCTCCGCGAGCGGCCGCAATGGACTCGCCCGCTGCCATCATTGCCGATTCACGGCGGGCCATGGGCAGGAGGCATGGACAGCGAGGAGGACGAGCGCCGGGGACGACCCACCGACCGGCCGGCCGACCGACAGACCACACCAGTCGCCAGCAGGCCCACGTGTGGGGCATCTAGGACGACACCTCTCGGTTATTAAGATCTCTACACGTGTACCACAGGCACCGCTCAGTATAGGATACCGTGTGTGGGAGGGAGGGGGGTGGGGGTACAGTTTGCACCCCCTTGGGCTGTCTGGTTGGTCTCCTTCTTACCACGCCACCCCCTTGACCGATGTGACCCGGACGCTCCTCCGGCCGTCCGGCATTTCCAGGCGTGAGTCGCGGCCGCTAGACCACAGACCGCTTGTCAGTGTGAGGCAGGCACTCCAATTCAGACCCGACTCATTGTCATAATATATTGGGGAGCCGGCCAGGCTGGGTTCACGGCTCACGGTATGTGGTATCCACAACTGTGTTTAATAGACCCGAGATATCGGTTCGATCGCTTATAACAGCCCGGTATAACAGCCCGGTATAATAGCCCGGTATAACAGCCCGGTATAACAGCCCGGTATAACAGCCCGGTATAACAGCCCGGTATAATAGCCCGGTATAATAGCCCGGTATAATAGCCCGGTATAACAGCCCGGTATAACAGCCCGGTATAACAGCCCGGTATAACAGATACGGGCGAAGGGATCATTAACCCAATTAATGGTTGGTAATGAGATTGACTGTCTTTTAGTTGCGGGGATAACGTTAATAGTTCGGTGCGTCCGACCTTGACCTTTGGGACACAGCGCAAACAGGTCGGGATAATGCAACCAATTCATTCATAATAAATTACCGGATGCCAAGGATTTGGACCAAGTATCCCAGGGTGCCATAAAGCTATCTATTGTTGCCTCGACCCCCCCCCCCCTCCCGAGTCCAATGAGTGCGGAAAGTCGCGAGGTGGCCGATCATAAAGCAACACGAAAAACGGAATATAAAATATATCTGAATACGGAGACAAAAGCAGGCGTGATACCCTGACCTTGACCTTGACATTTACATTGACCCACTGGAATCGGCAAGGACAGTGGTCAGGTGACGGTCACGTGGGTCGGCCTGCCGGTCACGACGTGAGGGTGCCAAGCGGTTTGTTTTCATCGCCGGGGTGCCGAGGAGGTGGGGGAGGGGAGGGGGCGGGGGCGGGGGCGGGGGCGGGGGCGGGGGTGGCTGTCACTGAAGCGTGCGGCGTCCAATGCACTGATGGGGTCATATAAAGCGGCCAATCAATAGTGGGTATCGACCGAGCCTTTCAATATTGCATGTCTCGATGGTCGTCTTGCCGTCAGCATGGCGTCGCCGGGGGGGGGGGGGGGGGTGGCGACCATGGGAGGGGGGCCAGCCAGTAAAACAATTTTAATAGCACTGCTCACAATACTATCGTGACCTCACTCTCCATCTATTTCTCCTGCTCCCCTCCTCTCCCACCTCCTGCTCCCCCTCCTCTCTCACCTCCTGCCTCATATCCTCCCTCTCCTCACCCTCCTATCCCACCTCCTCTAGCTCCTTCTCTACCACCTCCTCTTCCCTTTCTTCCTCCTCTTCACCCTCCCTCTCCTCTCCCACCTCCTCCTCCTCTCCTATCTCCTATTCTCCTCCCCCCTCTCCGCTCCACCCATCACTTCGCTCTCTTCTCCCCTCGCCCCCCGCCCCCTCATGCATTATTCATGAGCTGTATGAGACTGGGGATCGTCGGAGATCAATAGCGATGTCTGGGATGTCAGACAAGCCAGCGGGACGGGGGGGGGGGGGGTGGAGGGTATTATATCGCGGAGTGTCGGGGGACAAGCCACAGGATGTGTGATAGGGTGGTGTATGGTGTAGGCTGGTGAGGTGAGGTCTGGCGTGAAAGAGGTGTAGTAGTGGGGGCGCCACGGCTCTCGGGGGGAACGGGGCGGGTGGCGGGGGGAGGGGGGGGGGGCTGCTTCGTCGGCAAATAATAACAACATAATTAACCATTGATAGGAAATGGCCCTGGTCCCACATTCACTGCCACTGTCAACGCCGCACAATAAACCATAAAATACAACGAAAAACACTTGTTATTTATGATATTACTCATATTAAATCCCGCCTGTCGCTACGAAAGACAGGTCAATACGAGGCCAACATTTCATATTGTACTAACACGGCAATCACATAGCGCTAAACCACGCTTTTGTGACATCAGACGTGGCGAACGTCGTGGGTTCGCGCCCCGCTGTGGCAAGGCCATTACTAGAAGATATTATCGAAATGACACAGACGTTTCAAGCCATGTTTGTTTACACGTGGCCAAGAAACGCTTCGCCAATACAAAACATCACCTCACACGTCTCCACTGGATTGCTTTGAGTATTTTATGTATGTCAAATCGCCATGCCGATATGAATGATTCATCAAGGGTAGAGCCATGTCGGGGGGTAATCCACTACTCTTTTCGAGTAAAAGTAGAAGAGGGACATGGGACCTGTACCCGAACATAACATACATTATTTGCACAGCGGGGCGCGAACCCCGACGTCCGGCATAGTCGACAGCTGGCGACAAAAGCCGAGGGCGCTAACCACTAGACCATTCGGGTGGTCCCGTGTCCTCCAACAGAGGGACAGGCGACCCCCTTTCTCACGTATCAGTGAGAGGGAGTATCCAAGCCTCGATGGGGGGGGGGGGGGGGGCTGGCGGGGCATTGCGTGGAATCTCCACCGGGGGGCGCTGTGCAGACGGCACTGGCCAGCAGAGCACGCATATAGTATCGCCATCTAGTGATCTGTTTCGTAGTTAACTGATCAATTGTGTCGGGTTCTCGTATTGCAACGCCAGTGCGACGAGATGAAACCGTCAGGAATCTATGGGTCTCGGCCAGGTAACAGATCGGCCACCTCCCCCCGCCCCTCCTCTCACCCACCTACGCTCGTGAGGCACGCTTTATTGCCAACATAAGCATACACAACCATCCTTAAATCTTCTCAAAACAGCGACACTTGGTTACAGTATACTCCACTCAAGCCGAATGTACACACAGGGTAAAAGAAGGAAAGAAGTGGGGCGGGACGTGGGAGGCGGAGGCGGTATAGCTGTGGGCGTGGGCGGTGGGTCTCAGGTACACCGCCGCCGCAGAGCGAGGGGACACAGTACATCTATAGGGATATTGTTCCGCCAATAAGGCACCCACAATGCATCAGTAACACCGACAGCGGCCCGGCCCGGCTCGGCGCGACGCGGACCGGCGTCTGCTCACAGGAAAGGGGGGAGGGAGGGGGGGGGGAGAATGGTCGGTCGGATGAGTTTTTGATGATACTGACTCGAATGTCGAATGAAATGTTGCCTTTCCAGGCCACTATTGGGTGAACAGGAAGGCTAAACCGGGCCAAAGTGTGAGGGCGCGAACCCACGACCGGTTTTTCTGCAGCCCAGCCTGATCACCGATTGGGCTAGCGAGGCCCCAACAGGGCTATGCAACCTCCCGGGAAAACAAAATGGGTTTGCATGAAACAGGCCACGGATGGCGGTGCCAGGGTTCGAACCCACGACCGGTTTGTCTGCAGCCCAGCCTGATCACCGATTGGGTTAGCGAGGCCCCAACAGGGCTATGCAACCTCCCGGGAAAACAAAATGGGTTTGCATGAAACAGGCCACGGATGGCGGTGCCAGGGTTCGAACCCACGACCGGTTTGTCTGCAGCCCAGCCTGATCACCGATTGGGCTAGCGAGGCCCCAACCGGGCTATGCAACCTCCCGGGAAAACAAAATGGGTTTGCATGAAACAGGCCACGGATGGCGGTGCCAGGGTTCGAACCCACGACCGGATTGTCTGCAGCTCAGCCCGCTCACCCGCTGGGGTGAGTACGTACGTCAGAAGGCCTCTTCACCTTCGACGCACGGCCAAACCTCCGTGTCATACGGGGTATCCGTCCTCTCTGACGGTACTGCCTTTTGGAAGTAAGCCGGCCACCCAGCCCAAACAAATAACGGTATTTGCACACTCAAATAAGAATATATCAGGAGACTACAACAATAAGTTAGCAAAAAGTCATCGATCTTTCTGCACTTGGGAACCGCTTCACGTCTAAGAATACTCTGGTCGATCAATATCACATCAATCATTGCAGCGGAGAATTCGTATCCCAGAAAGAAGAGTCAGCTGAACACCCCCCCCCCCCACCCCCCCATAAAAAAAATGGATGCCTGAATCGCATTAGCCATCCAATCCGGACACGCCCAGATATATGCTGCGGGCCTAACGCTCGGGGAATGCCGCTACAACGTCCCAAGCCATGGCTTCACCGACATTAAACACAAAGCAGGACATCATCCATCCACTCCACTCCACTCCACTCATCTCATCCCATCGAGCAATTTCTGTCCTCATTATATGCGTATTAATACCCGCCGCGAATTGGACGGGGTGAGTCCGGCGACCCAGATTCCGGGAGAGCACGCCGCAGGACACCATGGCCGCCCGTCCTCTCGGGATCAGGGGGCCTAGACCGCTGGTGGCGCGGTGGGTGATGTGTCCACAGGACGGCGGGGGGCGTGTAGAAGGGTTGGGGGCGGAGGCGGAGGCGGAGGGGGTGACACTACGGCCAGTGATGGGGCACCACGTACTGGTGTGCGGCTATGATGGGGGATGGCGGCGTCGACAATTATATGGCATGACACGTATCATGCATCATGTATCTATCACACATACCATCATATGTATCAGCCCACCAGATGGCATCCCAGCCCATCAGATGCCATGCCAGCCCACCAGATGCCATCCCAGGCCATCAGATGCCATCACAGCCCACCAGATGCCATCACAGTCCATCAGATGCCATCTCAGTCCACCAGATGCCATCACCGTCCATCAGATGCCATCCCAGCCCACCAGATGCCATCACAGCCCACCAGATGCCATCCCAGCCCATCAGATACCATCCCAGCCCACCAGATGCCATCACAGTCCATCAGATGCCATCCCAGTCCACCAGATGCCATCACAGTCCATCAGATGCCATCCCAGCCCACCAGATGCCATCACAGTCCATCAGATGCCATCCCAGCCCATCAGATGCCATCACAGTCCATCAGATGAATTCCCAGCCCACCAGATGCCATCCCCGACCATCATGTGGAATGTGGTTGTATGAAACACCCCCCCCCCCCCCTTAAATCATTGCAGGTGCCAGGGCGGGAACCCACGACCATGATTGGTGTCGGCCCAGTGTGGTCTTTAGCCACCAACATTTTCCTTTTTTTTAAACAGGTGAAAACAACCCACTTATTAGTATAGACCTCAGACATCCATTTGTAGCATGATGATTGGCCACTTGCGGCAAAGACACGTGACTAAACGCTCGTTCCATCGACTGAATTGTCGCGAGTACATGCACGATTACACCCCCCCCCCACCCCCCACAACAACAAGGGCGTCGTTTAGTGCGAGCCGGAAACAGCCTCCTAAAACACACATCCCATCCTTATGTACCAGTGAAGGGGAGTCTACTCCAGTCAGCAACCCCACCCCCGAGACAGGGCCCAAGGTCAGGACCAACCAATGTGACAGCCAGTACTCAACTTGCTTGACGGCGCAGTCAGAGAGACACCTCGCTATAATATAAATCTTAGCGCTTCGCGCCGCCTTGTATTGACTTACTGCGGGCACACTCCAGGGTCATCTGAGATAAGGAGAAGATGGATCAAAGCAGAGAGGCCAAAAAAGAACCCAGGGTAAACACCGTGTACAGCGTGACACCCGCTGGGTGGTGGGAAACTTTCAAATTGGCTCACGCTGCCGCCTTCCCTTACGCGACTCACTGCAGGTGTGGTAGGGAGGGGTTTGGCTTCTCGGGGGACGGCTGGCACAGCGCTCTGGCTATAACTTCTCTGTCTGATGACTCTCATTGGGGACTCTTCTAGAGGTCACGTAATGGAGGAGGAGGAGGGGGAGGAATCTTCACGAAGAGAAAAATCACATCAGATCTTTTTAACCCTCTGTAGGCCGTAGAAATGTTAGAACGGTCTGGGTCGGGGGTAGGTTGGGTTTTTTGTTTAATGAGGGGGTGGCGAGGGGAGGGGGGGAGGGGAGGGGGGGGGGGCTATCAATTCTCAGGGGGATGCCATTCGGTGTGTTGTTGAGGTGTCGGAAGGCCGGGAGTTTGTAGCCGACATGATCATCTGATTGTCCCAGGGGGGTCGGCGGGAGCCTGGTTCGCGCCAAATGTGGAATAAAACGAAACAGACGCCATGAAACGAAAATCCCAACCCACCCCATCCATCTTGCCCCGAACTACTGATCCCCCGCCTCTAAAAGGACGGGGCGGGACAACCAGGAGGCCGGTCACGCCTCCTCGCCGGCACCACGGCGGTCCACGGCGGACTCCGAGTGTCAGGGTCCCGGCCTGGCCCCCCCGCCCCCCCCCCCGTCCTCCCGCTCTCCCAACCTACCGGGCCTCCCTCCCTCCCCACAACCGTCCGTGCATACCTCACCCCCAGCCCTCCAGCCCCACACCCCGCCGCCCTGTTCTCGGTGCCCCCCTACCTCCCGACTTCCGTCTTTGCAGCCCGCCTCCCCCTTCCCTCTTCCGTCGTTCATTAAATCTTCTTCTTCCATCCCGCTCTTAGTCACTCCCCACTTCGCTTCATTTGTTCCTTCCCGCCGCACCCTCACTATCTTCGTCCCTCGTCCCTCCCCCCCCCCCCCTTACCTTCCATCCCTCCTCCCAACTGTCCCTCCCTTACTTCACCGTCCTCCCTCCCTCCCTCCACGCAGTGCCGCTGTTAACATTCAAGTCCCCCTCGACGATGTGCAAGACGCCGAAGTCCTACCAGCAATACCCGGTACACCCACGGTACACCCACGGCCTGTCGTCCCAGCTATACCGCCGTCCCAGCTATACGGCCGTCCCAGCTATCCCACCGTCCCAGCTATCCCACCGTCCCAGCTATACGGCCGTCCCAGCTACCACCCTCCACTTTCCCACAGATACTGTCCTAGTTCTCGACATCAGACCCATTGAATGCCAGGGACGCAAGCCACACACCAACAGGCAGAGCACCAACTTCCCTTCACGCGATCTCGGGAAGGATTTCTAGCGACTATCCATGCACACATAAACGTGTAGTATCCGTTATCCGATAATCCGATAATCCAACACTAATCCATGAAGTTCAGTACTCACGGATTCGATCACGCCATACAATCAGGAAATTCAAACCAGGCATGAGTAAGCCACACATGGGCCACACTGACTATAATAGTCCCCACCAATATGGAAGAGACGACGGTTTCACATCAGCCCATGGTGCACCATTTAACGTCACAAGCCAGGACTCAAGTATCTCGTTTCCTCCTTTCTCTTTTAGTATCAAAAGTGAAGTGGGCACGGTGGAGACGGACACTGGACAACGTGCCGATGTCCTCAACGGATGGTGGTGGGTGGGTGGTGGTGGTGGTGATGGGCGTGGCGTTGGGGCGGTCGTGGTGATAGTGGTGGTGGTGGGGGCGGAGGTGGTGGTAGTGGGGGTGATGGTAGTGGTGGCATGGTGGAACTGATGGTGATGGTGCTGATGGTGGTGGGGGTGGGGGTGGAGCTAATGTTGGGGGTGGTGGTGCCAGTGGTGGTGCTGTTGGTGGTGGCCGTATTGCTGATGGTGACGATGTCTAACGTCCCATGGCCACACCGCCGCCGGACATTCCCCACTGATATCCCAGGCACCAGAAACAGGCTGAAGCAGGCAGGCAGGCAGCCACATGGTCAAGGCGACGGACATCCAGATACGCCTCCTAGGAGAAACACTTACCGGCGCCCTGGATCCAGGGGATCGACCACCATCCCACCGAGAGTTGCAGCAGTAGTAGTCCCAGACGGCCGGCGGGGACGCACGAGGCACGCACCACCGACACGTGTAACATCCGACGCGCGTATTCCACAAGTCACGTCAGCATAAATATCATCCCGCTGTAACAATCCTCCTCATCGTCATCATCACAGGACTCCTGCCGTCAGGGCAGGCGGCTGCGGGACCTATTTATGTATCTATATAATATATATATATGGGCCATATGTAAATGTCTATATCAATATGCACGGTGGCTGGCTGGCAGCGGTCTAGTGGTCTACTATGCTGTAGTCTATACTATAAGGGCCTATAGGGGCCTATAGGGGTCTGTGTCTCTTGTCTCCAGTCCAGGCAGCGTGTGGGCACAGGGCTCGGTGATGATACCAAGACCGACCGAGCGACGTGCCCCCCCCTCCCCCCCCCCCCCCCCCCTACTCTTACTCCCACCACCGCCCGCGCTTCCCGCCCCTCCCCCCCGCCCGCCCACAGGCGACGGAAGCACGTACCGTTTGCATTGCTCGTCCCTCTAATAATGACCTACCCCTCCCCCCCAGCTCGCTCTCCCCCCCCCCTCCCCCCCTCCCACCTTCTCCCTCCCTCTCCAATTCACACACACACACACACACACATGCTGACAGTCTGAGTCCCCTCTCGAAAGTCACGGGCAGAAGAGACAGGAATATATCATACGATCTGACAGGGACTCTTAACAACGGCAGAACGAAAAATTTTTAAAATTCAATTCTACCCAACGACCCATCAACCACCCGCCCGTAACCCTGCCCCTCCCCGCTCTCTAAATTCTAAATAATGTGTTGAGCGGAGGTGAGCGAGTACAAATGGGCCATTTATACTTATAGGTGCGCGACGGACGTGTGGGATTCAGTCATTCATGCATATTCATGAGCAGATCGGGCACATGCAGGCCGACAGGCAGACGGAGACACATCAAACAACAATAACAACCACCCGCCGTCAGACAGACACAGACATACACACTACAGGTGACGGCGGGAGGGGGGTGGAGGGAGGGGGGGGGGGCTGGGAGTGCCCTAACGTAGATAGGCGGCGGATGAGGGGGGGGGGGGGGGGTCGGAGGACAGGTAACGTACAACGGGGCCGAGCAGACACGCCAGCTACTAACATTTGAACTCATCGTGCAATATAACAACACTTGAGACCTCTATATATATATGTACAGGTATATGTATATATATATACTCGAGATCTCGGGGTGAACCGCGATATTTGCTTCAGCCAATCCTAAGAGCGGTCTTCGGCAAATATAGCAGGTCTTCAAGTACGCTGCTAAGCCGGGAGAGACCCGGGTTTTCCCGGGGTTGCTTTGATTGTATAGTCAGGACGCTTTAACACTTTTAGTCATATCGCGGGCAATGGGAGTAGGAAGGGAGAGTAGAGCCATGTCCCCTGGGGGTAACCCCCCTACTCTTTGCGAAGAAGGACATGTGATCTTTATCCTGGCGACCACACAGACATGGCCACAGCGGGGCTCGAACTACGGATCCACGTGGCGTTAGGCTCTCAGGTGGCCAGAACCCTGAAGCGAGCGCTCCAACCCACTGGCTCCTCGGGTCCCCAGGGGGGGGGGGGGCGTATGATTGTGATTACGGGAGTGGGGGGAGGGGGTGCTGGGGACCAGAGTTCTGACCCCCCCCCCCCTCTTCCCCATCCCCGGTAATCACAATCATACGCAGACCTTCTTGGCGCCAAGTACCACATCTGGAATCAGTTTTACCGGGCCCAAAACAGAAAAAAAAAATGCATTTTTGGAATTAGAAACATGGCAAAATTTAAGTCAACAGCACGTTGGGATCACGACGAGCTTGACAGACCACCGCGAACAGGTCCGTCAGTTACGACGGGACGTAAGTTACGATGGGACGTACATGGATCCAGGCAAGCGGGATCCACTTTTTCAAGACGTATTCCGAGCACGTGATTCAGTGACTTGACCTTAAAAGCACGTCGTTAAGTCAACCTGCAAATAGCAGCTATCTGGTGGCGACTAAGTCGGTGAAGTGGGAGTTAGTATAGCCATCCAATGTTGTCACAAAACAAGGACTGAACGCGTAGCACACATCGGTAAGGGTTACCCCGAAATAGCACACAACTGGTGATGAAAGTGACGAACTATTTTCTA
>OZ025251.1:14688414-14814691 GCA_964019135.1 Arenicola marina | reverse complement strand
CTGAGGATGGCCAGCTTGGACAGGCGCTGGTTGTAGGAGTAGGAGGGCACGGCATGGCGGAGGCTGTCGAAGGCGGCGCTGATGGTGTGAACCCGCGACCGCTCCCGGGCGTTCGCCTCCACGCGCCGCTCCCGCGTCATGTTCTTGTAGTTCTTGCGCGAGCGGCGGTAGCTGTCGCCGCCGAGCTGGAGCATGTCGTCAGGGGAACCCCCGTCCTCGGCCGACTCAGACTGCGCGCTGGGGGACGGGGACGGCACGGGGGTGCGGCGCCCGTCCTCCGACGGCGAGGCGGTCGGGGGGTCCACCCGGTGGTCGCCGTCGCCCCTGCCGCCGCCGCCCCTGCCGCTGCCCCTGCCCCTGCCGCCGCCCCCGCTCCCGGTGGCAGCGGCGGGGGTGGGAGCGGAAGCGGGAGTGGGAGCGGGGGTTCCGGGGTGCGGGGTGGGCATTGCGGGTGGCATTAGGGGGTTCATACCCCCGGGGGTGAGGAGTCCAGTGAAGGGAAAGCGGGCGAGGTCGCCGACCCCCGGGGGCAGCAACATGAGGGGGAAGGGCAGGGGGCCCTGGGGACGGATGTTGCCCGCCCCGGCTGCTGCTGCTGCTGCCGCTGCCAGGAGCGGGTTGCCATAGATCCCGGGCAGGGTGAGTGGGAACAGGGCGGTCGGTGGTGCTGGTACCCCGGGGGCTGGCGGGTGGGGGCCCAGCTTGGGGCCGGGCACCAGTACAGGGCTAGGACTCCGGTCCGTGGAACTGTTACCCTTATCCGACGCCGAGGACGGCGAGGGGTCCGGGGTGTGGTGGGAGGAGGGTATGGGGCGCGCTGGGGTCGAGGTGGTGGTGGTGGTGGTGGGGCCCGGGTCCGCTGCCGTCGTGGGGGTAGACGACCGGGGTGTCCAGTCCTCCTCCCCCCCGTCCTGCCCCCCTCCCGCCTCCCCTTCTCCCCCGGACGACGGGCTGGCAGGACAAAGTCGCTTAATACTAAAGTCCGTTCGCTTCCTGGGTTCGCTCATCTTCCGCTTGTTCCGTCGACTTTTGGTCGGTGTGTCATCCCCGGCCTTCGTCGGAGAGTCGTCCGAGCTGCCGCCAGGCGCGCCGGAAGAAGCCGACGACTGGGGGGCCCGGTCCCTACAGGGATCCCGAGGTCGCGTTGCCATGCCGCCGGGTGTGGCGTCGCTACGGGTGTCCCGCGATAGGGTGTCAAGAGTCGCGACTAGCGCCCGAGACGGCGCCAGCTGGGAGGTAGTAAACGTCGGTGGGTAGGTGGCCAGGTAGGTAGGTAGGTAGGTAGGTCCGGCCGCCGTGAGGGGTGAGTGAGTGAGACGGGAGGCCCGGCGGGGGCCGCGCCAGGCAGACAGTCAACGCGATCCCGGGCTAGCACGCCAATCAGACAGCCAGTCAGTCAGTGAGCCAGTGAGTGAGTGAGCGAGTCGCCAGCAGCCGGGGAGAATGAAGCAAGGACCTGCTACTACTTACTACTCCGTACGACGAAGAGGCACTGGGGCGCGAGCTCTGTCCCCTGCGCGCACTGCCTGCCTGCCTGTGTGTCTGTCTGTCTGCCCCTGCCTGCCATGCAATGCCATGGCATGCCCTGGCCGGCCCGACCATGCCATGCCATGCCATGCCGCGCCATGCCGCGCACGCACCGCATCGCCGCCCTCGTCCCCCCCCCCCCCCACCCCCCACCAGCCCGCAGCCACTCGCCGCGATCGCACCCCCCACACACCCTCCCCGATCCCCGTCCCTCGCCGCTCCCACTCACCCACCCCGCCGCCACCACCCCTCCACCGGACCGGCCACAGGGTAAAAGCGCCGCGCCAGCCATCTATCTCCACCACGACCACCAGTCGCCCCGCCCCCTCCACCACCCCCCCTTACCGCCGAATCCTTAAGCCGCGACCTCAGCGGGGTCCGTCCGCTATTCATGAGTGCGCGCGGCTCCTGTCCGCGGCGTGGCCCACCGCCGCCAGATGTTAAACGTTAGAGAAATTCTTTGGCGGCCAGTTATTTATTGACTGAGCCTATTCAGACGGCGATCGTTCACGGCCGCGGGGTGGGGTTCGGCCGCCGCGGGGCTTGGGGGGGGGGCCTGGGGCCTGGGGGTGGGCAAAGGGGTTGGACCTGGGGCCTGCGACGGTGACGGCACCACACCCCGCGCGCCGCCGCCGCCGCCGCCGGTGGCCCGTCTGCCCCACCCCGCCTGACACTCTCCTCTCCCAGCCCCCGACCCGCTGGCGGAGGGCCCGGTACCCGCATTTATCCTGGTTGGGGTGAGACTATCGGGTCTATATTTGAGATGGGAGAGGTGGGTGTGATCAACGATTGTTTGCCTCAAGGCAGACTGCAGGGATTTGAACCTATTTTGGGGATCTCTTCATGTGGCGCCAAAAGACAATGGAATGAACATGGTTAAGCAACCAGACCGGGCCTCACGAGGCTCCACAGACCGAGGTCTTTCACACAAGCTATTCGGCGGCATGCAGGGTCCACAAAATGCAAGATTATATCTGGACCAATGTCTTTAACAGACCAATATCTTCATCAGACCAATTTCTCAATCAGACCAATGTATTCAACAAACCAATGTCATGATCAGGCCAATGTTTCCATCAGACCATAATCTCCATCAGGACAATGTCTCCATCAGGCCGATGTCTCCATCAGACCAATGCCTCCATCAGACCAATGTCTCGATCAGACCAATGTCTCAATCAGACCAATGTCTCCAACAGACCAACGTCGCCATCAGACCAATGTATCTATCCGACCAATGTCTCTATCAGGCCAATGTCTCCATCAGACCAATATCTCCATTAGACCAATGTCTTCATCAGACCACTGTCTCCATCAGACCAATGTCTTGAACAGACCAATAAATGTAACATGCCAATGTTTTCATGAGACCAATATCTTCAACCGACCAATGGGCCCATGACACCAAGAACCATCCAGTCCCATCACTCGTACCAATGGGCATACAAGTGGCCTATGACACCAAGAACCATCCCGCCCCATCACTCCTACCAATGGGCATACAAGTGGCCTATGACACCAAGAACCAGTCCGCCCCATCACTCCTACCAATGGGCATACAAGTGGCCTATGACACCAAGAACCATCCCGCCCCATCACTCGTACCAATGGGCATACAAGTGGCCTATGACACCAAGAACCATTCTGCTCCATCACTCCTACCAATAGGCATACAAGTGGCCTATGACACTAAGAACCATCCCGCCCCATCACTCGTACCAATGGGCATACAAGTGGCCTATGACACCAAGAACCATTCTGCTCCATCACTCCTACCAATGGGCATACAAGTGGCCTATGACACCAAGAACCAGTCCGCCCCATCACTCGTACCAATGGGCATACAAGTGGCCTATGACACCAAGAACCATTCTGCTCCATCACTCGTACCAATGGGCATACAAGTGGCCTATGACACCAAGAACCAGTCCGCCCCATCACTCCTACCAATGGACATACAAGTGGCCTATGACACTAAGAACCATCCCGTCCCACCACTCGTACCAATGGGCATACAAGTGGCCTATGACACCAAGAACCATCCCGTCCCATCACTCCTACCAATGGGCATACAAGTGGCCTATGACACCAAGAACCATTCTGCTCCATCACTCGTACCAATGGGCATACAAGTGGCCTATGACACTAAGAACCATTCTGCTCCATCACTCCTACCAATGGGCATACAAGTGGCCTATGACACCAAGAACCATCCCGTCCCACCACTCGTACCAATGGGCATACAAGTGGCCTATGACACCAAGAACCATCCCGTCCCATCACTCCTACCAATGGGCATACAAGTGGCCTATGACACCAAGAACCATTCTGCTCCATCACTCCTACCAATGGGCATACAAGTGGCCTATGACACCAAGAACCAGTCCGCCCCATCACTCCTACCAATGGGCATACAAGTGGCCTATGACACCAAGAACCAGTCCGTCCCATCACTCGTACCAATGGGCATACAAGTGGCCTATGACACCAAGAACCATCCCGCCCCATCACTCCTACCAATGGGCATACAAGTGGCCTATGACACCAAGAACCATCCCGTCCCATCACTCGTACCAATGGGCATACAAGTGGCCTATGACACCAAGAACCATCCCGCCCCATCACTCGTACCAATGGGCATACAATTGGCCTATGACACTAAGAACCATCCCGTCCCACCACTCGTGCCAATGGGCATACAAGTGGCCTATGACACCAAGAACCATCCCGTCCCATCACTCCTACCAATGGGCATACAAGTGGCCTATGACACCAAGAACCATTCTGCTCCATCACTCGTACCAATGGGCATACAAGTGGCCTATGACACCAAGAACCATCCCGCCCCATCACTCCTACCAATGGGCATACAAGTGGCCTATGACACCAAGAACCAGTCCGCCCCATCACTCCTACCAATGGGCATACAAGTGGCCTATGACACCAAGAACCATCCCGCCCCATCACTCGTACCAATGGGCATACAAGTGGCCTATGACACCAAGAACCATTCTGCTCCATCACTCCTACCAATAGGCATACAAGTGGCCTATGACACTAAGAACCATCCCGCCCCATCACTCGTACCAATGGGCATACAAGTGGCCTATGACACCAAGAACCATTCTGCTCCATCACTCCTACCAATGGGCATACAAGTGGCCTATGACACCAAGAACCAGTCCGCCCCATCACTCGTACCAATGGGCATACAAGTGACCTATGACACCAAGAACCATTCTGCTCCATCACTCGTACCAATGGGCATACAAGTGGCCTATGACACCAAGAACCAGTCCGCCCCATCACTCCTACCAATGGGCATACAAGTGGCCTATGACACTAAGAACCATCCCGTCCCACCACTCGTACCAATGGGCATACAAGTGGCCTATGACACCAAGAACCATCCCGTCCCATCACTCCTACCAATGGGCATACAAGTGGCCTATGACACCAAGAACCATTCTGCTCCATCACTCGTACCAATGGGCATACAAGTGGCCTATGACACTAAGAACCATTCTGCTCCATCACTCCTACCAATGGGCATACAAGTGGCCTATGACACCAAGAACCATCCCGTCCCACCACTCGTACCAATGGGCATACAAGTGGCCTATGACACCAAGAACCATCCCGTCCCATCACTCCTACCAATGGGCATACAAGTGGCCTATGACACCAAGAACCATTCTGCTCCATCACTCCTACCAATGGGCATACAAGTGGCCTATGACACCAAGAACCAGTCCGCCCCATCACTCCTACCAATGGGCATACAAGTGGCCTATGACACCAAGAACCAGTCCGTCCCATCACTCGTACCAATGGGCATACAAGTGGCCTATGACACCAAGAACCATCCCGCCCCATCACTCCTACCAATGGGCATACAAGTGGCCTATGACACCAAGAACCATCCCGTCCCATCACTCGTACCAATGGGCATACAAGTGGCCTATGACACCAAGAACCATCCCGCCCCATCACTCCTACCAATGGGCATACAAGTGGCCTATGACACTAAGAACCATCCCGTCCCACCACTCGTGCCAATGGGCATACAAGTGGCCTATGACACCAAGAACCATCCCGTCCCATCACTCCTACCAATGGGCATACAAGTGGCCTATGACACCAAGAACCATTCTGCTCCATCACTCGTACCAATGGGCATACAAGTGGCCTATGACACTAAGAACCATTCTGCTCCATCACTCCTACCAATGGGCATACAAGTGGCCTATGACACCAAGAACCATCCCGTCCCATCACTCCTACCAATGGGCATACAAGTGGCCTATGACACCAAGAACCATCCCGCCCCATCACTCCTACCAATGGGCATTCAAGTGGCCTATGACACCAAGAACCATATCCCGTCCCATCACTCCTACCAATGGGCATACAAGTGGCCTATGACACCAAGAACCATCCCGCCCCATCACTCGTACCAATGGGCATACAAGTGGCCTATGACACCAAGAACCATCCCGTCCCATCACTCGTACCAATGGGCATACAAGTGGCCTATGACACCAATAACCATATCCCGTCCCATCACTCCTACCAATGGGCATACAAGTGGCCTATGACACCGAGAACCATCCCGTCCCATCACTCGTACCAATGGGCATTCAAGTGGCTTATGACACCAAGAACCATCCCGTCCCATCACTCGTACCAATGGGCATACAAGTGGCCTATGACACCAAGAACCATCCCGTCCCATCACTCGTACCAATGGGCATACAAGTGGTCCATGAGACCAAGAACCATCTCGTCCCATCACTCGTACCAATGGGCATACAAGTGGCATATAACACCAAGAACCATCTCGTCCCATCACTCGTACCAATGGGCATACAAGTGGCCTATGACACCAAGAACCATCCCGTCCCATCACTCGTACCAATGGGCATACAAGTGGCTTATGACACCAAGAACCATTCCGTCCCATCACTCGTACCAATGGGCATTCAAGTGGCCTATGACACCAAGAACCATCCCGTCCCATCACTCGTACCAATGGGCATACAAGTGGCTTATGACACCAAGAACCATCCCGTCCCATCACTCGTACCAATGGGCATACAAGTGGCCTATGACACCAAGAACCATCTCGTCCCATCACTCGTACCAATGGGCATTCAGGTGGCCTATGACACCAAGAACCATTCCGTCCCATCACTCGTACCAATGGGCATTCAAGTGGCCTATGACACCAAGAACCATCCCGTCCCATCACTCGTACCAATGGGCATACAAGTGGCTTATGACACCAAGAACCATCCCGTCCCATCACTCGTACCAATGGGCATACAAGTGGCCTATGACACCAAGAACCATCTCGTCCCATCACTCGTACCAATGGGCATTCAAGTGGCCTATGACACCAAGAACCATCCCGTCCCATCACTCGTACCAATGGGCATTCAAGTGGCCTATGACACCAAGAACCATCCCGTCCCATCACTCGTACCAATGGGCATACAAGTGGCCTATGACACCAAGAACCATCCCGTCCCATCACTCGTACCAATGGGCATACAAGTGGCTTATGACACCAAGAACCATTCCGTCCCATCACTCGTACCAATGGGCATTCAAGTGGCCTATGACACCAAGAACCATCCCGTCCCATCACTCGTACCAATGGGCATACAAGTGGCCTATGACACCAAGAACCATCCCGTCCCATCACTCGTACCAATGGGCATACAAGTGGCCTATGACACCAAGAACCATCTCGTCCCATCACTCGTACCAATGGGCATTCAGGTGGCCTATGACACCAAGAACCATTCCGTCCCATCACTCGTACCAATGGGCATTCAAGTGGCCTATGACACCAAGAACCATCTCGTCCCATCACTCGTACCAATGGGCATACAAGTGGCCTATGACACCGAGAACCATCCCGTCCCATCACTCGTACCAATGGGCATACAAGTGGCTTATGACACC
Source organism: Arenicola marina (assembly GCA_964019135.1). Lineage (NCBI taxonomy): Eukaryota > Metazoa > Annelida > Polychaeta > Arenicolidae > Arenicola > Arenicola marina. The sequence goes on along the minus strand of OZ025251.1, from coordinate 14,807,194 downwards.
AAGAACCATCCCGTCCCATCACTCCTACCAATGGGCATACAAGTGGCCTATGACACCAAGAACCATTCTGCTCCATCACTCCTACCAATGGGCATACAAGTGGCCTATGACACCAAGAACCAGTCCGCCCCATCACTCCTACCAATGGGCATACAAGTGGCCTATGACACCAAGAACCAGTCCGTCCCATCACTCGTACCAATGGGCATACAAGTGGCCTATGACACCAAGAACCATCCCGCCCCATCACTCCTACCAATGGGCATACAAGTGGCATATGACACCAAGAACCATCCCGTCCCATCACTCGTACCAATGGGCATACAAGTGGCCTATGACACCAAGAACCATCCCGCCCCATCACTCCTACCAATGGGCATACAAGTGGCCTATGACACTAAGAACCATCCCGTCCCACCACTCGTGCCAATGGGCATACAAGTGGCCTATGACACCAAGAACCATCCCGTCCCATCACTCCTACCAATGGGCATACAAGTGGCCTATGACACCAAGAACCATTCTGCTCCATCACTCGTACCAATGGGCATACAAGTGGCCTATGACACTAAGAACCATTCTGCTCCATCACTCCTACCAATGGGCATACAAGTGGCCTATGACACCAAGAACCATCCCGTCCCATCACTCCTACCAATGGGCATACAAGTGGCCTATGACACCAAGAACCATCCCGCCCCATCACTCCTACCAATGGGCATTCAAGTGGCCTATGACACCAAGAACCATATCCCGTCCCATCACTCGTACCAATGGGCATACAAGTGGCCTATGACACCAATAACCATATCCCGTCCCATCACTCCTACCAATGGGCATACAAGTGGCCTATGACACCGAGAACCATCCCGTCCCATCACTCGTACCAATGGGCATTCAAGTGGCTTATGACACCAAGAACCATCCCGTCCCATCACTCGTACCAATGGGCATACAAGTGGCCTATGACACCAAGAACCATCCCGTCCCATCACTCGTACCAATGGGCATACAAGTGGTCCATGAGACCAAGAACCATCTCGTCCCATCACTCGTACCAATGGGCATACAAGTGGCATATAACACCAAGAACCATCTCGTCCCATCACTCGTACCAATGGGCATTCAAGTGGCCTATGACACCAAGAACCATCCCGTCCCATCACTCGTACCAATGGGCATACAAGTGGCTTATGACACCAAGAACCATCCCGTCCCATCACTCGTACCAATGGGCATACAAGTGGCCTATGACACCAAGAACCATCTCGTCCCATCACTCGTACCAATGGGCATTCAGGTGGCCTATGACACCAAGAACCATTCCGTCCCATCACTCGTACCAATGGGCATTCAAGTGGCCTATGACACCAAGAACCATCCCGTCCCATCACTCGTACCAATGGGCATACAAGTGGCTTATGACACCAAGAACCATCCCGTCCCATCACTCGTACCAATGGGCATACAAGTGGCCTATGACACCAAGAACCATCTCGTCCCATCACTCGTACCAATGGGCATTCAAGTGGCCTATGACACCAAGAACCATCCCGTCCCATCACTCGTACCAATGGGCATTCAAGTGGCCTATGACACCAAGAACCATCCCGTCCCATCACTCGTACCAATGGGCATACAAGTGGCCTATGACACCAAGAACCATCCCGTCCCATCACTCGTACCAATGGGCATACAAGTGGCTTATGACACCAAGAACCATTCCGTCCCATCACTCGTACCAATGGGCATTCAAGTGGCCTATGACACCAAGAACCATCCCGTCCCATCACTCGTACCAATGGGCATACAAGTGGCCTATGACACCAAGAACCATCCCGTCCCATCACTCGTACCAATGGGCATACAAGTGGCCTATGACACCAAGAACCATCTCGTCCCATCACTCGTACCAATGGGCATTCAGGTGGCCTATGACACCAAGAACCATTCCGTCCCATCACTCGTACCAATGGGCATTCAAGTGGCCTATGACACCAAGAACCATCTCGTCCCATCACTCGTACCAATGGGCATACAAGTGGCCTATGACACCGAGAACCATCCCGTCCCATCACTCGTACCAATGGGCATACAAGTGGCTTATGACACCAAGAACCATCCCGTCCCATCACTCGTACCAATGGACATACAAGTGGTCCATGAGACCAAGAACCATCCCGTCCCATCACTCGTACCAATGGGCATACAAGTGGTCCATGAGACCAAGAATCATCCCGTCCAATCACAAGTACCAATGGACATACAAGTGGCCTATGAGACCAAGAATCATCCCTTCCCATCACTCGTACCAATGATATCGCTTCACCCATTCGTTGTCCGGGAGTTTTGAGGATGCAAAGACCAAAAACGACGGATTGACTGGCGTTCCTTGTTTATGCCAGGTCGATACGAGTGGCATAAACACGTTGTGACAGGTTTGGCACCGTCTCTGTCAGACTGACCCGGCAGCCATGTCTGCTGGTGGCTGTTGGCTGTTGGCAGGGGAGACGAATACCCGCTCCGCGCAGGAACTAGATGGCATCAATTGTCAACTGCGGGCGGCTGTCAGGGAGGGAGCGGGAGGGAGTGCGGGGGGGGGGGCGTGGCGCATGTTGGGAAGGGTGGGAAGGGCAGGATTCCTATTGCTCTGTCTGAGCTTGTTCAGGCGGGAGGGGGAAGGAGGTGTGGGGGGGGGGGGCGAACTCAGGCCTGCTGCCTTTGTAAGGAGCCGATACTGCAGGCTCAGTCACACCAGGTGATAGTCACTGGCTGCCCCCGTAAGCGGCAGCTGCTTGTCGTGTACTGCCACCGCTGTTCTATGGAGTCTGGATTAAAATAATTTAATGATTGTCATTGAAAAATAGGGAGAGATGCCGCGAGATGCCACAGCTCAATTACACCTTACACCGCCCTTAAAAACGCCTCTGTACACCGTCCTCACACACTCCCCTTTACACCGTCCTCCCACACCCCCCTTTACACCGTCCTAACACACTCCCCTTTACACCGTCCTCCCACACTCCCCTTTACACCGTCCTCACACCCCCCCCCCTTTACACTGTCCACCCACACTCCCCTTTACACCGTCCTCACACACTCCCCTTTACACCGTCCTCCCACACTCCCCTTTACACCGTCCTCACACCCCCCCCTTTACACTGTCCTCCCACACTCCCCTTTACACCGTCCTCACACCCCCCCCCCTTTACACTGTCCTCCCACACTCCCCTTTACACCGTCCTCACACACTCCCCTTTACACCGTCCTCACACACTCCCCTCTACACAGTCCTCCTACACTCCCCTTTACACCGTCCTCCCACACTTCCCTTTACACCGTCCTCACACACTCCCCTTTACACCGTCCTCACACACTCCCCTTTACAGCGTCCTCCCACACTCCCCTTTACACCGTCCTCCCACACTCCCCTTTACACCGTCCTCACACACTCCCCTTTACACCGTCCTCCCACACTCTCCTGTACACCGTCCTCACACCCCCCCCTTTACACTGTCCTCCCACACTCCCCTTTACACCGTCCTCACACACTCCCCTTTACACCGTCCTCCCACACTCCCCTTTACATCGTCCTCCCACACTCCCCTTTACACCGTCCTCACACACTCCCCTTTACACCGTCCTCCCACACCCCCCTTTACACCGTCCTCACACCCCCCCCCCTTTACACTGTCCTCCCACACTTCCCTTTACACCGTCCTCACACCCCCCTCCCCTTTACACTGTCCTCACACATTCCCATTTACACCATCCTATACACTTCCCTTTACACTGTCCTCACACACTCCCATTTACACCATCCTATGCACTCCCATTTACACCATCCTATACACTCCCCTTTACACCGTCCTCACACACTCCCCTTTACACCATCCTCACACACTCCCCTTTACACCGTCCTCTTACACTCCCCTTTACACCGTCCTCCCACACTCCCCTTTACACCATCCTCACACACTCCCCTTTACACCGTCCTCTTACACTCCCCTTTACACTGTCCTCCCGCACTCCCCTTCACACCGTCCTCACACACTCCCCTTTACACCGTCCTCCCACACTCCCCTTTACACCGTCCTCACACCCCCCCTTTACACTGTCTTCTCACACTCCCCTTTACACCGTCCTGACACACTCCCCTTTACACCGTCCTCCCACACCCCCCTTTACACCGTCCTCACACACTCCCCTTTACACCGTCCTCCCACACTCCCCTTTACACTGTCCTCACACACTCCCATTTACACCGTCCTATACACTCCCATGTACACCATCCTATACACTTCCCTTTACACTGTCCTCACACACTCCCATTTACACCATCCTATACACTCCCATTTACACCATCCTATACACTCCCCTTTACACTGTTCTCACACACCCCCATTTACACCATCCTATACACTCCCATTTACACCATCCTATACACTTCCCTTTACACCGTCCTCACACACTCCCCTTTACACCGTCCTCGCACACTTCCCTTTACACTGTCCTCACACACTCCTCTTTACACGGGTCCTCACACACTCCCCTTTACACCGTCCTCACACACTCCCCTTTACACCGTCCTCACACACTCCCATTTACACCATCCTATACACTTCCCTTTACACTGTCCTCACACACTCCCATTTACACCATCCTATACACTTCCCTTTACACTGTCCTCACACACTCCCATTTACACCATCCTATGCACTCCCATTTACACCATCCTATACACTTCCCTTTACACTGTCCTCACACACTCCCATTTACACCATCCTATGCACTCCCATTTACACCATCCTATGCACTCCCCTTTACACTGTCCTCACAAACTCCCATTTACACCATCCTATACACTCCCATTTACACCATCCTATACACTTCCCTTTGCACCGTCCTCCCACACTCCCCTCTACACCGTCCTCACACACTCCCCTTTAGACCGTCGTCTCACACTCCCCTTTACACCGTCCTCACACCCCCTCCCTTTACACTGTCCTCCCACACTCCCCTTTACACCGTCCTCACACATTCCCCTTTACACCGTCCTCCCACACTTCTCTTTACACCGTCCGCCCACACTCCCCTTTACACCGTCCTCCCACACTCCCCTTTACACTGTCCTCACCTACTCCCATTTACACCGTCCTCACACACTCCCCTTTACACCGTCCTCACACACTCCCCTTTACACCGTCCTCCCACACTCCCCTTTACACCGTCCTCACACACTCCCCTTTACACCGTCTTCACACACTCCCCTTTACACCGTCCTCCCACACTCCCCTTTACACTGTCCTCACAAACTCCCCTTTACACCGTCCTCCAACACTCCCCTTTACACCGTCCTCCCACACTCCCCTTTACACTGTCCTCACACACTCCCATTTACACCGTCCTATACACTCCCATGTACACCATCCTATGCACTTCCCTTTACACTGTCCTCACACACTCCCATTTACACCATCCTATACACTCCCATTTACACCATCCTATACACTCCCCTTTACACTGTCCTCACACACCCCCATTTACACCATCCTATACACTCCCATTTACACCATCCTATACACTTCTCTTTACACCGTCCTCACACACTCCTCTTTACACGGGTCCTCACACACTCCCCTTTACACCGTCCTCCCACACTCCCCTTTACGCTGTCCTCACAAACTCCCCTTTACACCGTCCTCCCACACTTCTCTTTACACCGTCCGCCCACACTCCCCTTTACACCGTCCTCACACACTCCCCTTTACACCGTCCTCACACACTCCCATTTACACCATCCTATACACTTCCCTTTACACTGTCCTCACACACTCCCATTTACACCATCCTATACACTTCCCTTTACACTGTCCTCACACACTCCCATTTACACCGTCCTCACACACTCCCATTTACACCATCCTATACACTTCCCTTTACACTGTCCTCACACACTCCCATTTACACCATCCTATGCACTCCCATTTACACCATCCTATACACTCCCCTTTACACTGTCCTCACAAACTCCCATTTACACCATCCTATACACTTCCCTTTACACTGTCCTCACACACTCCCATTTACACCATCCTATGCACTCCCATTTACACCATCCTATACACTCCCCTTTACACTGTCCTCACAAACTCCCATTTACACCATCCTATACACTCCCATTTACACCATCCTATACACTTCCCTTTGCACCGTCCTCACACACTCCCCTTTACACCGTCCTCGCACACTTCCCTTTACACCATCCTCACACACTCCTCTTTACACGGGTCCTGACACACTCCCCTTTACGCCGTCCTCACACACTCCCCTTTACACCGTCCTCCCACACTCCCCTTGACACCATCCTATACACTTCCCTTTACACCGTCCTCACACACTCCCCTTTACACCGTCCTCGCACACTTCCCTTTACACCATCCTCACACACTCCTCTTTACACGGGTCCTCACACAGTCCCCTTTACACCGTCCTCACACACTCCCCTTTACACCGTCCTCACACACTCCCATTTACACCGTCCTCACACACTCCCCTTTACACCGTCCTCACACACTCCCATTTACACCATCCTATACACTTCCCTTTACACTGTCCTCACACACTCCCATTTACGCCATCCTATACACTTCCCTTTACACTGTCCTCACACACTCCCATTTACACCATCCTTTGCACTCCCATTTACATCATCCTATGCACTCCCCTTTACATTGTCCTCACACACTCCCATTTGCACCATCCTATACACTCCCATTGACACCATCCTATACACTTCCCTTTACACCGTCCTCACACACTCCCCTTTACACCGTCCTCACACACTCCCATTTACACCATCCTCGCACACTCCCCTTTACACCGTCCTCACACCCCCCCCCTTCACACTGGTCCTCACACACTCCCCTTTACACCGTCCTCACACACTCCCCTTTACACCGTTCTCCCACACTCCCCTTTACACCGTCCTCACACACTCCCATTTACACCATCCTATACACTTCCCTTTACACTGTCCTCACACACTCCCATTTACACCATCCTATGCACTTCCCTTTACACTGTCCTCACACACTCTCATTTACACCATCCTTTGCACTACCATTTACATCATCCTATACACTCCCCTTTACATGGTCCTCACACACTCCCATTTACACCATCCTATACACTCCCATTTACACCATCCTATACACTTCCCTTTACACCGTCCTCACACACTCCCCTTTACACCGTCCTCCCACACTCCCCTTTGCACCGTCCTCACACACTCCCATTTACACCATCCTCCCACACTCCCGTTTACACCGTCCTCACCCCCCCCCCTTTACACTGTCCTCCCACACTCCCCTTTACACCGTCCTCACACACTCCCCTTTACACCGTCCTCCCACACTCCCCTTTACACCGTCCTTACACACTCCCCTTTACACCGTCCTCGCATACTTCCCTTTACACTGTCCTCACACACTCCCATTTACACCATTCTATACACTTCCCTTTACACTGTCCTCACACACTCCCATTTACACCATCCTATGCACTCCCATTTACACCATCCTATACACTCCCCTTTACACCGTCCTCACACACTCCCCTTTACACCATCCTCACACACTCCCCTTTACACCGTCCTCTTACACTCCCCTTTACACCGTCCTCCCACACTCCCCTTTACACCATCCTCACACACTCCCCTTTACACCGTCCTCTTACACTCCCCTTTACACTGTCCTCCCGCACTCCCCTTCACACCGTCCTCACACACTCCCCTTTACACCGTCCTCCCACACTCCCCTTTACACCGTCCTCACACCCCCCCCTTTACACTGTCTTCTCACACTCCCCTTTACACCGTCCTGACACACTCCCCTTTACACCGTCCTCCCACACCCCCCTTTACACCGTCCTCACACACTCCCCTTTACACCGTCCTCCCACACTCCCCTTTACACTGTCCTCACACACTCCCATTTACACCGTCCTATACACTCCCATGTACACCATCCTATACACTTCCCTTTACACTGTCCTCACACACTCCCATTTACACCATCCTATACACTCCCATTTACACCATCCTATACACTCCCCTTTACACTGTTCTCACACACCCCCATTTACACCATCCTATACACTCCCATTTACACCATCCTATACACTTCCCTTTACACCGTCCTCACACACTCCCCTTTACACCGTCCTCGCACACTTCCCTTTACACTGTCCTCACACACTCCTCTTTACACGGGTCCTCACACACTCCCCTTTACACCGTCCTCACACACTCCCCTTTACACCGTCCTCACACACTCCCATTTACACCATCCTATACACTTCCCTTTACACTGTCCTCACACACTCCCATTTACACCATCCTATACACTTCCCTTTACACTGTCCTCACACACTCCCATTTACACCATCCTATGCACTCCCATTTACACCATCCTATACACTTCCCTTTACACTGTCCTCACACACTCCCATTTACACCATCCTATGCACTCCCATTTACACCATCCTATGCACTCCCCTTTACACTGTCCTCACAAACTCCCATTTACACCATCCTATACACTCCCATTTACACCATCCTATACACTTCCCTTTGCACCGTCCTCCCACACTCCCCTCTACACCGTCCTCACACACTCCCCTTTAGACCGTCGTCTCACACTCCCCTTTACACCGTCCTCACACCCCCTCCCTTTACACTGTCCTCCCACACTCCCCTTTACACCGTCCTCACACATTCCCCTTTACACCGTCCTCCCACACTTCTCTTTACACCGTCCGCCCACACTCCCCTTTACACCGTCCTCCCACACTCCCCTTTACACTGTCCTCACCTACTCCCATTTACACCGTCCTCACACACTCCCCTTTACACCGTCCTCACACACTCCCCTTTACACCGTCCTCCCACACTCCCCTTTACACCGTCCTCACACACTCCCCTTTACACCGTCTTCACACACTCCCCTTTACACCGTCCTCCCACACTCCCCTTTACACTGTCCTCACAAACTCCCCTTTACACCGTCCTCCAACACTCCCCTTTACACCGTCCTCCCACACTCCCCTTTACACTGTCCTCACACACTCCCATTTACACCGTCCTATACACTCCCATGTACACCATCCTATGCACTTCCCTTTACACTGTCCTCACACACTCCCATTTACACCATCCTATACACTCCCATTTACACCATCCTATACACTCCCCTTTACACTGTCCTCACACACCCCCATTTACACCATCCTATACACTCCCATTTACACCATCCTATACACTTCTCTTTACACCGTCCTCACACACTCCTCTTTACACGGGTCCTCACACACTCCCCTTTACACCGTCCTCCCACACTCCCCTTTACACTGTCCTCACAAACTCCCCTTTACACCGTCCTCCCACACTTCTCTTTACACCGTCCGCCCACACTCCCCTTTACACCGTCCTCACACACTCCCCTTTACACCGTCCTCACACACTCCCATTTACACCATCCTATACACTTCCCTTTACACTGTCCTCACACACTCCCATTTACACCATCCTATACACTTCCCTTTACACTGTCCTCACACACTCCCATTTACACCGTCCTCACACACTCCCATTTACACCATCCTATACACTTCCCTTTACACTGTCCTCACACACTCCCATTTACACCATCCTATGCACTCCCATTTACACCATCCTATACACTCCCCTTTACACTGTCCTCACAAACTCCCATTTACACCATCCTATGCACTCCCATTTACACCATCCTATACACTCCCCTTTACACTGTCCTCACAAACTCCCATTTACACCATCCTATACACTCCCATTTACACCATCCTATACACTTCCCTTTGCACCGTCCTCACACACTCCCCTTTACACCGTCCTCGCACACTTCCCTTTACACCATCCTCACAAACTCCTCTTTACACGGGTCCTGACACACTCCCCTTTACGCCGTCCTCACACACTCCCCTTTACACCGTCCTCCCACACTCCCCTTGACACCATCCTATACACTTCCCTTTACACCGTCCTCACACACTCCCCTTTACACCGTCCTCGCACACTTCCCTTTACACCATCCTCACACACTCCTCTTTACACGGGTCCTCACACAGTCCCCTTTACACCGTCCTCACACACTCCCCTTTACACCGTCCTCACACACTCCCATTTACACCGTCCTCACACACTCCCCTTTACACCGTCCTCACACACTCCCATTTACACCATCCTATACACTTCCCTTTACACTGTCCTCACACACTCCCATTTACGCCATCCTATACACTTCCCTTTACACTGTCCTCACACACTCCCATTTACACCATCCTTTGCACTCCCATTTACATCATCCTATGCACTCCCCTTTACATTGTCCTCACACACTCCCATTTGCACCATCCTATACACTCCCATTGACACCATCCTATACACTTCCCTTTACACCGTCCTCACACACTCCCCTTTACACCGTCCTCACACACTCCCATTTACACCATCCTCGCACACTCCCCTTTACACCGTCCTCACACCCCCCCCCCCTTCACACTGGTCCTCACACACTCCCCTTTACACCGTCCTCACACACTCCCCTTTACACCGTTCTCCCACACTCCCCTTTACACCGTCCTCACACACTCCCATTTACACCATCCTATACACTTCCCTTTACACTGTCCTCACACACTCCCATTTACACCATCCTATGCACTTCCCTTTACACTGTCCTCACACACTCTCATTTACACCATCCTTTGCACTACCATTTACATCATCCTATACACTCCCCTTTACATGGTCCTCACACACTCCCATTTACACCATCCTATACACTCCCATTTACACCATCCTATACACTTCCCTTTACACCGTCCTCACACACTCCCCTTTACACCGTCCTCCCACACTCCCCTTTGCACCGTCCTCACACACTCCCATTTACACCATCCTCCCACACTCCCGTTTACACCGTCCTCACCCCCCCCCCCTTTACACTGTCCTCCCACACTCCCCTTTACACCGTCCTCACACACTCCCCTTTACACCGTCCTCCCACACTCCCCTTTACACCGTCCTTACACACTCCCCTTTACACCGTCCTCGCATACTTCCCTTTACACTGTCCTCACACACTCCCATTTACACCATTCTATACACTTCCCTTTACACTGTCCTCACACACTCCCATTTACACCATCCTATGCACTCCCATTTACACCATCCTATACACTCCCCTTTACATTGTCCTCACACACTCCCATTTACACCATCCTATACACTCCCATTTACACCATCCTATACACTTCCCTTTACACCGTCCTCACACACTCTCCTTTACACCGTCCTCGCACACTTCCCTTTACACCATCCTCACACACTCCTCTTTGCACGGGTCCTCACACACTCCCCTTTACACCGTCCTCACACACTCCCCTTTACACCGTCCTCCCACACTCCCCTTTACACCGTCCTCACACACTCCCCTTTACACCGTCCTCACACACACCCATTTACACCATCCTATACACTTCCCTTTACACCGTCCTCACACACGTCCCTCTACACCGTCCTCGCACACTTCCCTTTACACCGTCCTCGCACACTCCCCTTTACACCGTCCTCACACACTCCCCTTTACACCGTCCTCGCACACTCCCCTTTACACCGTCCTCACACACTCCCCTTTACACCGTCCTCACACACTCCCCTTTACACCGTCCTCGCACACTCCCCTTTACACCGTCCTCACACACTCCCCTTTACACCGTCCTCGCACACTTCCCTTTACACCGTCCTCACACACTCCCCTTTACACCGTCCTCACACACTCCCCTTTACACCGTCCTCGCACACTCCCCCTTACACCGTCCTCACCCCCCCCTGTACACCGTCCTCCCACACTCCCCTTTACACCGTCCTCACGCACTTCCCCTTCACACCATCCGCACTCACTCCCCTTTATACCATCCTTACAGCTGATCTTGTATCATCATCATCGCCTAATTTAATTCTTTACTACTGTCATCTTCTGTCGCTTCCCCGGGGGGGGAGTTCATCCCCACACCCTCCGCGCCCCTCTCCCCCTGTCACACACACAAACACACACCTTAACTAATCAGACTACGGCGCATTCTCCGTTCTGTACCCCGGCCCCTCTCTGTTCCTGCGCCCCCCACCCCCAACCCCCACCCCTTACTCACCCCGTGGCGTTGCCTTGACGCCGCCCCCCTGGCTGATGCCCTCAACGAGGTGACAGCGTCGTCTTGCATCCTCCTCACCAGCCGGCCACCGTCGGGAGCGTCAGTGTCGGAGAGCCGGGGGAGGGGGTGGGGGCAGGGTGAGGATTGGCAGCCGCGGCGAATAGTCTCCACAGCTACCCTGTCAGTGGCCATGTTACCTTCCCACCGGGGGGAGGGGGGTGGGGTTGGAGGTCGCTGTCGGCAGGAGGGGATGAGGATGGGAATGGTGGGGAAGGGCGTGGCAGTAGGGCGGGGTGCAGACTTGGGGCCAACAGTTACCCGATTCCTTCCATCCCTGAGCTTCCAGAACGAGACAAATCCTCCACTGACCTTAGCGGCTGTGCTCTATGATCCACCACCAACACCCTCACCCTCCGTCTTGACCTACCCCCCCCCCACCCCCATCTCTCGCCCTCGCGCGGGCCTCTCCCCTTCTCCTCCTCCTCATATCCATACCCAACCCCCCGCCCGCCCGAGCCCGCCTCCTCCTCGTCCTTAACCCCGGCGTGGTCGCTCGGCCGCAATCGGGGGCTGTCACGAGGCTCCAGGATTATATTGATTTCTCCATTTGCCGGTGTTTACCAGGGAGGGGGCTTAATGGGAAGCCAGACAGCATTACAGGCTCGGGGCTTTCAGGCCCAATATCCCGCCATTACCATAGCCAGTCGCCAGATGTTCAGGCCACCAGCGACCAGCAGCAGCCGGGGTGGGTTGTGGTGGATGCCGGCGGGTGGGCCGCATGGTAGGAAGGGGGATGGATGGGTTTTCTGGGTTTTTTACGTGAGTGTGGGAAGGCCGGCCGCTGAGGGCGGGCGACAGGGGAGGAGGGGGTTGTGTGGGGGTGGGGGGGGCAGGCTTCTGGACAGCGGTGTTGGCCAGTATCCCGCTTCGTCCGCGAGCGATTGGTGCCACACCTGCCCCATCCCCTCCACTACCGCTGCCCTCCTCCCCTCCCCCCCCCACCCCCATTCCGCCTCCTCATCGGTCGACTTTCTCGGAGATGTCACCACAGGGCGGGCTCGCAAACACCGGACCGGCGTGTCATACCACGCCCCTCGCCTCACCCCCCCCGCCCCCACCCCCTTCCCTCACCCTTCCTGCCACCTCCCCTCCCACAGAAACCCCAACCCCCTACCCTCCCGCTACTCATTGCCTCATGTGTGTGTAATGAAAGCGGCAGTGGGTGTTGGGGGGTGGGGGGAGGGGGGGGGTGAGATATAAAAGAGACCGCCTAAGCCGCTCCCTGGGAAAAAGGCCAAGAAAGGGACGGGAAAGGCGAGGGAAGAGAGGCAGGCGAGGAGAAAGGAGCACAGCCGTATGTGATGGGCGATCAGGGACTGAAAGGCCCAGGGAAGGGGCGCGCGGGAGGGGGGGGGGGAGGTAGTTGGTGACATGGGCGCGACGGGAGCCGGGGTGGCGAGGGTGTGGAATGTTGGGGGAGGGGAGGGTTCCACATTCAGAGTCTAAGGTACAGACGTGGTGGTCGCAGATAGAGTCAATGGCATGGCATGCTAGCTAAGGCGTGCATCAAGCGGGATGACGAGGGCGGGAGAGTAAGAGGGAGGGAGGGGGGGAGGGGTGAGCAGGAGGATGAGGCGGGGATGAAGAGGCACCAGAGACGGCCGGTCGGAGGCAGCTGGGAGGACGAGGGATGCCCTGGACAAAGGTCTCCTTCATCCGCTTCCGCAGCAGCCGCAGCCACAGCAGCAGCAGCAGCCGCAGCGGCCGCAGCCGCAGACGTTAGCTCTCTGCCGTCGGGTGTGCAGCAGCCCCCCCCCCTGGCCAACCCCACCCCTGACCAGCCCCGACCAGCAGCTGGCGCAGACAGACGGCTAAAAGTGTCCTCTTCTGCCTCCAAGTCACTTGGGGACACGGGATCGGTCAGTACCTTACATAATTATCTCGGTGTGCGTATGCGCCTTAGCCGCCCGGCATGTGGGAGGTGGGACGGAGGGCCAATAAAGGGGGGGGGGGGTGCAGATTGGTTGCGCGCTATCAGGGTGGATGTGACGTCATATTAGGCAACATTCCCCACATAATTTCAATTTTCATACATCTGTTGGATCAATTGCTTCAAGAAGAGCGATAAATTCGTTGCCTGTTTTAGTTGAGATGATGGCCAGTTAAATCAGCTGTGGAAGCCAAACTAGGTGATACACTTCCAGCGGTGTAGCCGCCCTCCAGCCATACCCCGGTTCCACATTTAGACTCGATTTAAAGGAATGTGATTATTCACTCGAGAGGCAGGCGGTCATGGCGTAACGAAGTTATCGCCGTTCGACGAAAGCAGGTAAGCTATAAAACGTGGCAGTGTTCGGCCAACAGAGAGGCATTAGTGTGTTTCCAAAGTGATCAGAATCGAGGTGGCCATGACGGAGATGTCTCAGCATTGACCAACATGAAGGCGGCCATCACGTAGATGTCTCAGTATTGACCAACAGGAAGGCGGCCATGACGTAGATGTCTCAGTATTGACCAACAAGAAGGCGGCCATGACGTAGATGTCTCAGTATTGACCAACATGAAGGCGGCCATGACGTAGATGTCTCAGTATTCACCAACAGGGAGGCGGCCATGACGTAGATGTCTCAGTATTGACCAACAGGAAGGCGGCCATGACGGAGATGTCTCAGTATTGACCAACAGGAAGGCGGCCATGACGTAGATGTCTCAGTATTCACCAACAGGAAGGCGGCCATGACGTAGATGTCTCAGTATTGACCAACAGGAAGGCGGCCATGACGTAGATGTCTCAGTATTGACCAACAGGAAGGCGGCCATGACGTAGATGTCTCAGTATTGACCAACAGGAAGGCGGCCATGACGTAGATGTCTCAGTATTGACCAACAGGAAGGCGGCCATGACGTAGATGTCTCAGTATTGACCAACAAGAAGGCAGCCATGACGTAGATGTCTCAATATTGACCAACAGGAAGGCGGCCATGACGTAGATGTCTCAGTATTGACCAACAGGAAGGCGGCCATGACGGAGATGTCTCAGTATTGACCAACAGGAAGGCGGCCATGACGTAGATGTCTCAGTATTGACCAACAGGAAGGCGGCCATGACGTAGATGTCTCAGTATTGACCAACAGGAAGGCGGCCATGACGTAGATGTCTCAGTATTGACCAACAGGAAGGCGGCCATGACGTAGATGTCTCAGTATTGACCAACAGGAAGGCGGCCATGACGTAGATGTCTCAGTATTGACCAACAGGAAGGCGGCCATGACGTAGATGTCTCAGTATTGACCAACAAGAAGGCGGCCATGACGTAGATGTCTCAGTATTGACCAACAGGAAGGCGGCCATGACGTAGATGTCTCAGTATTGACCAACAGGAAGGCGGCCATGACGTAGATGTCTCAGTATTGACCAACAGGAAGGCGGCCATGACGTAGATGTCTCAGTATTGAACAACAGGAAGACGGTCCTGAAGTAGATGTCTCAGCATTGACCAACTGGAAGGCGGCCATGACGTAGATGTCTCAGTATTGACCAATAGGAAGGCGGCCATGACGTAGATGTCTCAATATTGACCAACAGGAAGGCGGCCATGACGTAGATGTCTCAGTATTGACCAACAGGAAGGCGGCCATGACGTAGATGTCTCAGTATTGACCCACACGAAGGCGGCCATGACGGAGATGTCTCAGTATTGACCAACTGGAAGGCGGCCATGACGTAGATGTCTCAGTATTCACCAACAGGAAGGCGGCCATGACGTAGATGTCTCAGTATTGACCAACACGAAGACGGTCCTGAAGTAGATGTCTCAGCATTGACCAACAGGAAGGCGGCCATGACGTAGATGTCTCAGTATTGACCAACAGGAAGGCGGCCATGACGTAGATGTCTCAGTATTGACCAATAGGAAGGCAGCCATGACGTAGATGTCTCAATATTGACCAACATGAAGGCGGCCATGATGTAGATGTCTCAGTATTGACCAACAAGAAGACGGTCCTGAAGTAGATGTCTCAGTATTGACCAACAGGAAGGCGGCGATGACGTAGATGTCTCAGTATTGACCAGTAGGAAGGCGGCCATGACGTAGATGTCTCAATATTGACAAACAGGAAGGCGGCCATGACGTAGATTTCTCAGTATTGACCAACAGGAAGGCGGCCATGACGTAGATGTCTCAGTATTGACCAACAGGAAGGCGGCCATGACGTAGATGTCTCAGTATTGACCAACAAGAAGGCGGCCATGACGTAGATGTCTCAGTATTGACCAACAAGAAGGCGGCCATGACGTAGATGTCTCAGTATTGACCAATAGGAAGGCGGCCATGACGTAGATGTCTCAATATTGACCAACAGGAAGGCGGCCATGACGTAGATGTCTCAGTATTGACCAACAGGAAGGCGGCCATGACGTAGATGTCTCAGTATTGACCAACAGGAAGGCGGCTATGACGTAGATGTCTCAGTATTGACCAACAGGAAGGCGGCCATGACGTAGATGTCTCAGTATTGACCAACAGGAAGGCGGCCATGACGGAGATGTCTCAGTATTGACCAACAGGAAGACGGCCATGACGTAGATGTCTCAGTATTGACCAACAAGAAGGCGGCCATGACGTAGATGTCTCAGTATTGACCAACAGGAAGGCGGCCATGACGTAGATGTCTCAGTATTGACAAACAGGAAGGCGGCCATGACGTAGATGTCTCAGTATTGACCAACAGGAAGGCGGCCATGACGTAGATGTCTCAGTATTGACCAACAGGGAGGCGACCATGCCGTAGATGTCTCAGTATTGACCAACAGGGAGGCGGCCATGACGTAGATGTCTCAGTATTGACCAACAGGGAGGCGGCTATGACATAGATGTCTCAGTATGGACCAACAGGAAGTCGGCCATGACGTAGATGTCTCAGTATTAAGCAACAGGAAGGCGGCCATGACGTAGTTGTCTTAAGCTAAAAGACTCAGGCACTATAAGGCGGCCATGACGTAGTTGTCTTAAGCTAAAAGACTCAGGCACTATAAATAACAACTACAATGAGTGTTTGTTTAACTTTCGGATGAATATTGTACAAATAGCCGACAAACGTCTGACTTTTATCTAAATTTTATAGATTTAGTTGTTTTGTTCATAATTATAATCTGATTTTTGTTATCATTAATTTTAAACCCAAAAGAAAATACAGTACGAAATACCATGATAGCCTACATTCAACACATTAATGGTTATGTTGTTATCTTGGCATCCTAGAACTACATGCTTTGCTGATAAAGTTACTTTAATGGACTTTGATATATTTATCCGCATTGACCTTATAGCTATGGATTGCGATGAAAATGTGAACAGTTTTCCTAGATTGATAACACCGCCCAGGTGCAGTGTTTCTCGACGTCTGGTCCTGTTATCACAGCGGTAAGAACGCCACATCGGATGGTGGAGAGGGAGAGGTTGGGAGCAGCAGGCGCGTGGGGTGATGGGGCCGGTGGGGGGGGGGGGGAGAGGGGGCCGGGCGTTGGATGATGGCAGAGGAAGGGGTGGGTGATAGGTTAGGTGAGTGAGTTTAGGGTTGGAGCTGGAGAGGTATGTTGCGAGCGGCGATCCGTTTTGACTGACTATAGTAAGTAAAGCTTTCAACAAGATAACGGCCGTTGTATCGGGGGCGGAAAGGGGGGTGGGGGGGGGGGCGCATAATGAAGTGGCTGGCGTGCCAGGCCCAACACGGATATATTATACCCGTGACCCATCCACACTCTGATTGGGACAGGTAGCTGGCAGGGACTAGTTGGTTTTACTGGCTGGTTGGCAGGCTGGCTGGCTGGCAGAGCGGGTGATGTGCAGTGTAAATACATATATATCAGTGACAACATAGCCAGGCCACTCACGCTACCCCCACCCCCCACCCCCCAGAGCGGCGTCTAACACAGGTGACGGTGGCGCGGGCCTCACAGGGCAGCGCGCTAGACACCTGTGTCGCCGGCTCGGGTGGACCGCCGACACTCATCCTGTTTGCCCAACCCACCCATCCTCCCGCGCCATTACAGGAATTAACGGCGCTTACCTCCCGCCCCACCCCCTCTCTCTCTCTCTGTCGCCCAACCTCCCTAGCCCTTTTCCCTACTCCCCCCACCCCCCGCCGTACCCCACCCTCACCACTCCGCCCCATTGCCCACAGCTCCTCAGCTGGCGACCCTCAGCGGAATAGTATGCAACCCAAGGGGGCGAGCAGGGTCTCTCCCCCCCCCCCCCCACCTCCCAAACCTCCTCAAACCCCGCCCACCTAGCTACGACCACGGACACCTCGGGACAGTGAAGCAAGCTATCGACCCTTGTCGAGCCCGGTATTGCCCACCACACCCTACCGTATCCCACCCCACCCCACAATACCCCATCCCACCCTACCCTACCCTACCCCATCCCACTCCACACTACCCCATCCCACCCTACCCTATCTCACCCCACCCCACAATACCCCATCCGACCCTACCGTATCCCACCCCACCCCACAATACCCCATCCCACCCTACCCTACCCTACCCCATTCCACTCCACACTACCCCATCCCACCCCACACTACCCCATCCCACCCTACCCTATCTCACCCCACCCCACAATACCCCATCCCACCCTACCGTATCCCATCCTACCCTACCCTACCCCATCCCACCCCACACTACCCCATCCCACCCCACACTACCCCATCCCACCCCACACTACCCCATCCCACCCCACACGACCCCATCCCACCCTACCCTACCCCATCCCACCACACAATACCCCATCCCACCCTACCCTACCCTACCCTACCCCATCCAGCCCTACCTACCCCATCCCGCCCCTCACTACCCCATCCCACCCCACACTAGCCCATCCCGCCCTTCTGCGTGGCTATTGCCACCCCCCCCCCCCTATCTCCCCCACCCCCGCCTCTCTCTCTATATCCCCTCCCCCACCAGCCACTCCCGAGGGGAGTGGCAGGCAAGGTCACTCAAGCATCCCCGTGAAAGCCCGCTGCCTGGCGACAGGCGCGCCACCTGGTGACGAGATCCCCGCCACGCCACAGGCAAAAGAAGGCGGGGGGGGGGGGGGTGGAGTAGACGGGTGGGGCGAACAAGTGGAGGTGGCGGGAGGGGAGGGGGTGGCAGAGATATGCAGTGACATGTTGGGTGAGGTGGCAGTCATCTAAAAGTGAGTGGTGAGACTAATATAGCTGAATAGCAGGGAGCGATGAATGCAGACGGGGGGGGGGAGGGCGTGGAGACAGAGATTGGGGTGGGGCGTGGAGACAAAGCTTGGGGTGCCGCTGCGCCTGTGGGTTCCCCGCCGTACTGAATCGGGGAAAGCTCAGCCTACTCAGCCTGGGCATAGCCACCGACCTGTCTACCTGTCAGCAATACTTCCACCGGTTGCTATGCATCAGCCTCGGTGCTTGTTTTGTTTTTCTCATGCAAAACTTCCGTTTCATCACTTAAATCTGTATCAAGGAAATAGATTAAATGTTTTAGGCCACTGCGTTGCACAGGAAGCTAAAACCGGTATGGGCAAAGAAATCGCTCGGGATAACGAAATGGCGTTGGGCCTGAGTATATCAAAAAAACAATGTGAGTTTCTGCATCGAAAGCCCATGATCGGTATTGCTGGTGTCACCCATGGTGTGTGTGTTACTGACTGAGGCCATGAGTCATGACAGACTCGAGACATGTTGAGGGGTCAGGTTGTCGAGACAACGTTATGATACCCTCATCAACCCCGAAAGACAGACCCAAGTACCTAACCCGAAGTATTTACAGGCTGCGTTATGACATTCGCCCCTATTAACTGATTAATGTACGTCGGTTCAAAGGGTTAAAAGGGTAACATTATAGCACTTGCGCACTATTAGCCGACAATGGCATCCGGAAAAAACGGTTTGGGTAGGCATATGTCCAGTGGATACTAATGACTAACGTTGTGTTAATTTCACCCTAAGTGTTTGACGACAACGTTATCACATTAGTTTCATTTTGATTACCGACTTTCACTGAAGCCTAACTAATCGTTCATCCCATGGACGAATTATCATCCTGTTTTGCTTCACAGCTCAACTGAAAGCTTAGTGAGATAACCTTATTGAATCTGCCATTATAATATTTCTTTTCAAGTCGAAGTAAACATTCAAAACCACGAGTGAATAACTAACTTACAGGGCGTGGCCCAACTAAATTCACATATTAATTGATGAAAACAACATTCACACAGTTGTCTCTTATCACCAGCACATCACTTTATTTAAATTTAGATCAATTCAACAGTCAACATATATAAAACTATACAAGTCATAAATAAAAATAGACGACATTATGTACAGGAAGGAAACGAGTGAAGAAACAACTGAAAAGCGACTTGCGACACGGTTACACGACGACTGTACCGTCTCCACCATGCCGCGGACTGTACCCAGATACACAACAGGGTGCCTAGCTGTCTGCACGCACACGCCGCCAACGACCTACCGCGCCATGGACACGGCTATCTAGACTTTGTCATAACGTGCTCTCCCGTTATACCGACGAACACGGCAGTTTTCACTCACCTGAGGGGGCCAGTCGATCTAACTACATCCTTGAGTCGGTTTCATATAAAACAAGTTGACGATTTCAGCCCAGAGATGGATTTTGAAGCAACGACCGATGTTTGTTTTGTTTACGAGAGCCTAACAGCGAATCCGTGTCATCTACTAAGGCCGACATTGCTTTAAATATTTAACTCTCCCTATACCATTAGAGTATTTGTCTTCAAGTAGCCTAAACTATGTTTCAGGGTGTCTCAATCGTTAGCCAGTTGTATGAGAGCCGTCTCGTCGATAAAGCCACCCATTCAGATAGGTCTACCGAACCACCTTACTTAGTCCGTTATTATCTAAGCTAAACATACATAGCAATCATAACCAGGACTTGGTCCATTTCCCTGGCAGCGGTCCATTTCCCTGGCAGCGGTCACACAGTTTATGGTACTGTATTTGTATCAGTCGTGAGCAAGACGTGAGCTACACAGAAATAATTATTTTTGCCCATGGAAGGTAGATACACAACGGTTCTTGCACAAGCACAGCCGAACCATGATAATGGGGCTTACCCATGGAAGCTAGATCCATGAAAAGGGTTTTTGTGAGATATACCCATGATATTGGTTCTAGTCCATGGAAGCTAGTCATGTCAATGGTTCTGGCCGATATAAACTAGACCCATGTCAATGCCGTGGGCAAGAACCATAGAAACCTATGACAATGATTTTTGCCCACGACATAGAGACCTATGACCACAATGGTTCTTACCCATGGCATAGGGACATATGACAATGGTTCTTACACATGGCATAAGAACATATGACAATGGTTCTTGCCCTGTAAGGTACACCCTGATTGCACGTTTCCAGCCACTCTCTCAAATAAACTATAAGCATAATGACAGAACTTATGGCCCTGCGTCGGTACGTTGGCCTCCATCATATCCCTCCCTGTTCAGTCCTACTATAGACCCCCTACCCCCCCCCCCCCACCTCCGCCACCAGTGATGGAGGGAGGAGATGTGGTGGACCATGGGGGCTAGCTTCCCGTGCATACATCGGTTCACGAACAGCTTACAGTATGTATTACGACCAAAGACTAGATATATATAATATAGACGGTACAGGGTCCAAGCTCAAGTCGCTATCACACGAACAGAGAGTAACAATACGTAGTGCGTTGACGTGGCCTATCGTAAAACCGAAGCGGGCGGACAGGATAGGAGGGCGTAGGGGGTGGAGGTAAAGTGGGTCTAGGCGGACACCCCAGTTTGGGTCACCCTTGTGGGTCACCCTTGTGGGTCATCCCCCTAGTCTGCCATGAGAGTGGGTCAACATCGTGGTCGTTGTGTAAACCGATGCGGAATTTAACCCGGGCGTCTTCCAGCGCATGCGCAAGATTCCACCGGTAAATGGCCATTTGAGCTCGTTTGAAATTGAAGCGTGCAGAAATTGTTGTACAAGTATTAACCGTGAGGGACTGGGGGTTATCTCAGTCGGTTACCGCGCGTGCTGGAATTGAATCGCACTGAAATTGTTCAGTTGAATCCCCCATTTGAACGAAGTATGACGACGAAACGCTGCCAACACCAACACGCCCGGAAGTGGATTGCGAAGGAACGGCGCAGTGCGCATGCGCCGCTGTATAATCAGCACGGTGCGAACTCGCCAACCTCGACAGCGGACCCGAAAAGTAGCGAGACAAAGACTGAGAGAGGAGTAGTCCTAAGACACAAGCCTGACAGCTGGCTATTAAGACGAAGAGAGGACTGTTGAGTCCTAAGACAAAGACTGACAGATGGCTATTAACAGTAAGAGAGGACTGTTGAGTCCTAAGAAAAAGACTGAGAGATGATTGCTGAGTCACAACATGAAAACTGAAAGATGATTGCTGTCCTAAGACAAGACTGACAAATGGCTCTTAAGGCTGAAGATGATTGCTCAGATGAAGACTGATAGATGATTGCTAAGATGAAGACTGATAGATGATTGCTAAGATGAAGACTGAGAGATAATTGTTAAGATGAAGACTGAGAGATGATTGTTAAGATGAAGACTGAGATGATTGTTGAGTCGCAAACAAAGCAATGTAATGCCAACAAAAATCACATTGCCTCCGCGAACATATGCGTGTTACGCAGAGAGACCTGACACCCTTGAGCAAACATCTCCCACCGACACCGCACAACTCGAAATTACTCCAATCTCCGACACCTTGCGACAATCGCAGGAGGGCGTCCTGCTTAAAGTAATGATAGACGTAAGTAAGTAAACTGCCGTTGAGTTAATTAAGACGTCCTTGTGGAAGTAACACACGTAATGTTAGAGCACCCACCGACAGGATGGAAATACAAGGTGTTTTAGGCCACTGTTTCCAAACTGAACCAAGACACCTCCCGGGACAATGAAATGGAGTTATATGAAACATACCCCAGGTGCAGGTTGGCCTACCAGGGCGCGAACCCATGGCCTGTTGATCGGCCCAGCCTGCTTACCAGCCGAGCTAGAGACTTCCAAATGATTTACTTCTGCCTTGATAGATAGAGATAAGACAAGGTACCAGGGAAACACTAAATACAATGATATAAAGGAATTTGAAGAGGCCCAGCAGCTAACAAATTTCCCACGCTATATATTCCATGGCCACATGTATCTGTCATCCAATGTATTCCCTCGCCACAGGTATCCGTCATCCAATGTATTCACTGGCCACATGTATCTGTCATCCAATGTATTCCCTCGCCACATGTATCCGTCATCCAATGTATTCCCTCGCCACATGTATCCGTCATCCAATGTATTCCCTCGCCACATGTATCCGTCATCCAATGTATTCCCTCGCCACATGTATCCGTCATCCAATGTATTCCCTCGCCACATGTATCCGTCATCCAATGTATTCCCTGGCCACATGTATCCGTCATCCAATGTATTCCCTGGCCACAGGTATCCGTCATCCAATGTATTCCCTCGCCACATGTATCCGTCATCCAATGTATTCCCTGGCCACATGTATCCGTCATCCAATGTATTCCCTGGCCACAGGTATCCGTCATCCAATGTATTCCCTGGCCACAGGTATCCGTCATCCAATGTATTCCCTGGCCACATGTATCCGTCATCCAATGCATTCCCTCGCCACATGTATCCGTCATCCAATGTATTCACTGGCCACATGTATCCGTCATCCAATGTATTCACTGGCCACATGTATCTGTCATCCAATGTATTCCCTGGCCACATGTATCCGTCATCCAATGTATTCCCTGGCCACAGGTATCCGTCATCCAATGTATTCCCTGGCCACAGGTATCCGTCATCCAATGTATTCACTGGCCACATGTATCTGTCATCCCATGTATTCACTGGCCACAGGTATCCGTCATCCAATGTATTCCCTCGCCACATGTATCCGTCATCCAATGTATTCCCTGGCCACATGTATCCGTCATCCAATGTATTCACTGGCCACATGTATCCGTCATCCAATGTATTCCCTCGCCACATGTATCCGTCATCCAATGTATTCACTGGCCACATGTATCTGTCATCCAATGTATTCCCTCGCCACATGTATCCGTCATCCAATGTATTCACTGGCCACATGTATCCGTCATCCAATGTATTCCCTGGCCACATGTATCCGTCATCCAATGTATTCCCTGGCCACAGGTATCCGTCATCCAATGTATTCCCTGGCCACATGTATCCGTCATCCAATGTATTCCCTGGCCACATGTATCCGTCATCCAATGTATTCCCTGGCCACAGGTATCCGTCATCCAATGTATTCCCTGGCCACATGTATCCGTCATCCAATGTATTCCCTGGCGACAGGTATCCGTCATCCAATGTATTCCCTCGCCACATGTATCCGTCATCAATTGTATTCACTGGCAACATGTATCCGTCATCCAATGTATTCCCTGGCCACATGTATCCGTCATCCAATGTATTCCCTGGCCACATGTATCCGTCATCCAATGTATTCCCTGGCCACATGTATCCGTCATCCAATGTATTCCCTCGCCACATGTATCCGTCATCCAATGTATTTCCTGGCCACATGTATCCGTGATCCAATGTATTCCCTGGCCACATGTATCCGTCATCCAATGTATTCCCTGGCCACAGGTATCCGTCATCCAATGTATTCCCTGGCCACAGGTATCCGTCATCCAATGTACTCACTGGCCACATGTATCCGTCATCCAATGTATTCCCTGGCCACATGTATCCGTCATCCAATGTATTCACTGGCCACATGTATCTGTCATCCAATGTATTCCCTCGCCACATGTATCCGTCATCCAATGTATTCACTGGCCACATGTATCCGTCATCCAATGTATTCACTGGCCACATGTATCTGTCATCCAATGTATTCCCTCGCCACATGTATCCGTCATCCAATATATTCCATGGCCACATGTATCCGTCATCCAATGTATTCCCTGGCCACATGTATCCGTCATCCAATGTATTCCCTCGCCACATGTATCCGTCATCCAATATATTCCATGGCCACATGTATCCGTCATCCAATGTATTCACTGGCCACATGTATCTGTCATCCAATGTATTCCCTGGCCACATGTATCTGTCATCCAATATATTCCATGGCCACATGTATCTGTCATCCAATGTATTCACTGGCCACATGTATCCGTCATCCATAGCATTCCCTGGCCACATGTATCCGTCATCTAATGTATTCCCTGGCGACAGGTATCAGTCATCCAATGTACTCACTGGTCACATGTATCCGTCATCCAATGTATTCACTGATCATACCCCATGCATGTATTCAGTAACTAGTACATACATCTGGCATATGTACTGCTCAACCCACTGTACACCCCATGCATGTATTCTAATACTGTGTGTACAAGCTTGTCACAAGCATTTACTGTTGAGTTTTAAACTGGCGTAATTGTTTATAGCTATATATACATATATATATGATAAAAGAATCCATCTCATGGATAAGGCGCAGTAAACATAGCGGGGACAGTTGCCCCAACGTTTGAAAGCTTCCATATGCACATATTTACATCTGTGGCATGGGTGACGTACAATTTTGATTGGTACTTTCCTGGATCATAAGAAAAACAATTCCTAATTTGAGAACCAGAATAAAAAAAAAGTATATATTAAAATGAATCATAAAATGAATAATATTTTTTCTTTCCTAACGGTCTCAAAATAAATGTTCCATAAACATCCTTTTTAGATGGGACGAAATCTCATTGGGAATCATTCTTAATATGCACGTTTGAGAGAAATCTGAATGCGTTTCATGCCTCTTCCTCGTGTTGATAACACACCGACAATTATAGGAAATGGTTAATAAAAAAGACCATGCTTAAATGCATAACATTGAGGCAAGACTACATACTTTGGCAGTTTAACATTACAACTCCGCTCAGATAAACCGTGTTCCCTCTGTCAATCGCTCTCCCGACGAAAGTTTCGACGACACCATCCATCTGCTGACCACGCGCGGAACATTTGACGGAAGTCCTTATGATGTATCTGACGAATAAGGAAGGTAATATAACGTCACGCTGTGACCCATGGATCGCGTTATGACCGGCCTGGTACGGAATCCTATAAGACGGGGAGAAGGGACCCAGGTATGGCGTTATGACTGGTATCAAACTGGAATATAGGTCTATGTGGGGCGATTTGACTGGTATCAGACGGGAAAATTGACCTAGGTGGGGCGTTTGACTGGTATCAGGCTGGAACATGTACCTACATGGGGCGTTATGACAGGAATCAGACTGGAATATAGACCTAGCTGGGGCGTTGTGAGTGACTTGCGGGCCTCGCAGACCATAGTTCATATCGTGTGGAGCGGTGTTTAATAACCATGGTCGGTTGCTGCGACAAAACCGTCGTAGGCCTAGTCTTATCCTAGCAAGTCATGCTGAATAGCTTAGCGTATAAGAATCTTATCACTTTCTCAACACCACAAGAGGCTTAACAACAAAGTTGCCAATGTTTTCACCCCCAGTTCCACGCATCTTAATTGCCACGTCTCAAAAACGGCAGTATGAGCAATGTCTATTGCCTCTAGCAACAGACACGAGACTAGGATACGACCCCAACTGATAAATACAACTTCTTCTTCCCTACAAAAGAAGCGATTCTTGAGCCGCTGAGATACGCATCTCTCCTGTATGGTCGGAAGGAAACCTTAATGCGTATTATTATATCAAGTGCGAATCTGTACAAAAAAGGCCGCCTCAAAGTTTCGTGTAACACAGACTGACATGTGACGTGTATTACGGAAGAGGGTGGGGCGGGGAGGAGGTGTGGACTAGGGAAGTCAGGGGACAGGTGAAGGCGGGGGGTGTGAGGGGGATTACAGACACGGACGCGAACCCGTCATGACAACACATGGCACTCACCATGCGAAGTGCACCTTTTTGTTACATGTGACAAAACGTCTGTAAAAATAAAAGGCCTGATATTGCAAAAGATCCGCACTTACTTATAACATATATATATATTTATATATATATTTATATATATATATATATATATGTAAGCGGACCACCCGGGTTTGCAGTGAATCAAATCCCGCGACTTAACCCCAGCGGATTAACAAGCCCAACGTACAAGCAGGGAGAGGACGGCAGCGCACAACGTCAAAGCTGCGACCTGCGCGCAGTTACCGCTAGCCGGCCCGAACGCTATGACGAGATTGGCTTCCATTGTAATACATTCCTTATTACTCCAGTCACGCCAACAAACAAAGAACCGGTTGATTACTTTGAGCGGCCACCCACCGGCCATACCAGCGTGAAAGTGAACATGATCCAGGTCCGTTGGCCGTCACGTCCCTCTATATATATGTACATGTACGTGTAGGTCTAGGGGGATGCTTCCAGGACGTGTGGCGAGCATGCTTCATCATTGAAAGGCACGCGTTGAGGCGACTGACGCCTCAGCTCCACGGTGGTGTTAGCCCATACACAGGTGAAGCGGTCCTGGCAATATCATACTTGTACACTCATCATATACAAATATTCATATATATATATTGTTTCAAACACAAAAATAAAAGACAAATTAACGTGTACGATATTGTCAACCAGTGAAACCCGTTGTCTTAAGACCGTCTCCATGCAATGGAGCGGCATAGAAGACTAGTACATGCATATATCTTTATATACCACTCATTGTTTTAGCCACTCGGCCACACAGCCACACAGAGCCACTCAGCCAAAGCCTCTTGGCACAGCCGCACAGTTAGTCATACGGCCACAACCACACTGATAAATCCACTTGACCAGTCTTACGATAGACCACTCAGCCTCAGCCAAGGCCACTGGCCAAAGTCACCTGGCCACACCCACTGGGCACGCAATCCCCAGAATGTAACTTCTCTTCACAGGTTTCAACATGATCAATCATTTTAGCATCGTCTTTAAACAATGTAACTCCATATACATCAAAAGTATATATAAAGTATATAAATATACATATATTTATTTTATATTCTTTATATAACTCCATATACATTACTAGTATATAAAGTTCATATATATATATATATATTTATATCTTATGTGTATTTATTTTATTTTATTGTTTAATTACAAAAGCTCTGATTCCTGGACCATGTTAACCACGTGGCTGGGCGGGGGGTTATCGACCACCTGTTTGTTGGCGGCCTCCGTGTTGTAAGGGCTGAGCAGGACGCGCTGTCCGTGCGGCCCCATGGGGCAGTCCTGGATGTATATCACCCGGTTGTAGGCCCGCCAGCGTCGACACAGCTGTACGTACATCTTGCACTGGACGTACATGAAGACGAGGCCGCCGGTGAAGCCGATGGCGACGACGATGAGCTTGGTCCAGAAGGGCCACTCCAGCAGGCCGGCTTTAATCTCCTCCGTCGTGCGGTCGATCAGCACGTACAGCGACCAGATGACGCACGTGATGGCGATAATGTGGAAGGTCACCGAGCACATGATCTTGCGGCGCTCCACCAAGGTCATTTCCAGCTTCTGCCACTGTGGGTGCCGGGAAGTGGGTGGGGTAAGTGTGGGTGGGGGTGGCAGATGTTGGGGGTGGCCGGGGTGGGGGGTGAGGGAGGTGTGCAGCAGGGTGGAGCGGGGAACGGCGGCCAGGGTGTGGGTGTGGGGGGAGGAGTCGGGGGCGAGGAGGGGGTGGGGGGCAGATGAAAGGGAGAAAAAAAGGATTGGAGTCAGATGGCATTTCAAACGATATGAATGGGCCAAAGGCGACATATACATACCAGTCTCTGTATACCTATATATAATAATTAAATTATGCATAACTTGCATGTATCGTTATAATGCGAGTCATTAGCACAAAACACATAGATTACAGTCACGGCTGACAACGGTGGAGTAAGTTACATCAATAATTGAAAAGGCCAAATTATGCTGAATTGTCATACGATTTCGACATATATATCTTCATATTTATAAATATATCATATATATACTAATATCATAATGAGGCATACACCTCGCCTAAGTGAGGCTTCGTCCTTACAAATCACCTTTCTAAATGGCTTGATCTTGGTGGTCATTTGGAAATCGAATTTGCAGAGTTCGCACGATTTGGTGTCTGCGCTCTTGATCCACTGCTGGAGACAGGCCTGGTGGACGTACTTCAGGCTTCCGGAGCACACACACGGGGAGATGAGCGGCGCGTCCGGCTCGGACTCGCAGTGGCATATCCGACAAGTGTCCATCTGGATCGTGGAGGCCAGCGACGCCCGGGACGTATAGTGACTGGGCGGGGAGGCCGACCCCTTGCGCGGGGCCCCGTCGCTACCCTCACCCCCGCCTCCACCCGCGCTCCCGCCATCCCCGCCGCCGTCGCCGCCACCCCCGCCATCACCGAGGCTGGGGTTGCCGGGAGGAGGGGGGTCGGCAGGGGTCTGCGGGGGGCCCGGGGCGGTGACCCCCCCGCCCCCAGTGTTGCCAGACTGCCCGTCCGTATGGGTGGAGGACCCCAGCACAGTCTTGAACCCGCTCTGAAATAAACCAAATTTACATTAAATAACAGTTTAAATGAATGAATCACATAGAATTCAGAATTGAGATAATCTATTAGCTTAAAACTCGAAAAGGGATGTATAAAGATCTCCTAAAGTTTTTTATAATAATAATAATAATAATTGTTATATTTTATAGTTAATTTTTTTTACTTTTATCTCTCGTATTTGTTTGGATTTAGTTTTTGATGTCTTTGTAAACTGGGTCATAAAAAGTCTCGACGTCACAACGATCACCTTCATTATATAACCTTACCATATGGGTTTGTTTGCTTTCACTGTACATTATATATCCACACACTAGCAAAATCAGGCATCGAACATGACATATGTTGCTTACTACCATCATCTTCTAAGAACGAGATAAAAATAGAGCTTACGGTAGAACGTTTCACCCCTAAAAAAGTTACTGGACTAATGACTAATGAATGGCTATGTTTTGCGTTCGACTGTAAAACTGTCATCACACCAATGTTCAACATGCATCAAATACATGTTGGCCATCAAAGACACCGCATAACATACAAAGCTCACCACTCAGCCTGTCTGCATAATACGGGCCATTAATCCATAATTAGTGCTATGGACAGATTAATATGCTCGTGGCTTCTCGTCACGAGACTCTACTACAATGGGAAACACTCATCACCCGATTACATCACGAGCATCATGGGTCGGCATGGTTACGTCTACTGACATCCCTTTAATAGCCACCTTTACTCAGCAATGCTATATCCCTTCGCGTTATATTGCCGCAAAAATAAAATAAAAAAAATAATATTGCCGCATACGTCAGAGATATCTCCTTATTATCGCCCTTACTTATCCTGATGACAAACCGCAAAAATGACGTGATTGGTTGGTTTTACGTGACCTGAAGTAACGGGCGAGGTCATTACACGAGAATAAACTTTGAAGGAGCCATGAATGTCTGCGGTGATAACCTTTTTTCCCAACAAGGAGATTTTTATCGGTCCTGCACTTGGGCCACTTCAATGGTCTAGTGGCTAGGACGCTCGGCTTTGTGGAGTGAGCTCTGCCAGGCCAACCATCATACTCGGGGGTTCGCGACCCACTGTGGGAACGTCTTATGATCGCCAAGGATAAAGATCCCACGTCATTCATCGACAAGAGTATGGCGTTATCCCCAGGGGATAGGACTCCGCTCTACCCTTGCTCCTCCCCATATTTAGAGGCTGTAACCTATATTCAAGTGTACTCAAACCAAATAACTTCACTAACAAATATATAGCCATACATAGGTGCACATGTGGGACCTAAGTCGGAACCCACATACTGAGCCAAGCTGGATGTATGAATTGTGGTTGTTTAGGCAAAGATTGTGCACGCACCGGGCGAAGGAACCCCTGGGGCAATGGGCTGAAGGGGCGAAATGGCCCCAAACACAGGTGCGGTTTGTACCCACCACCGGTGGGTTTGCTCTCGTATATGCTACTCCTAGACCAGGCTGTACAGGCTGGCCAACCAGAAGGTACCTGTAGTCGGCAAGAGGCGAACGAGCTATCGTTAAGGGTAAGAGGCGACCCTTTTATTCTTGTATTCTTTCAGTAAGCCATTGACAACCCATAAATCATGGTGAATGACATCATTAGTTGAAATAATATTATATAGCTTTTAATATTGACCGAAACAAAAAAGACATTATTACTTTTGCACCGAATGCTTCATCAATATTTCAGAACGTCACAATGATGAATAACTTTTTATATTACAATAATATTAATAATGTATCTACGTTACATACCTTTTAAACAAGACGATGTTATACACGGATATACTAAGTAGGGGTGGGGGGGGGGGGGGTATTTGCGTTCCTCGGGATTGGGCTTTTTATTTCACCGTGAACTGAGAATGAGGAAAATAATTCTTCGTGAACTGGGAATGGGGTATTAGCCGACCGCCGTGATCAAGGATTTTCATTAATCGTGAACTGGGAATTTTAATATTAAATGACCGTGAATCGGGAAATCGTCAGTTTAGTATCGTGTATCCGCCCTTCCATTGCATGTGGCGAGTTCTGCTTTTAATTCATCGTAACCTGGGAATACAAATCTATTTGGGTTGAAAAACTGAAGGACCTAGTGATGCGAAAGTATCTATTTGAGAGCATTTATCTAAGTGAACCATAATCTCTGCGTGAACCTATCCACTACCGCGCCATAGTGAAGAACTAGGAGAAGTCTTCATATGCATATGTCAGCGCTATAGTGAAGAATTTAGTGACATCAAATGTCAATTAGAGGCTCCCAAACAAATATCAATCACATATTCTACCCTGTAGTTGGGGTTATTAAATACAAATAGTAAGATAATATTTGCCAGCACTGACCATTAATTGAGAACTCGGTTAATATTCTATAATAATAGTAATTACCAGATTTGTCAGATTTGGTTTGACGAATGTCGATGTAGACACGAAGCTGTTAGAGATATAGAGGGTTAACGGCAAACCAAGGCACCACTCCGAGGAGAGAGCTATCTAGAAGCGCACTGTTGTGTACAATGGTGACCAGCTACCTCACACGCCGCGGCCTGGCAGCTGGGGCAGAACTTAGTGAGGGGTTCTCGCTCTGGATCCTCAACCTCCTCCTCCTCCTCCTCATCCTCCTCATCCATATCTTCAGCGGTTATTGCGCCTAGCAGATCCTTTGTTCTGTCGCCATCACGCCCCTCCACGTCTGCCCCGGAGTGGAGGCCTTGTCCCGGGACCCCTGCCACAGAGTGCAGGCTGGGGGGCCCCGGGAGCTCGGTGGCTGGGGGCGGAGGGAGGAGGGGGAGAGGGAGAAAGAGAGGGAGTGGGAGGGGCGGGCAGGGTGGGGCGTCCAGCGGGCGCCGCTCCATGACGACCAGCCGCTCCCGGCAGGGCTGTGATTGCCAGCCAAGTGACCTTGCGCAATGATGACGTCACGGCGTCTGGGCTGGCCAAGGACATCGACTGCCTTGGCAACTAAATGATGAGCTTCTGAAGAGACCTCTGCGGACCCGGGGTGTGGGACGGTGGTGGTGGTGGTGGCGATGGTGGCTAAACCAATTATGTCCCTCGACATAGATTCTAGCAAAGCTCGCCTATGAAAAAGGGCAGCCTTTAAAAGCAAACTGGAGGAGGCCAAAGACGGGAGCTCATACTAATCTTTCATGTTTTACGCCATCACATTGCAGAGAGTAGTGTTGGAAAAAAAGAGTGTAAAGTGGCAGTATATATGGTAGGGTTGGATGGAGAGGAGAGGGGAGGGGTTGGGGGGAGGGGGTGGAGGGGAGAGGTGCAGAAGGCTGCCAATCACTACCAGCAGGGGTTACAGCAACAGTACACCCACCTGTAAAAACCACGAAAAAGAACAACACGAAATTAATATATGATACAATAAAAAGAAATAAGGGTACTGCCAGCCGCGAAACAACGATCTTGATGGTGGGCGGGGGGGGGGGGGGGGGGACTCGAACTCGAACACGCAGGGTGTCTCCTCACGCTTCCAGTAGAGGGAGCTCGTTTCAACCATCACCTCCGCCCCACGTAACTGCCAACCTCGCGGCCACGTTTTTCGAGGGTTGTTTATTAGGTCGAATTTTGGATTAATGGAGGAAGGAATTAAGCGCAAGGAATTTCCAGATAACACGGGGTTAAACTTTAAAGCGCTATACGGCTATGACCTCCACCGAACTCGGAAGTGTAGTTCGAAAGATAATCCAATGAATATGTCTGGTACGGTACCAGTAGCACAGACAGTAAATGCTAAAAATGGTGCATATATGGTGCCAAATTTCTAATATATCTTCGGAGATTCCCTTCGCGCGCGGGTGGGGGTGGGTGGATGGGGAGGGAGTGGGGGGGGGCTAATAAATCGTTGTTCCCGGGGCGTAGCGACAAATCAAAAGTACGTTACTGTGCACTTACAACTTATTAACAACAGTACAATACTGGTAACACTAACACGTAACTGGTACGAGATAGTAACACAGATAAACCTGGTCTTACATTACACATTGCAATTATGGAATGCATAAGTCAATGTTAAAGCTCCAAGGGGGCGGGTGGTTAGGTCAGAAATCTCAAAATATATGGAAACGACATAAATTATTAAATAGATGATGTTTTTTTTTTAAATCAGAAGCGTTAGATCCCTCATATTGCTTTTCAGGGGGCGATGTTTTCAGGAAACTTAGACGTAATGACTGGACCCTTGTGTGGTGAGTTAGAAAACAAGACTTCCAAAATGTCTACTTCCTCCACGCCTTCCCACCCCTACCCTCCACCCTGGGGCTTCACAATGACGAACCGTTGTCTCCATAATGCTCGCTCACGTATTAGTCGGGCAAGTGATACAATAGTCAATTTTAGTGTCCAAACGTGAGCAAATTTAATGCCTTGTTTAATGCCTTGTTATAACAATTATAACATTAAAGAACTCGCTGTCGTGCATTCCCTAAATAAACCACTCGACGCTGTCGCGTCTCGTGCTTTATTTTGGCGAATGCACTCCAGCTCGTTCTTTAACTAGTACATATTTACATGGCAATAGAGCATATGCCAGATCATAATGGATAACACAACACATTGGCGGAATTAAATGTATGTCCATTATTACACGAATTCATGGACTGGCACCACTGTTCAATGTGGTGTCTACGGAACTGGGCACCGAAATGAAGCCTCTCATCACGCCTTACTATATATATCAGGTATTGACTCAGAAGAAACAGAACAGGACCATACATTTCATTTCATTTTATTTTTTCAATTTCTATTAGGTAACTGTCCTGTAAAAATTAGGATTGAAATGAACGGAGAATATTTTTTTGTTAGGTGGGAAGACATGAGCACGAGGGGGCCTCCCTGGTGTAGTGGTTAGCGCACTAGACCGCAGATCAATAGGTCCTGGGTTCGAATCCGGGCTCGGGCACCTAATCTGGGGCATGTTTCATTCCTTCATCCTTCATCGTCTCGGGAGGTTCCTTGGCCCAATTTAGCCTGTATGTGCACAAAAGTGGCCTAAAACACCAACATTCCATTCCATGAGCACGATGAATCTTCCTTCTTCTGGCGTTAAAAAAAAGGCTTATTGGAATTAGCCATATACTTTATTTATTTATTAAATTAATTAACAAAAAAAACTTGTAGAGATTTAAACACCTTTCTTTGTTATTTTTTTAAGAGGTTTAAGACAGTAAATTGTAAATTTGTGCACGGAAACGTATATTGGTCGGATCAACGGAAGTCCAATACAGTAGCTTGTATTTAAACCATTTTTCCCTAGACAGAACCGCATCGAACTGGTCACCTCTGATTCAACACATCTATGTAAACCCAAATAAAATCACTAAAAAAAGTCATGGCGACAACGGTAGAAAGAGAGATGCCAACCGGAGAATAAGAAATGTGACAGGCGGAGATTTTGAAGAACGCAGCGAAGCAGGATTATCGGACGAGCGTAGAAACAACTTACACGCACAGACGAATCATAATACATGGTATCTCCTGTCAGAGAATTGTCCCCCGGGGCAGCCCCCTACCCATTTCCAACGAAGACATGGGATACTTTGCTGCATATATATGAGGTTTATTCTGTGTCCAGGCAGCACTGGCGTCGTCCCACCAGAGCACAATCGACCGTGGTCTTTACTGCCGACTGTTTACAGGTCTGGGCTGTTAATTATGCGCTAAAATACCCTAATAGGTTTAGTGACGCGGCCGGAAATGATCTACCACCTCGTCCACGGTAGATATTGGGAAGCAATTCCCCTGTTTACCCCTAATGGAGGCATTCCCCTGTTTACTCTTAATGGAGGCATTCCCCTGTTTACTCCTAATGGAGGCATTCCCCTGTTTACTCTTAATGGAGACACTCCCCTGTTTACTCTTAATGAAGCATTCCCCTGTTTACTCTTAATGGAGGCATTCCCCTGTTTACTCTTAATGGAGGCACTCCCCTGTTTACTCTTATTGGAGGCATTCCCCTGTTTACTCTTAAAGGAGGCATTTCCCTGTTTACTCTTAATGGAGGCACTCCCCTGTTTACTCTTAATGGAGCATTCCCCTGTTTACTCTTAATGGAGGCATTCCCCTGTTTACTCTTAATGAAGCATTCCCCTGTTTACTCTTAATGGAGGCATTCCCCTGTTTACTCTTAATGGAGGCATTCCCCTGTTTACTCTTAATGAAGCATTCTCCTGTTTACTCTTAAAGGAAGCATTCCCCTGTTTACTCTTAATGGAGGCACTCCCCTGTTTACTCTTAATGGAGCATTCCCCTGTTTACTCTTAATGGAGGCATTCCCCTGTTTACTCTTAATGGAGGCACTCCCCTGTTTACTCTTAATGGAGGCACTCCCCTGTTTATTCTTAATGGAGGCATTCCCCTGTTTACTCTTAATGGAGGCATTCCCCTGTTTACTCTTAATGGAGCATTCCCCTGTTTACTCTTAATGGAGGCATTCCCCTGTTTACTCTTAATGGAGGCATTCCCCTGTTTACTCTTAATGGAGGCACTCCCTTGTTTACTCTTAATGGAGGCATTCCCCTGTTTACTCTTAATGGAGGCACTCCCCTGTTTACTCTTAATGGAGGCATTCCCCTGTTTACTCTTAATGGAGGCACTCCCTTGTTTACTTTTAATGGAGGCATTCCCCTGTTTACTCTTAATGGAGGCACTCCCCTGTTTACTCTTAATGGAGGCATTCCCCTGTTTACTCTTAAAGGAGGCATTCCCCTGTTTACTCTTAATGGAGCATTCCCCTGTTTATTCTTAATGGAGGCATTCCCCTGTTTACTCTTAATGGAGGCACTCCCCTGTTTAGTCTTAATGGAGCATTCCCCTGTTTACTCTTAATGGAGGCATTCCCCTGTTTAATCTTAATGGAGGCATTCCCCTGTTTAATCTTAATGGAGGCATTCCCCTGTTCACTCTTAATGGAAATGCAGTACGTTCCGCTGTTGATTATTGTAAAGAAAGTGAATATTGCGCCCCAATAACTGATGTAATGAGCCGCAGACCATAACGGAAACAAAAACCAAAATAACATGCGATTACAGCTCCTACAAAGGATGAGACGACCAGCGAGGCAATGATAAAATATCCATCTTTATATCAGGCATAGATATTAACCCTGTGACATAGCCCACCGTCATAGGGCTAACATATATATATATGATTATCCTCCAAAAGTATGACACAACAAGGTGGAAGAGAAACGTGGCATGCAACCATAACTTTGTCGGGCGTATCGACCTTTACATCGCGACCCTTTATATCAGTGCCATCCACCCACGTCGTCCTCGTCAGTAATTCATTACCTGTGTTCCTAGTTCTGTTACAGGATTTGCGAGTAGAGGATATATTCTCGCTGGCATCTTGGCTCTTCGTCCTTCCCGACTACTGCAATATGCCACGGCGGATTACGAGCACATTTACAGAAATAGACCCATGTGTTAATGTATTTATACGTCGACCTATATATACATATATATATCCATATGCATATATCTAGGTATATAAGCGGACTGATTCGATCAATGGGGCAGCCATACTGAGTACGTAACCCACGTCACAGGAGATAGGGCTACGGTGGGTGCCGCGGCAGGGACAGGTGCGGCCGACTGCAGCCAGGGCGACAGTCTGATATCATTAGCGCTTCCCACAGGTGACAGCGCCAGCAGCAGCAGCAGCGGCGGCGATAGCAGTAAACCATCCACTGTCCCTCCCTCGCCTGCCCTCCCTCACCCGCCCGCCCGCCCGCCCCGACCGTTCGCTTGGTCGTTGGATGTGGCTACAGCTTATTTCCCATATGGTAAGAAGGACAAAACCACAGGGTATAGTGAAGAGGTGACTGGCGAGGAAAACAAAGTCTATTTAGACCACCCCCAACTCGCCTCCCTCTCCACCCTGTCTTAACTCTCCCACCCTATATTCCTCTCCCCCACCCCCCCACTCTGTCTCCCTCTCCTCTACCCCCACCCCGTTTCCCTCCCTTCCGGGTTGTAGCGTTAGGCTCCGCCCCATAACACAATGGCTATAGTAACGAGACATCGAGACCAGGCGAAGGGAGGGAATAGACCCCCCCTCTCTCTCTCTGTCTCTCTCTCTCTGCAGTCACGACAGCAGCGATTCAGGACCACATGGTACCGGGGGACATTGCTTGCCATGCACTGTAGCCAATATATATATATATAAATATATATATTCAACCATATAGTCTCTGTCTGCTTTGACTGTGTCCACCGCACCACGTGCCATGGTGGCGAGCAGTTGCGCGGGGACGGCTCTATTGGAACACAAAGGCAAAAAAAGATGCTGGCTTACGCAGCCATACAGACAGTGCTGGCGGGGGGCCAACCAGTCAGCCCCCCCCCCACCTCCGCAGCCTAACGCATTCTGGAATACCAATTGCGGGTTAGTGACCGGAATGGCCTCCCAATAGCAGGGTCAATCAATGCCATGCAGGGCGGGAATACAACTCACGCCAGGCAGAACTAATATTAAACCCGGAGAAGGACGGGAACAGATCACAGGTTAATAGTAGGGAAGATAGAGAAACGCCATCGAACGGCTTGAGTACATCATGGGTCACCAGAGACAGCAACGACAATAGGAATCTTCCACCGAAAGACCAAATTGATTAAAACTAATGCGCCAAGAGCATTTCACTAGCGCTCGCCAATACTGAGGCGTGCGCTTGGCGGGCCCAGGAAGCTGCCTTGATGGTTGGTTGGTTGGTTATTCAGGACGCTTCAACCACTTTTGGTCATATCGCGTCAATGGGAGAAAGAAAGGAGAGTGGAGCCATGTCCCCGGGGTAACCCCCAACTCTTTACGAAGAAAGACCACACAGACAGGACCACAGCAGGGCTCGAACCACCGACCCACGTGCCGTTAGGCTCTCAGATGGCCAGAGCACATAATGCGACCACTCTAGCCCACTGAGCTATCGCGCCGGCCTTGATGGAGCCTTGATGGAGCCGGAGCAAAAAACAACAGGGTCAAAATCGAGGCAAAAAGCGGTAGTCATGTCTAAAGTTTGATGACGTAGTACACAAGAAAACAACGCTTTTCCACACGCGATGCACCAGTTTGGCCAAGAAAAGTGGCTTAACAACTGCTATTTACTGCATACAATATATACATGTCTTACTAAGAATCTAAATACATCATTTCCATTTAAAACAGATTCTAATGGGAACCACATCTACAGTTGTGTCTTGAACATTCGACAACGACACCGTTATTCGAAAATCGACAGAGGACACTGCAAATTGTGATAAAAATGGACACTTCACCCTCCCCCCACTCCCTTCCTGACACAAATTAACGCTATAGCTCGTTCTTAGTATTATTAGTAAACCTTATACCAGTAGAACCAATGGCCAGGCAAAACACATATGGAATCCCAACCCCGACACCGACAATTTTAAACTTCGACACAGACACAGTTCTACAGTAATTCGACAACGACACCGTTATTCGAAAAATCGACAGAGGACACTAGAAGGTTTGAAAAACGGACACGAGCCACTAGACCCTTTAGGACCCCAATGAAGGCCAGTTCTTTACAAAACCAAACGTCTCATTTCCCTCATCAATAGCGATACAGGCGCCCGGTTAGCTCGGGCAAAGTACCAGAGTTCATATATCATTCAGCTGTTTCAACACTAACTTATTGATTTAGGGTTCGATAGGCCTCCAAGGCCAACCCGAGTTGGAGAGCCCGGGGCACTGCGTACGGCATGTCAATCAGGCCGAGTTGGAGAGCCCGGGGCACTGCGTACGGCATGTCAATCAGGCCGAGTTGGAGAGCCCGGGGCACTGCGTACGGCATGTCAATCAGGCCGAGTTGGAGAGCCCGGGGCACTGCGTACGGCATGTCAATCAGGCCGAGTTGGAGAGCCCGGGGCACTGCGTACGGCATGTCAATCAGGCCGAGTTGGAGAGCCCGGGGCACTGCGTACGGCATGTCAATCAGGCCAGCTGCTAGCAACAATGATCAGCAACCATCGGGAAATGCAATGTTTGCTGTTTTAGGCCACTTTGGGGCACATCAAGGCTAAATGGGGCGAAGAAATGACGTGGGGTTTGGTGAAACAAGCTCCGAATGCAGCTACCAGAGAGCGAATCCATATCCTGGCACCAGCACCCACCTTTTGAAATATGTAACGAACTCGACTTGATGAGGTCACGTGACCAACGATATCCATCGCTTTATAGTACAACACATATATATCTTCTCGTGGGTCGGCCACTGTTTGGTCCGTTGGTTGTATATTCAGGACGCTTTAACCAATGTCTGGTCATATCGCGTCAATGGGAGAAGGTAGAGAAAGTGGAGCCAAGTCCCCGGGGTAACCCCCTACTGTTTGCGAAGAAGGACATGAGATCATTATCCTGCGACCGCACAGGCACCGCCATAGCGAGGCGCGAAACAACCATCCACGTGCCGTTAAGCTCTCAGATGGCCAGAGCACTCAATGAAAGCGCTCTAACCCACTGAGCTATCGGGGCGGCCCTGAGTCGGCCACAGGAAACAGAAAGAAGACAATCTCGCTCGCTGATGCGCCTAAGGCAGACACAATGGCAAGAAGCGGTATCGCCCACTCACACTTCCAACTACATATGCCCAATAACTGTATCATAAGGCCATAGACGCAATTACGCAAACATACGATTGACGCTCCAACCAACAGAAATGGATATTATTATATAAATAATAATCTCTTCCGAATGAACGGTTTCTGAACAGTATGTTCATATTCCAATCCGAAACCTCAACACTACCGTTTTTGCATGATTACTCCGGGAAAGCAAGTCCTGTTTTCTGATCCGGGAACGCAAGTCACGTTTTCTGGTCATATAAAACCCTTCACTTCTTCCCCTTGGTCAGCGAACAGGACATAGGCCACCAAGACGTGTAGGTTCTTATGAAACCCTCCACTTCTTCTCCCCGGTCAGTGAACTAAACAAGGCTTTCGCATAGCTCATGTATGGCTTATATCTATAATTGAATGATTGGCACCGCTATCTCCCCTAGACATAGCAGATGCATGGACCGTCGAACTTCCGAGTTTTTCTATTCCCAGAGCGCGGGCGATGCCATAGGGAGAGAAAGAGAACACCAGGCCAGTGGCTCCTGGCCAGAGAAGGGAAACCACCTTCCCACAAAGCACCCACAGCCTCTCCAGCGCGGTGAGAGAGACACAAAGAGCGGGTACGACAACTATACCCAGTCCCCATGTACCCTAATCACGGATGGTGACCGATCTTCCATTGAAAACCCGGTTCCTCCTACAGCGCGCTGAAAGGCACAAAGAGCGGACACGATGAACCGTCCTCCGGGTACACAGGGCACGAAGCAGACACGGCCGTCTAACATACGAGAGGGGAAATCTACAGCCAATATTCCAGCGGGCGGGGAGGGAGCGGGCAGTGCTAATGCAGAAAGAGAACAGATGGATGAGAGGGAGGGGAGGAAAAACGAGGGGATGGGGGTATAGTGGCCCAGAAGGAAAAAGGTCATTGGGCTGGGAAATCGTTCAATATGGTGTAACGTTCGTCGCCGGTAGATACAACAGGAACCATGCAGGTAAAGGTCTCCTCGCTTATTAAAGACGGGACCACCGAATATACTGATAAACGAGATAACCGATTCGGTTTTCAATCAGTTCAGATTGATCAGTGGCGTGGATTGTTTGTGTAAGCTCAAAGCTAATATTGGACAAAACTAATATAAACGTTACAGGGAATTAATTTGTCTTGTAGATGTTTATAATAATGAAGACAAACAATAGTAAGGACGAAAACGAAAACCGATTGTCAACCAGACTGATAGAGTGCACCGGAGCGACGTACTCACACCCTCGACTGATGCCGAGACACGGCTCAACCAAGGAGTCAGCATAAAAGTGTGAAAATCTCGTAAGACTAGTCGTCTGGTTGGTCGTATATTCAGGACGCTTTAACCAATTTTTATCATATCGCGTCAATGGGAGAAGGAAGGAAGAGTGAAGCCATGTCCCCGGGGGTAAGCCTTTGCGAAGAAGGACATGGAATCTTTATGCTTCGACCACACCGACATGGCCACAGCGGGGCGCGAACCACTGATAAACGTGCCGTTAGGCTCTCAGGTGGCCAGAGCGCTCAATGCGAGCTCTCTAACCCACTGAGCTATCGAGGCGGCCCCCGTAAGACTATGGTGGTTTGTATGAATTGACCTTTCTTGGCCAAACTGGTACATATGTGCACTACGTCATCACAATACGGGCAGTAAGAAACATGGGATGTAATTACAAAAAAAGTCAAGGGTATTCATACAGCACTTTGCTCTCTGAATAATGAATATCAGATTGTTTCGTAAAAATGATTTCGGCGAAAAGTCCGATCTGTTCAGTGTTAACTCTTCAGGAAATATAAATTCTCACATATATCTTAAGTGTCAGTGGCAAAAAACGTCTACAGTTTGAGAACGAACTTCATGATTTAATTCTTGTACACAATAGCATCGTTTTACGCAATAAAAACCTTAATACATGATTCTCAACTGAAAGACTTAACATAAGAAAATCGATGTATGAGCAGCTTTGAATTTAACTGCGGATAACATTGTCGTTATTTGCCGTTTACGATGGAAGATTTTCTCGCGCTCACTCGGCTGTGGTCCCTTTGTGACATCAGTGCTACGCAACTATAAGCCCATCCCGATTCCCTCAACGGGCTCTTTAAAAACTCTTACAATTTGTTATACCTCAGGGTCTGAGCCTCTATTTAGGGGCCGCCCCGATAGCTCAGTGGGTTAGAGCGCTCGCCTTGAGTGCTCTGGCCACCTGAGAGCCGAGCGGCACGTGGATCCATGGTTCGAGGCCCGCTGTGGTCATGTCTCTGTGGTCGCAGCATAAATATCCCATGTCCTTCTTCGCAAAGAGCAGTACCCCCGAGGACATGGCTCCACTCTCTCTTCCTTCTCCCATTTACGCGATATGACCAAAAGTGATTTAAGCGTCCTGAAAATACAACCAATCAGAAGGCATATTTATCCAACGGTGACAGACTTCTTTAATTGCGGACTTTTTCACTTTGAATTAAGTGAATTGGTATTTTATGTCGCGCTTTTGTTCACACAACATCATAAGGGCTACACTGGGCCAAGGGACTTCCCGGGGAAGATGAAGGATGAATGGATGAAACATGCCCCGGGACGATGAAGGATAAATAGACGAAACATGCCCCAGGTTAGGTGCACAGGCCCGGATTCAAACCTACTGACATGCGGTCTAGTGCGATAACCACTACACCGGGAAGGCACACAGGACCTATTGATCTGCGGTCTAGTGCGCTAACCACTACACCGGGAAGGCCGACAAGACCTACTGATCTGCGGTCTAGTGCGCTAGCCACTACACCAGGAAGGCTCACAGGACCTACTGATTTGCGGTCTAGTGCACTAACCACTACACCAGGGAAGCCCCCAGGACCTACTGATCTGCGGTCTAGTGCGCTAACCCCTATACTAGAGAGGTCCCAAGAACCTATTGACCTGTGGTCTGGTACGCTAACCACTACACCAGAGAGGTCCCCATGACCTATTGATCTGCGGACTAGTGCGCTAACCCCTACACTAGAGAGGTCCCCAGAACCTATTGATCTACCGTCTGGTGCGCTAACCACGGAACCAGGGAGGATTCGAACTCAGGACTTAATGGTCTGCGGTCTAGTGCGCTAAACCAGAACCATCCGCATCTGATGGTTAGCGTGCTCGGATTCATCAAGTGATGTCTATCAGGCCAGCCATCGTATCAGAGCTCGGAAGTTC
The DNA here is from genome assembly GCA_964019135.1 of Arenicola marina. Lineage (NCBI taxonomy): Eukaryota > Metazoa > Annelida > Polychaeta > Arenicolidae > Arenicola > Arenicola marina. Next base: position 14,763,541 of record OZ025251.1, on the reverse strand, counting down.
GTGACTCACTCAGTCGGGGACATGGCTACGCTCTACCAGTGATACTGATCATTGCACCAGACAGGCACAGGAAGAAAATACAAATGTCTATAGCCTATACAGGCAGTTTTCTCAACTCGTTTGAATAAACTCCTCGCATGAGTAGAGGCAGAAACTGTTTTCCAGACCTTCGCCAGCGGCGACGTTACCAGGGCACTGTAAGATATTCGCGGAAGAGAGGCACCCAAGAGACTTGCGCTCTACAGGGGGACCGGCTGTTAGCTCACAATGCCCACCATTTACTACAATAATCCATTTTTAGGACTCTAACATGGAAGATGGACCAAAGAAATACTGGTGTTTTACCCCGCTTTTTGTGCACAGGAAGATTAACTTGGACCAAGAAATCTCTGGAGACATGTGAAATATGGTCGGATGAGAAAAGTGCCAAACGCAGGTGAGACGACGCGAACTCGTAATATCTTCTTCTACAGCTCAGCCAGGTTACCATTAAGCCTAACGAGCTCACCAGCGTGATGAAGCAGGATGAACAAGCGTTTAAACTCTCAACAACCTATGGACCACATACATTAGCATCCCGTTTTAACGCCCTATGACAGTTTTCATCTGCAGCGTCTTTCTCATTCCTTCATCATTTGTGTCACAACCAAAACAGTCCGTCATGTTTGGCTGTTGCTTTGTTAAGTAAGTACTTTAAAGCAAGGTTTTGAGGCAATTATTCTGGTAGCTGTTAGCCATGGTAAACAAAAGTCCCTTTCAATAACGGTCAGATGCAAATTTGACAAAGTATAATACTATGGCGTCATAAAGTCCTCATATATCTGATTGATCGCAGCTGTAATCACTATCTTCAAAGACAGATCCAGCGTCGAATGTCAAACCACTGGCCCTTTAAGATAATGACCTTACAGCTCTCTTTTTTGCAGACTTAGCTACAGACCATTGTCAGTGACTAAACAAAACGGGTGCCAAAAAAAACTATACATTTTTATATTATAAATATTTTCATATAACAACCTATGATGCTTATTATAAGCTAGACCATCTAAGGTACTAGAATTAAAAAAAAAATATATATCTATTTGAATTAGCCCAATTGGTACGTGTGGAAGATGTCATGTTCCCAAAAGATTCTGTTATGTGAGTATATGTGTGTGTTCCCCTAACGATTATGTTCATCATGGTTAATGCATTGGAATCCTGTTATAACTGAATAAATTCTACATATATCATTGTAGCTTCTGCCATGTTTTTACATATGTTCAAATATTCGGATAGTAGAAAAGCGTTATTCCCATTTATCGTTCTTATCTTTTTAAACAGCTGGAAGCGCATGTTCGGTAATCATTTAATGATGTCTCCTATTTATACAAAAGATACATATATGTACCGGGGTAAATCAAAAGAAAAACTCAAGCAAAAGTGATGAAATAATTATCCGGATACTCACAGATTCATTGCTGCAAATATGTCCTAATGGAGAGGATTCCATAGCAATTCGAGCCAAGCTGCTGTTTTGGGGCTGCGAGACGCATGTGCAGAAGGATATCTTCACCACTGAATAGCCTGGAGTGCAGAATTATATCTCCTATGGCCAGGATGGTGTATCTGTTGCCTTGCATGTGTTCCAATAACGTCATTTAACACCAGTAGTTGGTTGGATCCCGAACTCCTGATCTGCTGATGGCACCTTGGTACAGCAAGGCTATATTGCAAGGTGCCATGCTTCGACCTGACACATTGCTATTCCGTCATTGGTGCAGAGCTGTGAAGGAAAAAAATGCACTAATTAACAGTTACTCATTAAACATATTCATGAGTATATAATGGCTTCATGAGTATATAATGGCTTCATGAGTATATAATGGCTTCATGAGTATATAATTGTGTATGCATATGGCAGGGACAGATATTAACTTTGTATGTCGCCTGTTCCATCGGGCACATGGTGTTGAGATTGACCTGCCCCACTGAAAAATTACCTGTCTTATCAAATTGAAAAAGAACAACGTTTATACAACTAAGAAAAAATTATTTACTGTGTTATTTACAAGGATTTTGACGATTCTGCAAGGTCATGTTCCGAAAATTCAGTGCCTGTGACTAAGCGCACAGTTCAATGTTAAATTGTTGAACAAAAATGAAAGCTACTGTGCAGTTATTGTTCGCATTGATCAGTGCCTGCAGGAATTGTGCTCAGTGTAACTGTTGAACTTTGCTGAATAGCGAGAGATATTGCAATCTAAATCTTCACTGCTTTGGGCATACAACCTGTATTCTGACCTATCCAAACCTGTAATTCAACTGTCCCGGGCAGTCAGTTCTATCTCTCGCTGTATGGCTTAATTAATATAATATTGTCTGGAAATTCCAGCCTGTATGTGAACCAGACTATGTTTACAGATGCCAATATGTTGTAAACTTGGCTGTATTATGATATGCTTAGGATCTTTAATTCATAAGAAGAAAAAATTACAGAATATATTACTTTAATGCTGACTGTTGCAATATATATCATAAAGAGTAGTTAATAAAATATAACAGTTTAAGAGAGGATTTATGACAAGTGTTCTGGTTTACTGTGGAAATACTTAATTGACTTGTAGCATATAAAGACATGAGGCAGTTGCAGGCCTGTAATTGACCTCTCAAAAACAAATGATAAAATAGGAAAAACTAGGGAGCTATGCAAAAATAGTAAGGCATTTTGATAATTTCTCATCAAAGTATAGGTATATAATCATTCTTATCAAATGACCATCTCTTGAGGTTTTTACATCGCAATAATCACTAAAAGTTAGTGTTTAGTTTTATAGATATCATGATTGCTGGGAATGTGAAGCAACCAACTGCAAGCATGCACTTTGTTTGGCAAGCTTTCGGGTGAGTGTTGGTAACCGTTTTATATTGTAAATGTATGTGAGGGGGGGGGGGGGGGGAGAATTATTAGTAATTTGAAGAAGAATTATTGGCTACTTGATAAAGTACAATTTATCACTATAGCCCCATACTCAAAATAACATCTTATTTAGACAATTATTAACATGGTATATGTGTAAAGTATGGGAAATGTATCTTTCTACACATACTACATATACTATCATGATATACTATATAATATGAACTAAGATAACATTTATAACCATTTCTATATCTGAGAATCTAGTACATATTTATAATTATTAATTATAAAATATCTTATGAAATATCTTTTCACATTATCAACGAAACAAGACCTGGAACTGACTTAATTTATCCAGCTAGCATTCATCAAAAGAATTTGATAATACTTTGTAATTTCTATATGCAAAAAAAGAGTTGGGGAAAATATATATATATCGCAATAGTTTATAAAATAATTCTCAAATATTATATACTGGAAACTCTAACTATAGGTAGTACCCTTGTAAGTCATAACGCCAAGCAGTGCATATATAGTAAATGGGATACATTATCAATTGCAAGGCGAAGTAAATATACACAGTGGGTTATACGATATTATTTATTACACTCTCCATGAAAGAAATTGTTAATGTGTACTGTACTTTCTTTTTCATTTTGTATGACTGTTCATGTCAATATTTTATATGTGATAAAAAGAAAATAACTAAAAAATACTTAGTAATCTATATGAAAATAACTTTTAATTAATATATAACTAAGAAAAAGCCATATAATTATGTAGTCTTCTATCTCATCCTTATTATCATTCACAGGTCAAGCATGTATACCATAGGGATAAAATCTCTTCTGTGGGTAAAAATAAGGATATGGTTGAAATAATAAATTATTACAAAAAAAACTTACACCTTATTTGTTACATCTATAATATATTTGTATTTATCCAATAAGGACTTAAATATATCATTTCCATTTCAAAGATTAAAAATGTTTATCAGAAGAAAAGGGGCTGAAGAAAAATACTCCAACGCTGTTTAATTTTGGGGAGACTAGCTAGCTTAATTTAAAGATAAGGTAAATATAGTATCATTCATTTTCTCATGCAGTACTGTCAACTGGTGACCGAAAAGCAGGAATTTGCATGAAAGTAACTATGACAGGGTCTATAGACATGATGGCTGTACTACCAAAACGGCTGTATGGTACGTCTCCCCATGCCTCAGTATGGATGGGGGGAGAAGGTTGTTGGGGAGGGGGAGGGACTTTGAATTGGAATCCCCTCCCCCCCCCACCCCCATAGACCGGCACCCCACCCACCCTAACCCATACGGCCGTTCTGGCAGTACGGCCGTCCTGTCCATACACCAGTGACAGGTGCTGGCACTTGTTGACGTTGTTGACATAAACAGTCTACGCTACACTACAGCCTGGTACACAGGCAAATAAATCGTTCTCGGACATCTTCAAGCCTGGTCCAACATATGGCTTCTAACAGACGTGTTTGATTCCAACAACGTTCAACGAACTCGAAACAGACAAAGCATGCAAAGAAACACACCCATATTGCAAGCAATTATGTCAGATATAAACGAACGAATATCAACAGATCATATTACCAGTGGACTTGTTTCTGAACAGTCCTGTCAAATGTACTTCCGGTGTAAGGATCACATACACTACCGCGTCTGGGAGCCGTGTACTACTCAGTCCACAGGTCTCGTACAACCAAGGGCGGGGTTCAGACTGTACTGAGGTGTTAGGGAGGGGGTGAGAAGCGGAGTCTGTTCAGCTGCGGGCCGGGTGCCTTTGGCGAGTGGGGGGGAAGGGGGGGGGACCAACGGATGGGCTCGGGACATACAATTCCGTAAGACAGGCCATTCAGAAGTAACGATTGTCTTCTGTACAAGCTTCCACAAAACAACAGTCTTTTTATTAAAGTTATATATTTGGCTGGGCAGGAGGCAGCTTGGGGCACAAAATGACGGGGGGGGGGGGCACTACATTACTACAGTGGTGGGGGTGTGCCGCCCATGCCATAGAGAACATCTGGAGAGCAAGAGAAAAGTGCGCGATTTTGTGATGATTGAGAGATAATTTTTGGTTAAAAAAGGCATCTAAAATAAACACTGACAGAAATTTTGGTTAAAAGGCATCTCAAATAGACACTGACAAAAATGTTGTATAAAAAGGCATCTAAAATAGAAAGTGACAGGACTGTATGGTTAAAACGGTTCTAAAATAGACGCTTACAAAAATTTGTGGTTAAAAAGGCATCTAACATGGACACTGATATTCATGACCAACTGTCTGGAGGTTAATTATTTGAACTGCATTTTTTTTTTAAATCTCAGATGGGCACATCGAGAGAAATTGTAGTTTTCTGCATCGGGGAAAAAAGGCGAAAGAAGGGGTCATTTGGGCGGCACATATGTATACATCTAACTATATGTAGTGTCTACCCCCCCCCCCCCCCCGGGGGAGGGGGGGGGGTCAGGGTAGCTATTTAGAGTACCATGTATCAGCTTTACATAATATCGAAGCGGAAACGCCGATTGACACTTTGGGAGGGGGGGGGGCGGCGCAGGTATAAAGGGCTAAATTTAAATTCGATTGACTGCATTATATTTGATATTGAGTAGAAAGATATCCTCAATATCTTTGTATGTTCGTATTGAAAGGGAAAACCGCTTCTTTTTGGGCGTTGTAACTGGTGTGCGATCCTTTTTGTGGACCCATTCGTCCGCGGCTCCGGTCGCAGGATAATAGTGACATTATGCCCTGTTGATTTGAGAGACATCTAGTGAGAGACTTTGCAATGTATGGTAAGCCAAATACTCAATCTCCGTACAGAGTAGCTAATATAATATTCAGTGACTTCTCGTCCTCGCGCAAGGACCGAACTCTGGGATCGAGATTGCCAAATCCTGTCTAATAGTCGTTGTGTTTCGGATAGGGAAAAACCAATGCGCTTGGCGTGGGTAATTAAACGCGCCCACCACCCCCACCACCATCTTTGGTAGGCTGAACAAACGTACGTGCGTCAGTGGCTCAAAACTAATTACCATTCGCGCTAAATGCCGCAACGCCGCAAATCGTCTATTACGTCACAACAAAAGCTGCAAATCCATCGCCTTTCGCAGACGGACGGATGCCAAAACTAATAAAAAACAACTAAATACGTACGAGATCGCGATCGAGCGCGGTCGGAATATGCATTGACTCAAATGTATGTTAATTTAGGATTATATGTTACATGTTGAAAACAATATTACCTCAAAGGAGGCAATTCTTTAGTCATGTAATTATCAACATGCACACTGCAAATTTTTTGGTGATTGATGTAATTGTCCACCCGGCTTGTGCGGCGAAGGGCATAAATAGATATACGTACGTCTTTATAATTAAATATCATAAACAGAGGGCGAATTTATCAATTTCCTGTTTGAGGTCGCTAAATATGAATTCAGAAAAGTGGAAAGTATTTTTTTACAAATAAAATTTGGTTACTTGGTTTGGCAAGTGGCGACCATGGTCATCGTTATTGAGGGTTATCCAATGATTGTCAGAACTGAAATCTCTCCCGGCCGAACGGGACTCCATGCTCTAAAATATACCATACAAATATGTCGTGCCAATATATCCCATGCAAAAGTGCTTCTGATTTCACCAACTCTAAAGGGACGAGATGCCGGCGAAAAGAAGCAAATACGCAAAGGCATAGTATTTTGCTAATTGAGGCTCCCGCCAACACTCACACTGCAAGCAAACAGAGCATCAGCGCGATGAGAAAGAAGTCAACATGCTCAATATGGTATAGTTTAATTTACCGGTCGCAAATTAAACTTAAATCTAAAATTAAATTAGACTGATGACAACCAAGTAATAACTGTTAGTGATTATTAGGCCGGGAACTAATTGTGTCAGTGATTTATACGCTGGAACATTTTGTACGGCTCTTCCTGGCTCGGCCATATATTTTAATTTTAATTTTGCAACGGCGTGTCATAGATGATATTGAAACTGGCCTGTGATTGGTTAGGACTATCCACACCCTCTTTATGACGTCACTCATTGTCAAGGCCGATTGTGAGGGAGTCGTCCGAAAATATCGAAGAGCGAAGGAGAAAATTTGAACATTTGTTTGCCCTTTTGTTGAACGTATCTCACTTATGTCAGCCATTTATTCAAGGTTATAAGTACTACATCAAGTTCACGGCACATTATGTACCGTCAATCCTTCGCGAAACTTGCCCAGACCGCTTCCAGAAGTGGTTCTGGTGTGGGTCGATTTGACAATGTCATTTATTTTGGAGAAGCCTTGACATGTCAATCCAGGGCTGCTTCAACTTGTGGAACTAGCCACATGTTGACGAAAGGGTCGAGCCAGGCCCATGAGCCACAGATCCAAAGGCGGCAATCCTCCACAAAGGCGGCAGATGATCCTAACTTCTTCCAAATGGTTGAAATGTTCTTCGATCGGGCTGCCAATATGGTGGAGCCAAAATTAGTTGAAGAATTAGGTCGGGGTACTCTAGAAGAACGGACCAAAAGGGTCCAAGGCACTTTACGCCTTGTGAAACCATGTAGTGCTATCTTGGCAGTGACATTCCCTATCAAGAGAGATACTGGTGAATTTGAAATCATCCAAGGCTGGAGAGCTCAACATAGCCAGCACAGAACACCATGCAAAGGAGGTAATTAAATAGTTATATAGAAGGTGGACCAGTGATTGCGCACTTGCAGAAATCTGATTTGATTTATAGGAATTTATATCCAAACTTATCCAGGCAGATGCCTTTATGTGTGACAGCTACATTGACATCTGTTTTGTAAGATTCCAAATGATTTACATATTATTTTTACCACCTTTCGCTTGGTATGCAATCCCTGGTACCTGAGCAATCACTGGTCCAATTACTATATATGCTAAGGATAAAAAAATATACATTTAATAAAGTCTTTCTTAGTTCTACTTACATTTTATATTTCATCTGACTTTATATGTGATTTTTAATTGATTTATTGCATTTCTGCTGTTAAAAATATTATGGCATCAATAGTTTTCTAAGCTTTTATGGTTTTATTTGCCTGTTCCAAGTAGTGCTAATTATTTTATAACACTGCTTAAGAATTTCCAGATACCTATTATTAGTTATTTCAGCATTACCAATACCTAGGTTATTATAGTTATATATAGTTCTGAACTAGTATAAATATAAATCGGATAGAAGGTGATGAGGGAGAATGGATTAATAAATAATTTATCTAGCCCAAAATAAAGAAAGAAACCGAGATTGCATCACCTGTAGGGTGAAAATGACGTAAAAATTGTAAAATCTGGATTATGTCTTCGGTCCACTACAATGATTTTGACCTTAACAATTGACGTGACTGACTTTATTTATGATATATTTAGCCCCTCAGATCCAGATTTGACACCTTAGATCTAAATTGACCCATCAGATCTATATATGGCATATTTGATACCTCAGATCTATATTGACCCCTCAGATCCGGCAGCTCTAAAAACTGTCGCTATAGTGAGCATCCCCTCAATTGTTGGCCCTATCCCAAAAGCAAAATCACTCTTTAGTTTCGCACCCAGGCCCAACAATCTTGCACGGTGGACAGCTAAAAGCTAACTGCCTATTTACTTAGTTTTGGTCTACATTTTTAGTTTCTACATTCCTACCATGCACATTAGTTTCATAGCAACCCACTGAATCATCTCACCACCCTAGCTTAAACCCCCCCCTTAGCCCGCCCTGCCCCCCACAACAATATGCCTACACTGGCACCGCAGTCACTGGCACCGCTCGCGACAATAAAGAGCCTTGCTGTAGTGTTATGATAAGAATAGCGAGCTGCGCAGTGTTGACATCTTGATTTAAGCCAAGTGACAAGTTTCTGGCCACACATCATTGAAGTCGGCCAGCTGTTCTTAATAGTTAATAGTTCTTGTAGGGTCCTATGTTAAAGTTTAGCCTTTTTAACAGACAAACTAATTAGGCAATTTTCAAAATTCAAAGACATGATACAAGTTACAGACGGGCTCAATACGTGACATAATGTCCAACATCATTAAATGAACACTGTGAACGTTAGCCACTTTCCCGATTTTTGATCCTATCTACCAATGGTTAAGGAACAAACAAAAACAATCCTGTGACCTTGACCTTTGACCTACATACCCTGCTGACAAACTTGACAGAGCCATGTCGGATACCTATTGATGGGTAAAGTTACAGAATGAAATGTTGCGTTTTGCGACCTACACACATACACACCTACACACACACACAAACCAACGTAGTGATAGATCTTCTCTTCTCGTAAAATCTTTGTGCTGTAAACCGTCATAATGAAATATAACTACAGTGGTCCCTGTGTTATACAACTTCTGTTCTGCCAGCCCGAAAAGACTATGATGGTAGCAGTCGTATAATAGAGGGATGCTGAGAGATGGGCAGTTTTCATTCAAGTATCGTGAACACCGATTTGCAACCATCTCCGGGTTAACTTCAGTCACCTATCCACTCAGCATTGATGCTTTTATATTGTGGCATCACTAGAAACTGAACAGCCACCCTTTAGAAGCATAGAGATCTTCTAAGCCTAGGTCCAGTGAGAAGAACAATATAAGAGCTTTCCATCTGAGGGATGTTTTTTTACCGTGCTGTGCTAAAGCAGTCAAACGTCTATTAACCTCATTGTACAATATTGCTTCAGATGCTTCTTTCCCACTTATCCATGATAGCATCAGCATTCAGTCTAACAAAGCTGCTAAGCTTGTATGCTGATTATGGTTTCTCCAGCTCTGTGCCCTATGGAGGGACCGTATGATGCAGGGACCACTGTATATCTGATATAAGTTTTCTCTAAATTATAATTTATTAGAAGCGGTAGAAAGCACAATGGTTCAAATTGCTGTTTGCATATAACCAGTTAATGCTGACTGAGCCCATCATAGTATCAAGGCTGTCTTAAGGTTTTGTCTCATTGTCCTATAGTTACCTTGGCCAAATGTAATTATACTTTACAGTAAAATGGCCTAAGATACAAATCATCATTTATGGTTAATTTGTTAAAAAAAGAGAATCATTAGTATGAATTCTTTATAGAGTGCAAATAGCAAATAACTCATTAAATATGTTTAAATCAGGTTTACACTTCCATTAAATGGATATGCCACAATCACACAGATAATTTTGTAGCTTTTATAGATGGCAGGCCAGAGAGCGTTGAAGAGAAGTTCTTATTCATTTTATTTTGTAATTTTTTTTTCAGGTATTCGTTACAGTGAAGATGTAAATGTGGATGAAGTGAAGGCATTGGCAGCCTTGATGACATACAAGTGTGCATGTGTTGATGTCCCCTTTGGAGGAGCCAAGGCTGGCATCAAGATTAATCCCAGGAATTATTCTGACAGAGAACTGGAAAAAATCACCCGTCGTTTCACAGTGGAGCTTGCCAAGAAAGGTTTCATTGGTGTGTATCTTTAATTCTTTCGATAAAAAAGAGCTTTAACTATAATAACAAAATCTAATAGGTGATAAAGAAAACTTCATTTGAACCATAATATTAACACGTTTAACAGATGATGGATATTGATATAAATACAAAACTTAAGCTGATACTTTCGTCACTTTTATGCTGGTGTAACATTGATTGATAAATCATGAAGTATTGATTTCCATATTATTTATCCTTATATTGGTAGATATTCAAAGAATGTGGCTTTGTATCTTTTAATGCTGAACACAATACATGTATTACAATTGAATGTGAGAGCCATGTCACACTTTATATGTAAACCAATTTAAGTTAACTTTGTAAGATTATGTGTTAATGTTTATTCTTATAGGGCCAGGCATTGATGTCCCTGCTCCTGATATGGGAACTGGAGAACGACAGATGAGCTGGATTGCAGATACATTTGCACAAACTCTTGGTAAAGAAAGCTGTGGACAATATAAATGTGTATCCACAAATTAGATGTTTATCTTTACCCAATGTGTATAGATGTTACATGAAATTCATCCAGTATTACCGGATAATTAGCTTATTGAAAGGACAAGAATATTATCTTGTATAATTAAACTGGTTCCATACACCAGCATACATATTTTATCCTATGTAGTCACCTAGGAAATAGTAGCGGTATGTGCAGTACAGGTTTTTATATTATACCATATATAAATAAACATGTTCTTAAAGAGTGTCTTTATAACCAAAACTTGACCCAAGACTAATCCGTGTGTGGTGTAACTGTAGGTTTCAAAGATTTGAATGCCTATGCCTGTGTTACGGGCAAACCCATAACACAAGGCGGCATTCACGGCCGAGTGTCTGCCACCGGCAAGGTAAGCGTGTAGGCTAACGTTACAATAAGTGCTGCAAGCGATGTAAAGTCTTAGCCAGGTTATGCACCAATGGGGCAACCAGGAAGAGTTTTGATCGTCTTGAAATTAGATGTGATTTTAGTCCAGAATTTGGATTTAACGATGTCTTGCCTCATTTCTCTGGGCATTGAAGCCAGTAAACTATAATAGCATAGCAGCTCTATCCAGTTTGTCCCGTTGTCGTGTTAGTAATAAATTAGAATGTGTATTTGCATTTGGTGTTGATAAGTCATCCATTGAAATATGTTTTTTTTAAATAGTGTGTGACAGGTCCTTACTATCTGATTATCCAACATGGCCTGTTCTTTTTCAGGAGGCTGTTGTCAACAACGAGTGTACATGTGTACTTAAATACTGTGGTCCATAAATAAGATGGTATTTCATCTAAGCTGCAATGCCATGTCTTTTAATTAGGTCATGGTGACCTCAACAGTCATGCATGCGTGACTGGCAAGCCGATCACACAAGGAGGTATCCATGGGCGTATTTCTGCTACCGGGAGAGTAAGTTTGCACTGACCCCATGTTGGTCTTGTGAATGTATTTTTTTCTGTTTTCAGTCAATCATCATATTTGATATTCGTTTGTTAAATAGTTATTTATTTGCCTAAACCGTGTTTAAGTTGATTTATTATGTCATTTAGAAAATAAGATGATTATCTTTCGCAGTTGTACCTGTGCTATAGTTCCGTAAAAATGTAAAGCAACATGATTGTCAGAATAGCCAATAAGAAACTCTAAACACTGCTAAATTCAAGTTCATGTATTTTATGATTCGAATGAACTTCCTGCTTGGTAATAAAGTGACAAAAAATATTGCTATGTCGATATTGCTCTTGTGGCCTAATTTCAAGTCATTTTTGATTGACAACAAATTGTAGCAACCGGGAAATGTGTGGTGTGGCAAGCACTTACATTGGAACGTTTGTGACCTCCCGTTTCTCGTGGTGAATATATTGTGTTTCTCGATGTCAAGGGTATCTTCCACGGCATCGAGAACTTCATTAACGAAGCCAGCTACATGAGCATGGTCGGCATCGCCCCGGGCTTTGGAGACAAGACCTTCATCATTCAGGTAAGGACGCAAGTAACCTGGTAACACGTGCAGACCTAATGGCCTTGACCGTTACCATCTTTACCTTAACGGTATTCGCGCCGTGACGGAGTAAGGCGAGCAATCGCTTCGTGCCTAGTGTGCCCAACTGGGTCATCACGGCGGCCGGGCGTTGGTTCGAGCCCCAAGTGTACACCCTGATGGACAACGAGCGTTACGTCATCGTCGATTAACGCTTCAGTAAGACCCGAATCGATGAACCACTATTTAAAATGGTTAATGTAATGACCTCGCTACGTTTCCATTTCCATTTGCTTTTAAATGTTACTATGCGATTGTCATACGGAAATTTGTCACAGCATGGGTCGGCAATCTTCAGGCAGTGACGTCACATTAGCCTGTGTATTTCGAAAATTAGAGACCCTGCGAATCAGCATGCAATGAGGTCGATCGAACCACGCACGTAACATCCGCATGCATGATTAAATACGTCACAGATTAATTGAACAGGCATTATCCTGGTCTATCGTTAGTGAAAGAAACAATATATACCAAGACAGAAATAATTAGTAACCATATAACCCTGATATACGGCCATATTTTAGGCATTAGTTGACGGTATATACTTTTCTACGCACGACCTAAAAACCCATGCGTCCATGTCGTTAAATGTCTGATATATGGTGTCGCTCCAGTAATAACAGTGTGATGACGGTTGTCCTGACAGGGGTTCGGTAACGTGGGCCTGCACACCATGCGCTACCTTCACCGTGCAGGCGCGCGCTGTATTGGAGTCGTGGAGAGGGACGGCAGCATCTTTAACCCGAGCGGCATCGACCCCAGGGAGCTCGAGGACTACGTCATCGTGAGTTTGTTGCGCAATCAAGCCACGTGCAGTTCGCCTCAATTTTGATTTATTATCGCCCATACTTTTTAAACCATCATTCCGAAGTAACTACGCAATAAACCCACGTATAGTTTGCCTCTAGTTGGGCCTATTATTGCCCACAAATTTAAAACATCAACGAGAATTAATTACGCAATAAACCCACGTGCAGCCCCCCCCCCGTATTATCGCCCATATCTTTAAATTGTCATCATGAATTAATCAGACACTAAACCCACGTCCACATTTCTTCAACTTAGCCTTTGTATCTCGTTAAAGGAGTGTTAAGCTGTGACATGTGCGCGTGATTGACATGTTAGATTCTCTGCTGTGACTTCCAACTTGTTATGGGAACTGTGTTTGTAGGACAACGGGACAGTGATGGGATTCCCCGGCGCGGAGGAATACACAGGAGAAAATCTGTTGTTTGAGAAGTGTGATATCCTGGTGCCGTGCGCCGTGGAGAAGACCATTAACATGGACAACGTCCACCGCATCCAGACACACATCATCGCTGAAGGTGGGTATATCCGACCTTTCTAATCACATCATCGCTGAAGGTGGGTATATCCGACCTTTCTAATCACATCATCGCTGAAGGTGGGTATATCCGACCTTTCTAATCACATCATCGCTGAAGGTGGGTATATCCGACCTCTTTGATCACATCATCGCTGAAGGTGGGTATGTCCGACCCCTTTGATTACGTCGCCACTGAAGTTGGGTATGTCCCTCTTGGATCGCGTTACCACTGAAGGTGTATCGCACAAGCGGTGACGGTCGATATCTCATATACTGACGTTTATTTTTACACCATCGCTCATACCCGAAAACAAAATGATGCCAGAACGCTCGCGTTTGTCTCACGTGGTGCTAATAAATCTAGCACTTTCTGGATCACCCCCTAGTGATGTCGTCACCACAACGACCGACACCCCGGCGGCCATAACACTAAATGTTCCTCCATCTCACGCTTTGCATTACCCTCAGATCGATTGGTCCTGGGTTCGAATCGCGCCCGGGCACCTAATCTAGGGCATGTTTCATCCATTCAGCCTTCATCGTCGCGCGGCGTGCCTTGCCCCAGTTTTACCCTTCCTTGTGTGCACAGAAGTGTCCTAAAACGCCAATTCATTACATTTCATTCATCTCAGGAGCCAACGGACCGACCACGATCCAGGCGGACAAGGTACTTCAGGAGCGAAACATCCTGGTGATTCCGGATCTGTTTGTGAACGCCGGCGGCGTAACGGTGTCCTACTTCGAGTGGCTCAAGAATCTCAACCACGTCAGCTTCGGCCGATTGACCTTCAAGTACGAGCGCGACTCCAACTACCACCTCCTGGGTAGGTCTCGTCAGGGTTCGAACCCGACCATCGGGCCAGCGATTTGCGCCTCTGTGTGTGTGTGTCTATAGCCTGGTAGGTGGTAGCGATCCTGATAGGTATGCGTCCTATCTACGTAACATTTCCGTTAAATTAATGTCCCAATATTTTTCAAATACCCCCTAATGTTAAGGAGCTCTGGGACACTGGGACTCATCCACTGGCATACCTATCAAAATCACTGAGGTGGTAGCGCCTCTGGTTGTGTCGAGTGTCCTCTACCTGCTAGGCCGGCCTAACTTACCGGTGCGTGGTTCGAGCCCCTTCTGTGCAAATGCCTTTTGTTGTGGATAACGGTCTTTCTTTGCAAAGACTGGTGGTTAGTGCTGGAGACATGGCTCTTCCCTGACCGACATAGGTTCAAGAATCCTATCTAGAATTAACCAACCAATCAGGCCACTGGGCGTGTGGATGTCTATTTTAATGCATTATTATAATCGCATGAGGATTACCCCCCCCCCCCTCTGGGACTTGACCCCGTTCCCTGTTAATCTCCCCATTGACGCGAGATAATCTTCATAGCTCAACAGGCCCTGCTCAAATCAATCAACCAACTTAGCACCGAGCCTGCTGATTTAATGACTGTATAAAGCACCTGGGTATGAAGACTTCCCTCTACTTTATACTCGTATTTACTGTGCGGTTTGTTTCTCTGCCAGACTGTCCTGGTTTTTGTGTAAACATCAAAACCGATCTAATTTCTATATTCTTTCGGTATCATTCCGTAGAGAGTGTACAGCAGTCCCTTGAGCGCAAGTTCGGCAAACAGGGCGGCAATATCCCCATCCTGCCTAGCGAGGCCTTCGAAAAGAGAATTGCGGTGAGTAATCACTATAATGAGGACACAACTATTATTATCGCCGCAATACACCACGCTTTTTCAATTGTAGGGCCTACGTAAGGGATCCTATGGAGCCGATTGGTTACTCCAGGAAGAAACTGGTGTAAAGTGTAATTCAGTCTCAGTGTTTTTGGTTTTACTCTTATAATATATCTTCATTGTCGTGGCATTACTATAACACAAACTATAAGACTATGTAACAGGCTTACTATTATCTTACTTTATTCGTCCTTGGCATGCCATACATTCACTTTTCATTCTCCCACTTGGTGGCCCCATATATGTTTTCATGCCACCTCCTTTCATCTCATTTGGAGGTCATTGACACCGGGGATTTCTTGAGGAATCAGAAAATTCTGCCATATGTTGTCAGTTTAACCAGTCTGGTCCTGGTATAATGGATGCGTTGTTATGTTTTTCCTTCCAGGGCGCCTCAGAGAAGGACATTGTGCACTCGGGGTTGGCCTTTAGTATGGAAAGGTCGTCAAGGGTAAGCAATTATAGTAAACATTACTCTAAATATGTTTGTTGACGTCGAACTTGCTCAATGGCGTCCACTTTAGGGCAGCATGTTAAAATACATTATGTTAAAGTGATGTTTTAACAAATCTTCAATGACAATAATCGGTACACCATTCTTTATGTTACGGTAAATAACCACGGACCACCCACCCTGTCGTTTCTTTCACTTAAGATTAATTGGCCGCTATAGATGTGGACTCCCCTGGTACTCCAGTGGCTAGTGCCTTCGGTTTTGTTGAATGAGTTTGCCCAATTAGTACAGCCTTCCAACAAGTCCTAGCGTCCCTCTCCATCCATCCCACGAGGGGCCGGCCCGGTAGATCAGTGGGCTAAAGCGCTCGCCTTGAGTGCTCTGGTCACCTGAGAGCCTAACGGCACGTGGATCGATGGTTCGAGCCCCGCTGTGGCCATGTCTGTGTGGTCGCAGGATAAAGATCCCATGTCCTTCTTCGCAAAGAGTAGGGGGTTACTCCCGGGACATGGCTCCACTCTCCCTCCCTACTCCCATTGACGCGATATGACCAAAAGTGGTTAAAGTGTCCTGAATATACAACCAACCAACCGTCCACCCCGCGATTCACGAAACCACGTTGTTTATGTTTCCACAGGCGATAATGCGTACAGCCATGAAGTACAACCTGGGCCTGGATTTAAGAACCGCCGCCTACATCACTTCCATCGAGAAAATATTCAAAGTCTACAACGAGGCTGGCCTCACTTTCGC
This sequence comes from Arenicola marina, assembly GCA_964019135.1. Lineage (NCBI taxonomy): Eukaryota > Metazoa > Annelida > Polychaeta > Arenicolidae > Arenicola > Arenicola marina. The sequence continues at coordinate 14,746,827 of OZ025251.1, read as the reverse complement.
CTAGAGCGACGAAGATTGCAACCCAAACGCAGCTTAAAGAAGCTCGCGAAAGAATCCTTTCGTTCTGGTCTTGACTTTGGATGACTTGTAGTAACAGAGTGCAATGTAACGACGAACGCCATTATATGTCGCGAGGGTCGGTACGTCTTCTAAATGTGACTGATGGTAAATAATCGGTGCTTATACATATTTATAGTAATATAATGGCCATCACCGAGCAGCGAGTAGATTTTTCCCATGGACCCCTGTCCTTGTTTTGCCTTCTCTGGAATCATGAAGTGTACGTAGTATAGCTGTATTTTAACCCAGTGTTAACAAGTTTGAAAATGTATAACCCTCTTGTGAACAACTGACTACTATGCTGGATTCTTTGATTATATCTTACTCCTGGACGGGCGTGCTATGTTAACGTCTTAACCCCGCACTATATGCACCACACACATCTATGTCAGAGGCGTGATGGATTGATTTGTTGGGGTGAGAAAACAGTTTTCGGTGATCGGGCGGAGGGGTCTGTTATATTGCAAACGTGCACAAAAGACCTGTAACCCAGGAAGCCTATGATTGCTGGCTTGAATATTTCCCTGTGACAGCGGGAACAAGACAAGACTTTGAATCCGGGTTTGGTTGATGATCCAGGTCTCTGTTGAGGAGGCCGGGCTTTACCTCGCGTGTGTGTACGCTGTGCCATATCATGGACCAGTATTTTATGTTGACGCATTTTTATTTGTGTTCAAACTTATTGTTGTCACACCGCCAGTGTTGAACTTCAAGGAACCTGTATTAAGCCCCTTGGCAGCTGCTAGTCTCGCTCTACACTGCTGGGCGCAATAGAAAGCCGTAACTCACGAATGCTGCATAGGAACGACTAAATAAGTGAAATATTACCCCTGCTATGATGCAGTAAATTAAGTGTTCATTACTTTAGATGTGCTCTTACCTTTCGTGCTTATATGAAAGTTAACAGTTATCGTCTCCCGGTTTGAAATTGGCCCGTTCTATGGCGCCGGCTTTTCGCCTTTGAGTGTCACTAAATGCCATAGGCATAGCAAGAGTTAGCGTGGAAACAAATATCGCAAAAGGTAATATGAATTAAAGCAAGGGATGAGAACACTTCAAGGCTATTATTTAGATTGTTAACGTATAATTTTGACTGTTATTTTGGTTTCACCTATATTTTGGGATTGACACCTGTAATTGCGTCCAGTTTATAAATTAATTTCAACTCTTGGGAACCATGAAATCCATGCAACTTAATTGTAGATGGATACACAATTAGTTGGTGAATCTTCTTTTTTGTTTTTCACACAAACATTATGGAAATGACTTTAACATATTGTAATTGTTGAACATGGGACCTGATTCCGTAGGAACTGGCTATCTTGCCAAGTGCGCGATTTATTTATATAGATGTGTCTGTATATATCGGCCGTAAAGTATTTGCAAACGCTTGATCTGGTTTCTTGGTAACGGGTAACGGGGAATTCTTTGGGCAAAAGAACATGCTGGAATCAATCACACAATCAGATGGAATCTTACCAAGCTTGCATTAACCGCTAATGAAGTCCCCATGTGTAATTTGCTGTTTTATTTGTGTTTTTGGCCTAATAGGTTGACCTGTATGAAAACAAACCTGAGGTAATTATAGACCACCATTTTAGCTTCATTTTTCATATCAAACCGTTTTTTCCGGGCTCTGTCTATTCAAAAAACACAAGTCGCTGTAGACAGATTGACTAGGAATATCATTATTAATATCTGGTAATATCAAAGCAAATTATCCCCTTGGGGCACTGGTTCAATTATTGTTTAGTCAGTAACTAATTTTAGTCAGTAAATAACCCCCGACATTATAATAGTTACGGGGCGGACTTTTCATCTATAGCAATAAATATTGATCCTTTGGCAACTCTTCATATGATGGGCCTGAATAATAATTTACCTTCCTTCCAGGTTTCTTTAGTTTGTCGTGTTTGTAACAAAACAAACTAACTTTTTTTGTTCACTCAAAAGTTGGCACGTTCTTATTCCGAAAAGTTACTGGAAAAACTTGTCCAAAGAGAGGAAGAGAATCCTCATTTATTTCGACCAGGAATCAATACAATACAATATAGCATACATCCAAATTCTCTACTAAGCGCAGTGTTCAGTAGCTTGAGGGCCATATTCATAAGGCGAACCGTCTTAGCGCTAAGTGGAAAATGGAAACTGTTTGTAGAATGTAGAACATATCCGATTTATATGGTTAGAAATAGAAAAAGGTTAAAAGATAAGTCAGCAACATCAAAGGCGTTTTTCGTGCGTAGATTACGGCATAATTGTGAATACCGCCCGAGACGTCCAGGCCGTCAGACTTTGCCCCTAATATCGGCCGCCTCGATAGCTCAGTGGGTTAGAACGCTCTGGCCACCTGAGAAGCTAATGGCGCGTGGATCGATGGTTCGAGCCCCGCTGTGGACATGTCTGTGTGGTCGCAGGAAAAGATCCCATGTCCTTCGCAAAGAGTAGGGGGTTACACTCGGTACATGGCTCCACTCTTCCCTTTCTTCTCCCATTGACGCGATATGAACAGAAGTGGTTAAAGTGCCCTGAATAAACAACCAACCACCCCTAGCATCTGATTATTGAGCCAACGTTACTGGGTCGCGATACCGGCCCAACCCGCGATGTGTGTTTGTCAACCAAAATCAAAATCAAAAAAAAAATTCTCACGAAAGAAAAGCAATCGATTATAATTATAAGTAATAAACGTGTTCGCACTTTCCTTACTTCTCAACATAATGTTAATTCATTCAATTAACTTAATATCGCTTTTTGCTAATCGAGGATTCTTTGTTTCCTACGCGGTTTCAGGAAAAAAAACAAAAAAACAATCCTCCATCAAGGACACATTTCCGATCATTCGCTCCGCCAAAGAGCGTGGAATAAGCGAGGTCACTTACCTGAGGCACGTGGTAAACCCTGCCAGATCAATATCCTCTGATTTCTGATCCATGTTCTCTGGCACTGCAAGTAACATCTGAACCGGTCTTCCTCCGGTTGAGGGCTGTAAACTGTACGTTCGCTGGATCAGCACATCCACCAGTGCGCGCCCACGCATACGTCCTGGGCTGCCATTCCACTGATCAATTACTTAACGAGCACGTGCAATGGAATAAACTCGACACGGCGAATCAAATCATTGCTAAAAAAAAATCAGAAAAGACATTTAACTGTTCGGCTAGCAATGCCTTTTGCGACTGATAGTACCAACTATTAAATAGGCCGGGGACAAAAATATAGATTTCGCAGAAATGTGTTTCTTATCTACGGTTATCAGTTTAAATGAGAGATTCCAGGAAATCTCGGCCTGAAACGAATACCGACAAGGGTTATATTCACTGCGTGAGGTGTTTATGTGTGCATTGGGTGGGTAGCATGGGGACGTGGAAGGGAAGATGGGGGGGGGGGGGGGGGGGATGGGTAAGAGGACCCACTGCAGCAGATATTCCGTTAATAAATATGCAATTTTACAAGACAACTAGGAATGCAACAATGCATATAAACATAATTTATTGGGGGTATAATGCCGTAGCACAAAAGTAGTCACACCGTTAAGTTCAAAAGCATTCATTTAGATAAGCGCCTGTATCTTGGGCGGTTTTATCAAGACCATACTTCTTTAATTGTCCCGGGAGGTTTCTAGGCCTGGATCAGCCTTTATGTGCATAAATTAAAGTCGCAAAAACACCAACATTACATTTCAAAACAATTTAACTACGGACGTAATGCAGGCTGAACCATTTACGCAAATTATGGCCAGATGTTACAATAAAGTACTAGAATGAAAGTGTCAACCGGGTATTTGTTCTGAAGGTGAGACGGTACATCAGGAGGCATCCAACGGTACAGGGCGGCGTAGATATTGAACTAAAACACAGACTGTGCACATTTTAAGCCCGTGACTGGTCGAGCTGAAGGCGAACACCCGACCACTCCATCACGCCTTCAACCTTGTAAATAAAAACCAACGAAAGTTTCAAATTGTATTTTCTTGATTTATTGCAAGCGATATAGATATGACTGAAACTCTAGCTGTACAGATATAACATACCTTCACCCGGGTTACCGAATGGCGCGAAGCCCACTCGGTGCGCTTCCCTTTAACACACACAACAAACCGATGAACATGCATTTCAACTAGACTCGTTTGCTTAAGGTAACAGGATGCCGATGGCTAAAAATAAATTACACCTTCCTCGCCTGTGATAATAACAGATATTTATATATAGATTTCCAAGAGCTAACTGGACGGAAACAACCATAGGACGGACAAAAAGTAGAGAAGTAGATAATAAAAGAATAACTGTTTACAAAGCAGACTGGGGGCCACATTCTAACCTGACATTTAGCATTTGATTAGGTGTTGGATAGCGCGGATCTGTACCTCCCAGCGCCCAGCACTGATAGCAAATACTTCTAATGCAGCAGCGGTGACAAAGCACTGATGGCAAAGTGGTGATAACAACGCGGTGTGTACAATGCAATGTAAACAGCGCAGTGATAATTAATGGACAAAACCGCGGTGACAAAATGAGTATGAGCAGTGTTTGATACAACAGCAGTACTTGATTCAGTTGGTAATTCAAATATGATAAACTGTCTATAAGAATCGGTCCAGCGCGTGCCAGAGGCTGCAGGCAATGGTACCAGACAAGGATGCAGGAGGAGTCCTGAAAAACATCGGTATGAACAGAGACGGAATGCAACGATTGCTCCAATGGTCCACTTTTATACCCAACACGGACACACTTGAGGACAAGACTGACCACGTGATTACTACAGAGGGCGATATAATGGTAACTAGACAGCCACAAGAAGTAAAGGGCAGAGATAAACGTGCGATTTACCAAAGCAAATTGGAGGTACAGTGAGATCTGTATCGCACGGTTTGACTGATTCATGCGCAGATAAATGGAATGCAGTTTCAAATAGATAATAAACTTGAGATCTTGAGAAAACAATACAAGTTAAAAATATCACGTTGCCAGGACGACAGTGTAGTACCCGACGTTGCTATGACCACATGGTGGTATCCAACGTTGCCATGGCCATAGTGGTAACTAATGTTTCTATGGCCGCAGGGTCGTCACAGTGATTAACGTTCGTCAAATAGTTCACCCATACAAATCCGGTATTGTACCAAAGCGAAATTTGGCGTATCGTTTGCAGCGTATTCAAACTTCAGTTCAACTCGCATGAGTAAATAATGGTTGGTTGGTTATTCAGGACGCTTTAACCACTTTTGGTCATATCGCGTTAATGGGAGAAGGAAGGGAGAGTAGAGCCATATCCCCGGGGGTAACCCTCTACTATTTACGAAGAAAGATATCGGATCTTTATCCTGCGACCACACAGACATGGCCACAGCAGGGCTCGAACCATCGATCCACGTGCCGTTAGGCTTTCAGGTAGTAAATAATGTGTGATATAGGAACATAAACCGTGGTCTAACGAAGGTCATGTCCAAGGCACTTGGGCAGGAATGGGACATACGCAGTTGAACAAAACCAAAATGACAGATATTCACAGCTAGGGTTGCGTAAAGACGAGACGTACTTTAGTTTGTTTCGTCATGTTTACATTATACTCAGAGAGGTTGGGAACCGGAGACTTCCACGACTGTATCACCTTCCGGTGGCTGTTGGCAGGTGTGGAATAATAAGCAAAAGTCGAGATAAGCACTTAACTTGATGGTTCTGTGAATATACAACAATGATATGATAAAGAAAGAGGAAGATAGCCAAGGTTAGAACTCGAAGACCTTGGTTTTACTCGTGCAAGACACATATAATAATCAGGGTCATTAGCCTTTCGAACATATCAGCATGATCGGCTGGGAGATTCTTGTCGGGAAACCATGGACAGACAAGAGTAACATTACTTTATATGATACATTATATGACATTACATTACACGGGGTCTCAACAACATTCTCTTTAACAAGAACACAAGGTGAACAGACACGACCGGAGACAAAGTGATTTGGAATGCCACCCAAAAAATAATCACCCACATTGATAGAGACTCAGCCGTCAGTCAAAGTCACTGTCAGTGGCGTCACCGTCGGTTACAGACTACCGTCGCCGTCAGCGTCACTCACTGCCGTCGTCGTCAATACCGTCAGCGTCGCTCACTGCCGTCGCCGTCACTACCGTCAGCGTCGCTGCCGACAGCGTCACTCACTTTTGTCAGCCGTCGACGTCAGCCTTCAGTGCCACAGTCGTCACCGTCCCATCCGTCAGCGTCGCTGTCACAGCCTTCAGTCGTCCTCATCAGGGACGTCCTCCTCCACCATGTCCTCCCCCTCCTCCTCCCCGTCCTCCTGCCCCCCGCCCCTGCCCCCGCCCCCTCCCCCGTTCCGCACGTCCTGCGCGTTGCTGTCCTGTGCGCGCAGCGGGATGTCGAGGGCGCGGTGAACCTTCTGGACCGTCACGACGTCCACGTAGTACGTCAGCTGCACCTTCGGGATTCGGTTCCGGATCTCTTCCATGGCGTTGTAGGCCTGGTGGGCAGAACACAACCACAGATAAAGCAATATGTTCTGTAATTTTTATATTACCAATATCTTCTCCATGTCAAATAAGTATATTCTGTCTTGAATTTAAATCCTGAAAGCCTGTGGGCTATCCGGAGAGAAGCAAATCTGTTCACCGGAGCAGAAGTTGGTGGCCGGCTTTATATCCCTGCGCGCGTGTTTGCTGTTTGGTATTCTGTGTGATGTCGACCGCGGCTCGCTAGGACGTCCGCGCGCGATAAACTAGTCCGTGCAGCTTTATGGTGAAATTGTTAGACTCATTACAGAGTCAACGAGATATAAAACATATATGCATCATAATTTTGAGATACTTTTAGTCTTGATTCTAAAATGAAAAACATCTAAGATGGCGCATGTAAGTAGGCTGCTGCCTGGCCTACAATGAACACATTTTACTTTTAGTCTTGATTCTAAAATGTAAAAAATCTAAGATGGCGCAAGTAGGCTGTTTTAAAGGTGTACATTGTAGGCCTGGCGGGCAGAACACAGCCACAGTTACAGGTGCTCATTCTAGGCCTGGCGGGCAGAACACAACCACAGTTACAGGTGCTCATTGTAGGCCTGGCGGGCAGAACACAACCACAGTTACAGGTGCCCATTGTAGGCCTAGCGGGCAGAACACAACCACAGTTACAGGTGCCCACTGTAGGCCTAGCGGGCAGAACACAACCACAGTTACAGGTGCTCATTCTAAGCCTGGCGGGCCGAACACAACCACAGTTACAGGTGCCCATTGTAGGGCTGGCGGGCAGAACACAACCACAGTTACAGGTGCTCATTTTAGGCCTGGCGAGCAGAACACAACCACAGTTACAGGTGTCCATTGTAAGCCTGGTGGGCAGAACACAACCACAGTTACAGGTGTTCATTTTAGGCCTGGCGGGCAGAACACAGCCACAGTTACAGGTGCCCATTGTAGGCCTGGTGGGCAGAAAACAACCACAGTTACAGGTGCTCATTGTAGGGCTGGCGGGCAGAACACAACCACAGTTACAGGTGCTCATTGTAGGCCTGGCGGGCAGAACACAACCACAGTTACAGGTGTTCATTGTAGGCCTGGCGGGCAGAACACAGCCACAGTTACAGGTGCTCATTCTAGGCCTGGCGGGCAGAACACAACCACAGTTACAGGTGCTCATTGTAGGCCTGGCGGGCAGAACACAACCACAGTTACAGGTGCCCATTGTAGGCCTGGCGGGCAGAACACAACCACAGTTACAGGTGCCCATTGTAGGGCTGGCGGGCAGAACACAACCACATTTACAGGTGCCCATTGTAGGCCTGGTGGGCAGAACACAACCACAGTTACAGGTGTTCATTGTAGGCCTGGGGGCAGAACACAACCACAGTTACAGGTGCTCATTCTAAGCCTGGCGGGCAGAACACAACCACAGTTACAGGTGCTCATTGTAGGCCTGGGGGCAGAACACAACCACAGTTACAGGTGCCCATTGTAGGCCTGGCGGGCAAAACACAACCACAGTTACAGGTGCCCATTGTAGGGCTGGCGGGCAGAACACAACCACAGTTACAGGTGCCCATTGTAGGCCTGGTGGGCAGAACACAACCACAGTTACAGGTGTTCATTGTAGGCCTGGGGGCAGAACACAACCACAGTTACAGGTGTTCATTCTAAGCCTGGCGGGCAGAACACAACCACAGTTACAGGTGCCCATTGTAGGCCTGGTGGGCAGAACACAACCACAGTTACAGGTGTTCATTGTAGGCCTGGGGGCAGAACACAACCACAGTTACAGGTGTTCATTCTAAGCCTGGCGGGCAGAACACAACCACAGTTACAGGTGTTCATTCTAAGCCTGGGGGGCAGAACACAACCACAGTTACAGGTGTTCATTGTAGGCCTGGCGGGCAGAACACAGCCACAGTTACAGGTGCTCATTGTAGGCCTGGGGGCAGAACACAACCACAGTTACAGATGCTCATTTTAGGCCTGGCAGGCAGAACACAGCCACAGTTACAGGTGCTCATTTTAGGCCTGGCGGGCAGAACACAGCCACAGTTACAGGTGCTCATTGTAGGCCTGGTGGGCAGAACACAACCACAGTTGCAGGTGCTCATTGTAGGCCTGACGTGCAGAACACAGCCACAGTTACAGGTGTTCATTGTAGGCCTGGGGGCAGAACACAACCACAGTTACAGGTGTTCATTCTAAGCCTGGCGGGCAGAACACAACCACAGTTACAGGTGTTCATTCTAAGCCTGGGGGGCAGAACACAACCACAGTTACAGGTGTTCATTGTAGGCCTGGCGGGCAGAACACAGCCACAGTTACAGGTGCTCATTGTAGGCCTGGGGGCAGAACACAACCACAGTTACAGATGCTCATTTTAGGCCTGGCAGGCAGAACACAGCCACAGTTACAGGTGCTCATTTTAGGCCTGGCGGGCAGAACACAGCCACAGTTACAGGTGCTCATTGTAGGCCTGGTGGGCAGAACACAACCACAGTTGCAGGTGCTCATTGTAGGCCTGACGTGCAGAACACAGCCACAGTTACAGGTGCCCATTGTAGGCCTGACGTGCAGAACACAGCCACAGTTACAGGTGTTCATTGTAGGCCTGGCGGGCAGAACACAACCACAGTTACAGGTGCTCATTGTAGGCCTGGCGGGCAGAACACAGCCACAGTTACAGGTGCTCATTGTAGGCCTGGCGGGCAGAACACAGCCACAGTTACAGGTGCTCATTGTAGGCCTGGCGAGCAGAACACAACCATAGTTACAGGTGCTCATTGTAGGCCTGGCGGGCAGAACACAGCCACAGTTACAGGTGTTCATTGTAGGCCTGGCGGGCAGAACACAGCCACAGTTACAGGTGCCCATTGTAGGCCTGGTGGGCAGAACACAACCACAGTTACAGCTGCTCATTTTAGGCCTGGCGGGCAGAACACAGCCACAGTTACAGGTGCCCATTGTAGGCCTGGCGGGCAGAACACAGCCACAGTTACAGGTGCCCATTGTAGGCCTGACGTGCAGAACACAACCACAGTTACAGGTGCTCATTCTAGGCCTGGCGGGCAGAACACAACCACAGTTACAGGTGCTCATTTTAGGCCTGGCGGGCAGAACACAGCCACAGTTACAGGTGCTCATTGTAGGCCTGGCGGGCAGAACACAGCCACAGTTACAGGTGCCCATTGTAGGCCTGGTGGGCAAAACACAACCACAGTTACAGGTGCTCATTTTAGGCCTGGCGGGCAGAACACAGCCACAGTTACAGGTGCCCATTGTAGGCCTGGCGGGCAGAACACAACCACAGTTACAGGTGCCCATTGTAGGCCTGGCGGGCAGAACACAACCACAGTTACAGGTGCTCACTGTAGGCCTGGCGGGCAGAACACAGCCACAGTTACAGGTGTCCATTGTAGGCCTGGTGGGCAGAACACAACCACAGTTACAGGTGCTCATTTTAGGCCTGGCGGGCAGAACACAACCACAGTTACAGGTGCCCATTGTAGGCCTGGCGGGCAGAACACAACCACAGTTACAGGTGCTCATTCTAGGCCTGGCGGGCAGAACACAACCACAGTTACATGTGCTCATTGTAGGCCTGGCGGGCAGAACACAACCATAGTTACAGGTGTTCATTGTAGGCCTGGCGGGCAGAACACAACCACAGTTACAGGTGCACATTTTAGGCCTGGCGGGCAGAACACAACCTTAGTTACAGGTGCTCATTTTAGGCCTGGCGGGCAGAACACAGCCACAGTTACAGGTGCTCATTGTAGGCCTGGCGGGCAGAACACAGCCACAGTTACAGGTGCCCATTGTAGGCCTGGCGGGCAGAACACAACCACAGTTACAGGTGTTCATTGTAGGCCTGGCGGGCAGAACACAGCCACAGTTACAGGTGCTCATTGTAGGCCTGGGGGCAGAACACAACCACAGTTACAGATGCTCATTTTAGGCCTGGCAGGCAGAACACAGCCACAGTTACAGGTGCTCATTTTAGGCCTGGCGGGCAGAACACAGCCACAGTTACAGGTGCTCATTGTAGGCCTGGTGGGCAGAACACAACCACAGTTGCAGGTGCTCATTGTAGGCCTGACGTGCAGAACACAGCCACAGTTACAGGTGCCCATTGTAGGCCTGACGTGCAGAACACAGCCACAGTTACAGGTGCCCATTGTAGGCCTGGTGGGCAGAACACAACCACAGTTACAGGTGTTCATTGTAGGCCTGGGGGCAGAACACAACCACAGTTACAGGTGCTCATTCTAGGCCTGGCGGGCAGAACACAGCCACAGTTACAGGTGCCCATTGTAGGCCTGGCGGGCAGAACACAGCCACAGTTACAGGTGCCCATTGTAGGCCTGACGTGCAGAACACAACCACAGTTACAGGTGCTCATTCTAGGCCTGGCGGGCAGAACACAACCACAGTTACAGGTGCTCATTTTAGGCCTGGCGGGCAGAACACAGCCACAGTTACAGGTGCTCATTGTAGGCCTGGCGGGCAGAACACAGCCACAGTTACAGGTGCCCATTGTAGGCCTGGTGGGCAAAACACAACCACAGTTACAGGTGCTCATTTTAGGCCTGGCGGGCAGAACACAGCCACAGTTACAGGTGCCCATTGTAGGCCTGGCGGGCAGAACACAACCACAGTTACAGGTGCCCATTGTAGGCCTGGCGGGCAGAACACAACCACAGTTACAGGTGCTCACTGTAGGCCTGGCGGGCAGAACACAGCCACAGTTACAGGTGTCCATTGTAGGCCTGGTGGGCAGAACACAACCACAGTTACAGGTGCTCATTTTAGGCCTGGCGGGCAGAACACAACCACAGTTACAGGTGCCCATTGTAGGCCTGGCGGGCAGAACACAACCACAGTTACAGGTGCTCATTCTAGGCCTGGCGGGCAGAACACAACCACAGTTACATGTGCTCATTGTAGGCCTGGCGGGCAGAACACAACCATAGTTACAGGTGTTCATTGTAGGCCTGGCGGGCAGAACACAACCACAGTTACAGGTGCACATTTTAGGCCTGGCGGGCAGAACACAACCTTAGTTACAGGTGCTCATTTTAGGCCTGGCGGGCAGAACACAGCCACAGTTACAGGTGCTCATTGTAGGCCTGGCGGGCAGAACACAGCCACAGTTACAGGTGCCCATTGTAGGCCTGGCGGGCAGAACACAACCACAGTTACAGGTGTTCATAGTAGGCCTGGCGGGCAGAACACAGCCACAGTTACAGGTGCTCATTGTAGGCCTGGGGGCAGAACACAACCACAGTTACAGATGCTCATTTTAGGCCTGGCAGGCAGAACACAGCCACAGTTACAGGTGCTCATTTTAGGCCTGGCGGGCAGAACACAGCCACAGTTACAGGTGCTCATTGTAGGCCTGGTGGGCAGAACACAACCACAGTTGCAGGTGCTCATTGTAGGCCTGACGTGCAGAACACAGCCACAGTTACAGGTGCCCATTGTAGGCCTGACGTGCAGAACACAGCCACAGTTACAGGTGCCCATTGTAGGCCTGGTGGGCAGAACACAACCACAGTTACAGCTGCTCATTTTAGGCCTGGCGGGCAGAACACAGCCACAGTTACAGGTGCCCATTGTAGGCCTGGCGGGCAGAACACAGCCACAGTTACAGGTGCCCATTGTAGGCCTGACGTGCAGAACACAACCACAGTTACAGGTGCTCATTCTAGGCCTGGCGGGCAGAACACAACCACAGTTACAGGTGCTCATTTTAGGCCTGGCGGGCAGAACACAACCACAGTTACAGGTGCCCATTTTAGGCCTGGCGGGCAGAACACAGCCACAGTTACAGGTGCCCATTTTAGGCCTGGCGGGCAGAACACAGCCACAGTTACAGGTGCTCATTGTAGGCCTGACGTGCAGAACACAGCCACAGTTACAGGTGCCCATTGTAGGCCTGACGTGCAGAACACAGCCACAGTTACAGGTGCCCATTGTAGGCCTGGTGGGCAGAACACAACCACAGTTACAGCTGCTCATTTTAGGCCTGGCGGGCAGAACACAGCCACAGTTACAGGTGCCCATTGTAGGCCTGGCGGGCAGAACACAGCCACAGTTACAGGTGCCCATTGTAGGCCTGACGTGCAGAACACAACCACAGTTACAGGTGCTCATTCTAGGCCTGGCGGGCAGAACACAACCACAGTTACAGGTGCTCATTTTAGGCCTGGCGGGCAGAACACAGCCACAGTTACAGGTGCTCATTGTAGGCCTGGCGGGCAGAACACAGCCACAGTTACAGGTGCCCATTGTAGGCCTGGTGGGCAAAACACAACCACAGTTACAGGTGCTCATTTTAGGCCTGGCGGGCAGAACACAGCCACAGTTACAGGTGCCCATTGTAGGCCTGGCGGGCAGAACACAACCACAGTTACAGGTGCCCATTGTAGGCCTGGCGGGCAGAACACAACCACAGTTACAGGTGCTCACTGTAGGCCTGGCGGGCAGAACACAGCCACAGTTACAGGTGTCCATTGTAGGCCTGGTGGGCAGAACACAACCACAGTTACAGGTGCTCATTTTAGGCCTGGCGGGCAGAACACAACCACAGTTACAGGTGCCCATTGTAGGCCTGGCGGGCAGAACACAACCACAGTTACAGGTGCTCATTCTAGGCCTGGCGGGCAGAACACAACCACAGTTACATGTGCTCATTGTAGGCCTGGCGGGCAGAACACAACCATAGTTACAGGTGTTCATTGTAGGCCTGGCGGGCAGAACACAACCACAGTTACAGGTGCTCATTTTAGGCCTGGCGGGCAGAACACAACCTTAGTTACAGGTGCTCATTTTAGGCCTGGCGGGCAGAACACAGCCACAGTTACAGGTGCTCATTGTAGGCCTGGCGGGCAGAACACAGCCACAGTTACAGGTGCCCATTGTAGGCCTGGCGGGCAGAACACAACCACAGTTACAGGTGTTCATTGTAGGCCTGGCGGGCAGAACACAGCCACAGTTACAGGTGCTCATTGTAGGCCTGGGGGCAGAACACAACCACAGTTACAGATGCTCATTTTAGGCCTGGCAGGCAGAACACAGCCACAGTTACAGGTGCTCATTTTAGGCCTGGCGGGCAGAACACAGCCACAGTTACAGGTGCTCATTGTAGGCCTGGTGGGCAGAACACAACCACAGTTGCAGGTGCTCATTGTAGGCCTGACGTGCAGAACACAGCCACAGTTACAGGTGCCCATTGTAGGCCTGACGTGCAGAACACAGCCACAGTTACAGGTGCCCATTGTAGGCCTGGTGGGCAGAACACAACCACAGTTACAGCTGCTCATTTTAGGCCTGGCGGGCAGAACACAGCCACAGTTACAGGTGCCCATTGTAGGCCTGGCGGGCAGAACACAGCCACAGTTACAGGTGCCCATTGTAGGCCTGACGTGCAGAACACAACCACAGTTACAGGTGCTCATTCTAGGCCTGGCGGGCAGAACACAACCACAGTTACAGGTGCTCATTTTAGGCCTGGCGGGCAGAACACAGCCACAGTTACAGGTGCTCATTGTAGGCCTGGCGGGCAGAACACAGCCACAGTTACAGGTGCCCATTGTAGGCCTGGTGGGCAAAACACAACCACAGTTACAGGTGCTCATTTTAGGCCTGGCGGGCAGAACACAGCCACAGTTACAGGTGCCCATTGTAGGCCTGGCGGGCAGAACACAACCACAGTTACAGGTGCCCATTGTAGGCCTGGCGGGCAGAACACAACCACAGTTACAGGTGCTCACTGTAGGCCTGGCGGGCAGAACACAGCCACAGTTACAGGTGTCCATTGTAGGCCTGGTGGGCAGAACACAACCACAGTTACAGGTGCTCATTTTAGGCCTGGCGGGCAGAACACAACCACAGTTACAGGTGCCCATTGTAGGCCTGGCGGGCAGAACACAACCACAGTTACAGGTGCTCATTCTAGGCCTGGCGGGCAGAACACAACCACAGTTACATGTGCTCATTGTAGGCCTGGCGGGCAGAACACAACCATAGTTACAGGTGCTCATTGTAGGCCTGGCGGGCAGAACACAACCACAGTTACAGGTGCTCATTTTAGGCCTGGCGGGCAGAACACAACCTTAGTTACAGGTGCTCATTTTAGGCCTGGCGGGCAGAACACAGCCACAGTTACAGGTGCTCATTGTAGGCCTGGCGGGCAGAACACAGCCACAGTTACAGGTGCCCATTGTAGGCCTGGCGGGCAGAACACAACCACAGTTACAGGTGTTCATTGTAGGCCTGGCGGGCAGAACACAGCCACAGTTACAGGTGCTTACTGTAGGCCTGGCGAGCAGAACACAACCACAGTTACAGGTGCTCATTGTAGGCCTGGTGGGCAGAACACAACCACAGTTACAGGTGCCCATTGTAGGCCTGGCGGGCAGAACACAGCCACAGTTACAGGTGCCCATTGTAGGCCTGGCGGGCAGAACACAGCCACAGTTACAGGTGCCCATTGTAGGCCTGGCGGGCAGAACACAACCACAGTTACAGGTGCTCAGTTTAGGCCTGGCGGGCAGAACACAGCCACAGTTACAGGTGCTCCTTTTAGGCATGGCGGGCAGAACACAGCCACAGTTACAAGTGCTCATTGTAGGCCTGGCGGGCAGAACACAACCACAGTTGCAGGTGCTCATTTTAGGCCTGGCGGGCAGAACACAGCCACAGTTACAGGTGCTCATTGTAGGCCTGGCGGGCAGAACACAGCCACAGTTACAGGTGCTCATTGTAGGCCTGGCGGGCAGAACACAACCACAGTTGCAGGTGCTCATTTTAGGCCTGGCGGGCAGAACACAACCACAGTTACAGGTGCCCATTGTAGGCCTGGTTGGCAGAACACAACCACAGTTACAGGTGCTCATTGTAGGCCTGGCGGGCAGAACACAACCACAGTTACAGGTGCTCATTGTAGGCCTGGCGGGCAGAACACAGCCAGTTACAGGTGCTCCTTTTAGGCATGGCGGGCAGAACACAGCCACAGTTACAGGTGCTCATTTTAGGCCTGGCGGGCAGAACACAACCGCAGTTACAGGTGCCCATTGTAGGCCTGGTGGGCAGAACACAACCACAGTTGCAGGTGCTCATTTTAGACCTGGCGGGCAGAACACAACCACAGTTACAGGTGCCCATTGTAGGCCTGGTGGGCAGAACACAACCACAGTTATAGGTGCTCATTGTAGGCCTGGCGGGCAGAACACAACCACAGTTACAGGTGCTCATTGTAGGCCTGGCGGGCAGAACACAACCACAGTTACAGGTGTTCATTGTAGGCCTGGCGGGCAGAACACAACCACAGTTACAGGTGCCCATTGTAGGCCTGGCGGGCAGAACACAGCCACAGATACAGGTGCTCATTCTAGGCCTGGCGGGCAGAACACAACCACAGTTACAGGTGTTCATTGTAGGCCTGGCGGGCAGAACACAACCACAGTTACAGGTGTTCATTCTAGGCCTGGCGGGCAGAACACAACCACAGTTACAGGTGCTCACTGTAGGCCTGGCGAGCAGAACACAACCATAGTTACAGGTGCTCATTGTATGCCTGGCGGGCAGAACACAGCCACAGTTACAGGTGCCCATTGTAGGCCTGGCGGGCAGAACACAACCACAATTACAGGTGCCCATTGTAGGCCTGGCGGGCAGAACACAATCACAGTTACAGGTGCCCATTGTAGGCCTGGCGGGCAGAACACAACCACAGTTACAGGTGTTCATTCTAGGCCTGGCGGGCAGAACACAACCACAGTTACAGGTGCTCACTGTAGGCCTGGCGAGCAGAACAGAACCTTAGTTACAGGTGCTCATTGTAGGCCTGGCGGGCAGAACACCACAGTTACAGGTGTTCATTGTAGGCCTGGCGGGCAGAACACAACCACAGTTACAGGTGCCCATTTTAGGCCTGGCGGGCAGAACACAACCACAGTTACAGGTGCTCATTCTAGGCCTGGCGGGCAGAACACAACCACAGTTACAGGTGCTCATTGTAGGCCTGGCGGGCAGAACACAACCACAGTTACAGGTGCCCATTGTAGGCCTGGCGGGCAGAACACAACCACAGTTACAGGTGCCCATTTTAGGCCTGGCGGGCAGAACACAACCACAGTTACAGGTGCTCATTGTAGGCCTGGCGGGCAGAACACAACCACAGTTACAGGTGCTCATTGTAGGCCTGGCGGGCAGAACACAGCCACAGTTACAGGTGCTCATTCTAGGCCTGGCGGGCAGAACACAACCACAGTTACAGGTGCTCATTGTAGGCCTGGCGAGCAGAACACAACCACAGATAAAGACAAGATTGCACCATTTGTCTACTGGCGAACCTCTTAAATTAATGATGAAGTTAGTTAGTGAGTGAACCCACCGCCTTCCACTTTTCTCTCTTGGCGAAGTGCTCGACCATGAATCCCAGGAGGTCGCCGATCCGGACAGCGCGGTCGATGCCGGACTCCTCCAGCATCACCTGGCACTGCTTGATGGCGTCCTCGGGATCCTCGCCGTACGTCCTGTTTAAATGTAGAGTATGTATAGTAACTGCGAGTCTGGAGTAATACGTGAGCTACGGGTAAGTCAAACCACGTGGTCGGGGTCAGTTTCATGCAACTCGCAGAGGGATATCATATAATACGCTGGGTTGTGAATCGGCCATATTGGCAGGTATAAAATATATATGTGTAGCAACTGCGAGTCTTGGGTAATACGTGAGCTATGGTAGCAGCTACAATAATCTATGTTGGTCCTCGCGCACTTACCTCCTGGCCTGAATGAACTTCTTCATCAGCGTTAACCGGTTCTTGATCTCCGCCATCTTTTCTTCC
The DNA here is from genome assembly GCA_964019135.1 of Arenicola marina. Taxonomy (NCBI): domain Eukaryota; kingdom Metazoa; phylum Annelida; class Polychaeta; family Arenicolidae; genus Arenicola; species Arenicola marina. The sequence continues at coordinate 14,729,429 of OZ025251.1, read as the reverse complement.
TGAGTTGCCTGGTTCCCTGTCTTAGCCTTGCTCAGACACTTGTAGGACTCGCCCAGGGCGCCCAGTGCCTTCTCGTAGTTCTGGTACTCGTCGATCTCAACCTGTAACCAACGTTACACATGTAAACCTGAAAGTCAATATCAACCTGTAACCAACGTTACAAATGTAAACCTAAAAAGTCAATATCAAACTGTAACTAATGTTACACATGTAAACCTAGAAGTCAATATCAACCTATAACCAACGTTACAAATGTCAACCTAAAAGGCAATATCAACTTGTAACCAACGCTACAAATCTAAACCTAAAGTCAATATCAACCTGTAACCAACGTTACAAATGTAAACCTAAGTCAATATCAACCTGTAATCAAAGTTACAAATGTAAACCAAAAAGTCAATATCAACTTGTAACCAATGTTACACATGTAAACCTAGAAGTCAATATCAACCTAAAACCAACGTTACAAATGTCAACCTAAAAGGCAATATCAACCTGTAACCAACGTTACAAATGTAAACCTAAAAGTCAATATCAACTTGTAACCAACGTCATCAAAGTAATCTTAACAGTCAACCTCAAACTGCAATCAACGTCACCAAAGTAAAAGTCAATCTCAAGATGTAACCATGGTCAGCAAAGTAATCTTGACAGTCAATCTAAAGCTATAACCAAGGCTACAGGCAGATCCAGTTACCAGAAGCTGTTGGTACGGACCAAGATAACTCGATCAAACGTATACATACTTTTCTTCCATTCAGAAAGAGTTTATACATTCTGTGTCAACACACTGTGCGCCAGAAGACTCCTACAGCTAAATCAATTAATGATCAATATCCAGACCCTGTCACTTCCCCTAAAGCCTACCTTTCCATGACTTTTTGTTTATTGATCTGCGGAGTAGTGGGTTAACCACACCACGGACCCCCCCCCCCACCCCCCCCGCTCCAAGGACCTACTGATCTGTGGTCAAGTGCGCTAACCACTACAGCAGGGCTCTAGGCTCTAGCGCCAGCGACCGTTAAGGTCTTAGCTAGAATCTCCCGACCAAGTTCAATATTTGTTTTACTTCTCGTTTGTATGTACGTCGTACTTCAATAAGTCATATAAATGAATCTTGAATCTTGAATCTAGGAGTGACTGACCTGCGCGCATGCGTCGTAGAAGCTGGAGAGCGACTCGAGCGCCCGGCCCTTGGTGTAGAAGCCAATGATGTTCTTCATGATCTCCGGGTCCTTGCGCCAGTCCAGCGACTGCAGGTAGTTGGCGGCCATCACGTATATCTCCTTCTGGCGAGACACCCCCGCGAAAAACACAATCTTCTCTGTGTCTCCAGACTTCAGCAGCGCCTTCATGGCCTGAAACACGTCATTATTGGAGTCAATATAGATTTAAAGGAACCTTTATATGACCTGACACATGTCATTATTGCGGTTAATATAGAATTAAAGGAGCTTTCACGGCCTGAAACAGGTCATTACTTGGGTCAATATAGGCTTAAAAGAGCCTTCATGGCCTGAAACAGGTCATTACTTGTGTCAATATATACTTAAAGGAACCTTTATGGTCCGAAACACGTCACTGTTGGTGTCAATATAGGCTTAAAGGGGCCTTCATGGTCTGAAACTCGTCATTATTGGTGTCAATATAGACTTGAAGGAGCCTTCATGGCCTGAAATACGTCATTACTGGTGTCAATATAACTTAGCGGAGCCTTCATGGCCTGAAACACGTCACTATTGGTGACAATATAGAATTAAAGGAGCATTCCTGACCTGAAACACGTCGTTATTTGTGTCAATATAGACTTAAAGGAGCCTTCGTGTCCTGAAACATGTCGTTATTGTGGTCAATATAGACTTAGAGGAGCCTTCATATGGCCTGAAACAAGTCGTTTTTATTACTGGTAACAACGCTTTATGGCCTGAAATACGTCATTATTGGTGTCAATAAGGGAATATTTAAAGTAGTTATTGGTGTCAATAGACTTCAATCAGCCTCCATGGCCTACCAGCACGTTATTATTGGTGTCAAACTACTACAGGAACGTCGCCCATGGTGCGGGGGGGGGGGGGGGCTGACCGACCTTGACCCTGTTGCCGGCCTGCGTGTACTTCTTGGTCGCCAGGTGGTACTCCCGCTGCTGCATGCACACCTCGGCAATGCCCTCCAGGATCTTATTCCGCTCGTCGGCGTCCTGCTCCTTGTCCGGAGTCAGCTTCTCGACCAGGTCCTCCGTCATGGGCACGTGCTGCTCCATGCACACCTTCAGCGCCTCCCAGTACTGCGACAGCGCCACCCAGCGGCAGAGACACACACCACGCAATTAAACAAAAGGGTTGAATTTTAGGTAACAAATGGGTGAATTATTGTATGCGTAGTCAGTAGCGTTATGGTATAATATTATCGTAATATTGTCTGAATGTTGGGATGTATCTTTAGGATTATAAGATTATCATTATAGGTCCAGATCCATGTTTTTACCGTTCTTTTTCCATAATGTACAGCAGTAATAATCTCGCACGCAGCATGACCCAGACCTCCCCAGACCTACCTCACGCCCCACCCTGACCCACCTTTCGCCCCACCAAGACCTACCTCACGCCCCACCCTGACCCACCTCTCGGCCCGCCCAGACCCACCTTTCGACCCATCCCGACCCACCTTTCGCCCCACCCTGACTTACCTCACGCCCCACCCTGACCCACCTTTTGCGCCACCCTGACCCACCTTTCGCCCCGTCCTGGTCCAACTTTCGCCCCACTCTGACCCACCTCACGCTCCACCCTGACTCACCTTTCGCCCCACCCGTCGCCTCACCCTGACCCACCTTTCGTCCCACCCCCAGGAGGTCCACGGCTCGGTCGAACTGCCCGTTCTCGATGAAGAAGTCTGCACAGCGCTGCAGCAGGGCCGGGTCTGTCTTGTCGTCCAGGTCCTCGGAGATCATCTGCAGGGCGGCGAACTGCTTGGAGCTGAACGCCAGCTCCAGGGCCTTGGAAAACAGCCCTGCCTGAAACAGACACGTGACAGGTCAACAGAAATGGCTTGTGCGCCACAAAGCGGTAGAAACACACACCACGCACAACGCAGTGAACCTTGAGACAACGAAAGGGTAAAACAGTGCATCATTATTAACGTTACGTCATCGTTAGAATTATCTTAATATTACGACTGGCCTCACCTTGTGGTATAACAGTACAGCCTTGTCCTGTTGGCCCGGCTTGAACTCGTAGTGCCTGGCCGCCTCCATCATATGCTCGGGCTTGGCCATTAGCGCCAGGTTCATCATCTGGTCTTCGGACCCGGTGTCCTGCAGCCCGACACGACAACGGTAACAACCACAATGCATCACACGCAGCCTGAAGGGGGCAGCACCATATATGTATCAGACATATCTACACGCAGCCTGGACACAGTACACATTCCAGTCAAGATTGATTTATTTAAGTACGACGCTTTCATATTACATTGTGTCTTTATTGCACTTTCGGGCCATGGGCCCATGGAACATATACGAACATTTACGTAACAAGTTAAGGTAGGGAGGGGCAATGTCTCCGGGAGCAAGCCCATATTCTTTGCAAAGAAAGACATGGGATCTCATAGTACTGTACATACAGCACAGTCAATTGCATTTATATTACAATTACAAAACCCATAGTGCATTTACAGCAATTTGCAAGTGCAGAGTTTTATTCAACCTAACGGGACAGTTCTTTATGGTGTAGTATAGAGCAATACAAGATAGGCAGGACGCGCCACGTGACCGGATGTAAGAGCAGTTCGGTCGGGCGGCGCACCTTGCAGAGGCGGATGGCGTTGCCATAGGCACCAGCGCGCGTGAAGAAGTGGATGGCGTCCCTGATGCTGTCGTTGTTCTCGTACTGTCGCGCCAAGTGGTAGCAAGCCGCCTTCTCGCCCGTCTCGTTACACACCTCGGCCGCCTGCAGGGGGGCGGAGGGGGGGGGGGGGGCACATCAAATAGTCGTGTTCTAAAAAGTTGTAGGCATTTTTTGGGGGGGAAGTTAACATTAAAGTTAAATGTTGTCTAATTTTAGTTTCTATGGCGGGTACTAATGTAGTTTCGAATGTGAAAGTCCACCACCACAAGTCCTTCAATCTTAACCTAAAGAAGATATACTGAACAAATGATTTCAGTAGCAGGAAAAAGTAATAAAAAGTTGCTTTCTAGCCACCCTCTTTAAAACTAGAAATATGTTAACTTTCACCTAAAAATCTAAATTAACCTTATATTTTATTTCTAAACACACGTAAGCTTACAAGACAATTACTTGATATTTGTTATATTATTATTTTATTTTTTTAACGCGTGTAAATGATTTTAATTTACAGTTTATCCCATGCACGCGGTACCTTTTCGAGGTTGTTGCAGTAGCAGTGGACCCGGACGATGGAGAGGTAGTCCTTGGCCGCTTGGTAGTACTCCAGAGCAGTCTCCATCTCCCCCGTACTCTCTTGGTACTGCGCCCACCACTTCCGCAGCGCCCTGCATGGGGGGAGACAGACATGGTGGTTACAAGGCCACGTTCGTGCACATGAAGTCTAAACTGAGCCAAGAAAAATTTAAAGTAAAAAATATCTTGGGCTCAGGCCGCATTGGTGCACATGAAGTCTAAACTGGGCAAAGAAAAATGAAATGAAATGCTGGTGCTTTAGGTCGCTTTTGGGTTCATAATGTCTAAACTGGGCAAAGAAAAATGAAATGAAATGCCAGAGCTTTAGGTCGCTTGTGGGTTCATAAAGTCTGAAAGGAGCCAAGAACAATTAAAATTTAAAAAATGTCTTGGGCTCTTGGGCCTTGGAAGGAGTGTTTTAGGACGCCTTCGTGCGTTTGTAGGCACAATTGGACCAGGAAACAATGAAATAGGGTTGGATGAAGCATGCCACAGATGCAGGTTTCCGGGCGTGAACTCATGACCTGTTTGCTCAGTAATTCAGCCTGCTTACCAACTAAATATCAAAATAAAAAATAACTATGAAGCTTTAAAAACACGCATCAACTCACGCGTCTTTGTTTTTCATGATGTAGTTCTCGAGTAGAGCCGGTTCGTCAAACAGCATGCGAGGCACTTCAAAGCGATGCGTCTCGGATTTCTCATAGCTAAAATTGATATTATTTAAAAAAATATATAAATGGCAATAAGGATACAGTATAACAATTACCAATTGCCAATAAGAATCAGATAATCAGTATTACAGTAACGATAAGGATTCTACTTAACCTTTCCTCGGCCGGTATTTATATAAATTATTAGAATGGCAGCCTACGTCAGTGTTCGTCCTTCGTCAAGGCTTGCCGGGTGAACTGATCCCTGTTTTAGCGTTAATTAAGTTGTCACGCTGCCTCGGTGAGCGAACTGACACCTGTTGGGTGCTATGAGGATACGCTTCAACCTCTAAAGGCCATATCCCGTGAATGAGTAGGCAGGCCATGTCCCCGACGGAGGGATCCTCTACTCTTTTGGAAGGAAGCGATGCTCGCCACGTCCCCGAAAGAGGGATCCCCTACTCTTTTCGAAGTTTCGAGATTTTTATCCTGCATAAACACCACATCCGCCTACAAATAGCTGGCCTGACATAATCCAGTCGCCAACCCCCAGACCATTGGGATGCCCCCCCCCACCCCCCCCACCGTTGACCGAGCGAGCACTGACTTGGGGATGGCTCCGTTGAGGTCTCCCTTGGTCTCCAGGTGCTTGGCGTAATTGTAGTAGGTCGTCCGGAGGTGGACGCGGTCGTACATCTCAGCGGTCTCCAGCGCCTGCAGCAATCATAGCGTCACCCTCACGATACACACGGAAGGGAGGGGGGGGGGTGGTCAACTGGAGGGTGTATATCAGGGTAATAGCGAACCAGAAAGCTCTTGAGGAGGTGAAGACAGTCAGTAGGTAACTTACTCTCCAGAGCCCGCAACCCACACAGCGTCACCCTTACGATACACACACGGGCCATACCGGTTAAGTCCCCGGTGTCTAGAGGCAAGAGGGCGATCGAATCATAGACAGAACCAATTTGTAATGATGGTACTCCGGCCAGTTCAGTTCCGTGGCCTATTTCACGTACAAAATTTAGCCGGCTACGGGGCTTAGTCGACTAAAATCGCTCATCATTTATATGGTAACTTATAAAGTTACTAAGCCCAGTCGTCGTCTAACTTGCGTTCGTGAAATCCGCCACCATTAAGATATGGGGAACGCATCAATAACAGTAGGGTGTGTGTGTGGGGATAGGGGGTGGGGGGGGGGGCAGGGGCTACGTGGGTGTTAAGACTTTTTTATCGCAGCTGACACGATATAGATTAACAGGATGGATATTTCGTTAATCTCAAATCAACTCAAATCAAAATCAGTTAAGATAGAAGGAGCACGGAATTAACAGTAGAGGGAGGGGGGGGGGGGGTACGTGTGTATTCTGCTTTCTCTCATGGATGGCAGTGACATAGACTTACAGAGAGAAAGAGCCGTCAAACGTCAATCAACTCAAATCAAATCAATATCAGTTAAGATAGGAGGAGGAGCACGGAATTAACAGTAGAGGGGGGGGGGGGGTACGTGTGTGTTCCGCTTTCTTTTATGGATGGCAGCGACATAGACTTACAGAAAAAAAGTGCCGTCAAACGTCAATCAACTCAGGTCAAATCAAAACCAAATCTGTTGTGTGTCGTACTATTTGGCGAGAACAGAGACAAACCCTTGAGGGTATTTCACCACAAAGGGCAGGATAATCACTACATTATGTGAGATGGCGTTGGACGCTGAAGCCATATCTATTAAATGGTCACCTCACCTTGCCCCACTGGCCTGTCGACTGGTAGAAGTCATTCAGCAAGTCGTATCGCTTGCAATTCTTTAACAACCGTTCAGCATCCTCCTGAAACACACAACAACATTATTATCTGCTGATTTCGACTCTTCAGAAATAAACAGCAGTTATAGTACTAAACCGTGTTTAATAAAAAAAAGGGGATGCAAAAGCAAATATGGAAGTATGCGCTTGTTCATAGCAGTAATAACCCATACAAACAATGCAGGAAAACCAATCGGTAAACGTTCTACTAAATCGTTATCTGCATGGTGATGACGGACAGTGAATGGTATTAATACAAAAGAGTGGTAGGTCAGATTACTTCGGACTATCGGACTATCTTGAGATATCAGCTAAAAATGACACAGATTTACATAATCCACTTGATATCATTACTGAGAAATCCACTACCTCAGCTTAAACAATAAAAAGTATTAAAATGAAATATTTGGAAACAGAAGAGATGATTGATTGATTGATCAATCAAGCAGCACGCTTTAACCCTTTAGTCAGTAGCAGCACGCTTTAACCCTTTAGTCAGTAGCAGCACGCTTTAATCCTTTAGTCAGTAGCAGCACGCTTTAACCCTTTAGTCAGTAGCAGCACGCTTTAACCCTTTAGTCAGTAGCAGCACGCTTTAACCCTTTAGTCAGTAGCAGCACGCTTTAACCCTTTAGTCAGTAGCAGCACGCTTTAACCCTTTAGTCAGTAGCAGCACGCTTTAACCCTTTAGTCAGTAGCAGCACGCTTTAACCCTTTAGTCAGTAGCAGCACGCTTTAACCCTTTAGTCAGTAGCGGCACGCTTTAACCCTTTAGTCAGTAGCAGCACGCTTTAACCCTTTAGTCAGGAGTAGGACGCTTTAACCCTTTAGTCAGTAGCAGCACGCTTTAACCCTTTAGTCAGGAGTAGCACGCTTTAACCCTTTAGTCAGGAGTAGGACGCTTTAACCCTTTAGTCAGTAGCAGCACGCTTTAACCCTTTAGTCAGGAGTAGGACGCTTTAACCCTTTAGTCAGGAGTAGGACGCTTTAACCCTTTAGTCAGGAGTAGGACGCTTTAACCCTTTAGTCAGGAGTAGTACGCTTTAACCCTTTAGTCAGGAGTAGCACGCTTCAACCCTTTAGTCAGGAGTAGGACGCTTTAACCCTTTAGTCAGTAGCAGCACGCTTTAACCCTTTAGTCAGGAGTAGGACGCTTTAACCCTTTAGTCAGGAGTAGGACGCTTTAACCCTTTAGTCAGTAGCAGCACGCTTTAACCCTTTAGTCAGTAGCAGCACGCTTTAACCCTTTAGTCAGGAGTAGGACGCTTTAACCTTTTAGTCAGGAGTAGGACGCTTTAACCCTTTAGTCAGGAGTAGGACGCTTTAACCCTTTAGTCAGTAGCAGCACGCTTTAACCCTTTAGTCAGGAGTAGGACGCTTTAACCCTTTAGTCAGGAGTAGGACGCTTTAACCCTTTAGTCAGGAGTAGGACGCTTTAACCCTTTAGTCAGGAGTAGGACGCTTTAACCCTTTAGTCAGGAGTAGGACGCTTTAACCCTTTAGTCAGGAGTAGGACGCTTTAACCCTTTAGTCAGGAGTAGTACGCTTTAACCCTTTAGTCAGGAGTAGCACGCTTCAACCCTTTAGTCAGGAGTAGGACGCTTTAACCCTTTAGTCAGTAGCAGCACGCTTTAACCCTTTAGTCAGGAGTAGGACGCTTTAACCCTTTAGTCAGGAGTAGGACGCTTTAACCCTTTAGTCAGTAGCAGCACGCTTTAACCCTTTAGTCAGTAGCAGCACGCTTTAACCCTTTAGTCAGTAGCAGCACGCTTTAACCCTTTAGTCAGTAGCAGCACGCTTTAACCCTTTAGTCAGTAGCAGCACGCTTTAACCCTTTAGTCAGTAGCAGCACGCTTTAACCCTTTAGTCAGTAGCGGCACGCTTTAACCCTTTAGTCAGTAGCAGCACGCTTTAACCCTTTAGTCAGGAGTAGGACGCTTTAACCCTTTAGTCAGTAGCAGCACGCTTTAACCCTTTAGTCAGGAGTAGCACGCTTTAACCCTTTAGTCAGGAGTAGGACGCTTTAACCCTTTAGTCAGTAGCAGCACGCTTTAACCCTTTAGTCAGGAGTAGGACGCTTTAACCCTTTAGTCAGGAGTAGGACGCTTTAACCCTTTAGTCAGGAGTAGGACGCTTTAACCCTTTAGTCAGGAGTAGTACGCTTTAACCCTTTAGTCAGGAGTAGCACGCTTCAACCCTTTAGTCAGGAGTAGGACGCTTTAACCCTTTAGTCAGTAGCAGCACGCTTTAACCCTTTAGTCAGGAGTAGGACGCTTTAACCCTTTAGTCAGGAGTAGGACGCTTTAACCCTTTAGTCAGTAGCAGCACGCTTTAACCCTTTAGTCAGTAGCAGCACGCTTTAACCCTTTAGTCAGGAGTAGGACGCTTTAACCTTTTAGTCAGGAGTAGGACGCTTTAACCCTTTAGTCAGGAGTAGGACGCTTTAACCCTTTAGTCAGTAGCAGCACGCTTTAACCCTTTAGTCAGGAGTAGGACGCTTTAACCCTTTAGTCAGGAGTAGGACGCTTTAACCCTTTAGTCAGGAGTAGGACGCTTTAACCCTTTAGTCAGGAGTAGGACGCTTTAACCCTTTAGTCAGGAGTAGGACGCTTTAACCCTTTAGTCAGGAGTAGGACGCTTTAACCCTTTAGTCAGGAGTAGTACGCTTTAACCCTTTAGTCAGGAGTAGCACGCTTCAACCCTTTAGTCAGGAGTAGGACGCTTTAACCCTTTAGTCAGTAGCAGCACGCTTTAACCCTTTAGTCAGGAGTAGGACGCTTTAACCCTTTAGTCAGGAGTAGGACGCTTTAACCCTTTAGTCAGTAGCAGCACGCTTTAACCCTTTAGTCAGTAGCAGCACGCTTTAACCCTTTAGTCAGGAGTAGGACGCTTTAACCTTTTAGTCAGGAGTAGGACGCTTTAACCCTTTAGTCAGGAGTAGGACGCTTTAACCCTTTAGTCAGTAGCAGCACGCTTTAACCCTTTAGTCAGGAGTAGGACGCTTTAACCCTTTAGTCAGGAGTAGGACGCTTTAACCCTTTAGTCAGGAGTAGGACGCTTTAACCCTTTAGTCAGGAGTAGGACGCTTTAACCCTTTAGTCAGTAGCAGCACGCTTTAACCCTTTAGTCAGGAGTAGGACGCTTTAACCCTTTAGTCAGGAGTAGGATGCTTTAACCCTTTAGTCAGGAGTAGCACGCTTTAACCCTTTAGTCAGGAGTAGGACGCTTTAACCCTTTAGTCAGTAGCAGCACGCTTTAACCCTTTAGTCAGGAGTAGGACGCTTTAACCCTTTAGTCAGGAGTAGGACGCTTTAACCCTTTAGTCAGTAGTAGGACGCTTTAACCCTTTAGTCAGGAGTAGGACGCTTTAACCCTTTAGTCAGGAGTAGGACGCTTTAACCCTTTAGTCAGGAGTAGGACGCTTTAACCCTTTAGTCAGGAGTAGGACGCTTTAACCCTTTAGTCAGGAATAGGACGCTTTAACCCTTTAGTCAGGAGTAGGACGCTTTAACCCTTTAGTGAGGAGTAAGACGCTTTAACCCTTTAGTCAGGAGTAGGACGCTTTAACCCTTTAGTCAGGAGTAGGACGCTTTAACCCTTTAGTCAGGAGTAGGACGCTTTAACCATTCTAAGCCATGTCGCAACGATGGGAAGGGTGAAGGAAGAGGGGAGCCATGTCTCCGGGAGTAACCCCCTACTCTTTGCGAAGCAAGACTTGATACCTGTATCCTGGACAAACATTTGCACAGGTGGGACTCGAACCCCGCGCCGGTCGCTCGGGCTGGCATAACACAGTACACTCGACAATAGCCGAACGCGCTACCAGCGAGGCCACGGGGTACACCCCCGCCCACCCACACCCACCCAGGAGGAAGGGAGAGTGGAGCCATGTCCCAATGGGTAACCCCCTACCCTTTGCGAAGGACATGGGATCTTTATCCTGCAAGCACATAGACATGGACACAGCGGGGCGCGAACCATCGATCCACGTGCCGTTAGGCTCTCAGGTGGCCAGAAAACTCAAGGCGAGCGCTCTAACCCACTGAGCTACCGGGCCGGCCACTCCGGATGGAATGGAAATTAGTAAGAAGTTGCTGCCCGGGCCACGTTACTGACCGCCAGTCCTAGCTGCATAGCCAGCACGGCCACCTTGGCGTCCAGCTCGGGTTGCTTGGCAGCCTCGCGCAGCGCCTTGGCCCCGCGCGCGTGACTCATGTTGCCAAGGCACACCATGGCAACGTCGAGACGCCTGCTCTTGACGCACATCTTGGCCATGTTCTCCCACACAGACTCGCTGCCAGGGAGAGAGAATGGGGCAGGTGGGTTAGCACACCACAGGGGCGTAGTTAAGGGGCGCCGTTAAGATGATTGTGGGATTTTGTTAACCAATGATATCATGTATTTACATGTGTAAAGGCCAACTAGCCAGATACCGGTACTCTAATGAAGAAATTATTAATAAAGAAAACCGATGTATTTACTCGGCGTTTTTATAACGAAATGAATATTGAAAAAAAAAAATCTATTTACATGTGTATAACAGGTTCTCATATGATTAAATTAAAAAAAAGCACATGTATATTTACATATCCGTATTAGTCATTATGTTAATGCAAATTCAAAGCGAAAAAAACTACGAAAAAATCGCTTTGACGGTAACAACGAGAAAAATACTGATACTTTACCACCGGCACACACGACTTTAACGAATGAGAACTGCGATTGTTTGACCTCTGACCTCTTGATGAGTTTGATGGCCTTGAAGGCCTCGTCCATGTTGCCGATGGTGAGGAAGAAGCTGAAGTTCATCATAGCGTCTCTCGCTGACTTGTCGGCCTCCTCCAGACCCACGAAGTCCCGCATCACGCGGCGACTCACCATTGGCTGGAACCCCGGGCCCGCTGACGTCACGGGACGCTCGCCCGCCATTGTCTGGTTGTCCTCATCCTGGCTCGCTTGATCTGCCTTATTGCGGGAGGGGCGGAGATGCAGATCAAGGTCAAATAGGTAGAGGTAGCAATTTAAGGTCGCAATGCAGAATTTTGCATGCCTTTCGATTTAGAAATCTTTCGTAAAACTTCGCGAAGGCTGCCATTTAAATGGTGTGAGGTGACCTAAGGACTGTTGACTAACTTTTTTATCTAATACTTTATATCGACGCCATATGATGTCACTAGTCACTATTATTGTCATATATTCATGTTGTCTAATCGCGCTTTAATAAATTGATCGTGCATTGTACCTCCTGTTTACTTCAACTTTTATTGCAATCTTATCAATAAACTTATGATATGATAAAATGATACATTACTCTATTACTTGGGGACTAGTTGTGGCAGAACATTGAGCCTGTGGCTGACCTGCTTGATGAAGTAGAAGAACGGGACCTCCACAGCCAGGAGACTGCTGTGGGACTGGCTCAGCGGGAAACTGTCCTGGATCAGAATCCCGTTCTCCGGAGTGACGAACAGGGACACGACCAGCACCTCCACCTGCCATGGCACACATCCAGATCAATACAGCCATTTATTATCGCATTTATTTCACCGGTAAATACCAGATCATCTCATTCACCTAACATAATGGACAGCTGTTTTAAGCCAGCTTTGTGCACAAGTGGGCTAAACCGAGCCACTGCAAAATACGAATTAAATCAAATAAATATATATTTTTAATGAACATATCTTTACACAAAATATGAACATTTGGTCTTGAATTCCTTGTGGTGGTGCGATAATGGTGCAATGAAGTAAGTCCCCCACCCCCTTTCCCTCCCACACCCCGCCACCGCCACCCACCCACACCGACGTATCTCCCAATGCACTACTGACCGTTGTGTCCATGGTTGCCTTGGTGAGGGAGACGGCGCGGGGAGGGGACTGGTCTTGGGCCTCCTGGCCCTTGTCCCCCGCCCCGGCCCCCACGTGCTTGGCCTCACATACGAGCAGTTTGGGTTCGCTGACGTCCCAGTAGTGGTTGATGGGGCAGCGGCCGGCTACGTCCTTGGCCGCGTGGTTTTTACCCCTGAGACACACACACCGCCAGACACACGTGCTCAGATCAGAAACGCACCGCACCAAAACACAGTCACATAGGTTGGTTGCATGTATGTATATTCAGGATCCTCTCACCACTTTTGGTCATATCGCGTCAATGGGAGAAGATAGGCAGGGTGGAGCCATGTCCCCGGAGGTAACCCCCTACTCTTTGCCCAGAAGGACATAGGATATTTATCCTGCGACCACACAGACATGGCCATGACATAAATACATATACTGGTTGGTTGGTAAGACTGGATTTCTAATATATTTTGTTATACATAATACTTATGCGTAAAATGTTTACAATTTGATAAACGGTCGACAATTGTAATAACAAATGTAAAGGTAGCGTTAGATAACAAAAAAACAAAAAAACACCTTTCATGGAAAACAAAAGCAAATATAGATCTACATGTCCACAAATAGCAAAGTTTCGCTGCGTTCGCGTGGAAATAAATTTTGATCATTTACTTTATTTAATTAAAAACAAAAAAATCTGCATCAGTAGGCACCAGCCGCCGACCTTCCCATCTCGGCCACGTTGATAAGTAAATAATTCAGTTTGCAACTAACCCAAACTTTTTTTAGTCAGTTTTTTCCTTTGAATTTGCATTGACGTAAGATTATTCGGATGCGTAGATACATGTACATGATTTTATTTAATCATATGAGTCCCTGTTACGCATAAGTAGATAGATTATTTTTATTTTTAACAGTTATGTCGTTATAAAAGTACCGAATAAATACATGTAAATAGATAGGTTTTTCTTTATTAAATCATTTCTTTATTAGAGTACCGGTATCTAGCTAGAGCAGTATCCAATGACCCACTGACCTCTCGGCCTCGGTGACGTCATCGTCGCCGTCGCTGGACTGCTGGCTATAGTCGTCCTGCTCGCCGTGGCCGGTCTCCAGGCTGAAGTACTGCATCACGTCCAGCTCTGTGTCCCACACGTACAGCTTGAAGCTCGGCCGCCCGTCCGCCTGCAGCACAGCACGGGACTGCTTAGAGGGGCCGGGGGCTCAAAGGGGGGTTTCAAGGGGGCCTGGAGGCTCTCAGAAGGAGCTGAGGTGGGGTTCTCACGCGGGGAGGGGGCTGAGGGTGTCTTAAGGGGGAGGGGGGTCAGGGGGGTTGCAAGGTGTCTCAGGAGCGTGTGCCAGGAGTTTTCAGGGTATGTCGCCATTGGCAACTGGTTTATGTGTCAGGAGGGAGGATCTGTTACCAAGGGCAATCGGTTGCTTTGCTAAGTGCTGAGTGAGGACCAGTTGCCATTGGCAACCGATTTATGCGTCAAGAGTCTGAGGCTACCTCTCTGGGCTGTATAATATGTGAACGATAATATGTGAACCTGAGTGTCTTACAGCCTGACGTAGGGGTGCGCCCGGTCACTGAGAGGGGCTATCGGCGTGGAGGGGGCCATTTTACCTTGGCGATTAGAAGACTGATCTTAGTCCCAGCACAGTTGCATTTGGCTGAGATCACGTGACCGAAGTCTGGGATGGCTTCCCCGACGTGTTTTGCGGATCCCACTTGTTTGGCTTCTCTGTAATGACGTCACGTTGAAGTATTGATCAGTCCCGTGCGATGAAGAGACAAATGAGGGAATAATCGTCAACTGGATACACCTGTTCAAAACTACGCCTACCTTTCTTCACTCTTTTCTACCATCGATATTGGCAATGTTATCAGTCGAACTAATTAAGAATTATGAAAATGAAACGGATTCAAGTGCCCGCGGTCCAGAGTCACACTTAGTTATAGAAATGCCAGAGCGACAAAGCAATTGTGTACGGTGCTTCAATCTGACCTTCGAGACAGATCGAACAGCTTGATGTATCCATTGGAGGTAGCCACAACGAGGAAATGTCCGCAAACCTCGATGGAGACTGGGTCACCCTCCGTCTCTATCATCGCCAGGAGCTGCTTAACTGTACCCTGTGAGGTGGAGGGGGGTGGGGGGGGAGGTGGCGTCAATGAAATAGTGGTTAATGGAAGATACATTATTCGCTTGTGAAACGTAAAAACTGTCCAACCACGTGACACCGTCACATCACGTGACCATATACAACCCCACTGGAGCACCCAAGCTCATTTTGGTCAATATTACTGCTTGTGTTATTTAACCAACTATGGTCTTTACATAGGTATATCCAAAAGTGGAGTTGAAAAGGAAAACAACTTAGTTCACCCTAGTTGATCTTTCAATACCATTGAAAGCTTCGGTGAGTAGAAGTTCGATGTTATAATTGAGTAAGCATTTCTGTGGCGGGTTGGTTGTTAATACACCAGGCACAAACACTGATATCATCTTAACTTATTAAAGTTGTGGCTTGGCGATTTAAGGCCGTAGAGCTCAACCGGGAAGACAATTAGATGAATGGTAAAACAGACCTATCCACAGGTTGGATTTGAGTCGAGTACGCTACCTGCCAACCACGGTGGATCTCAATATCTAAACTTCAATCAATCCTGCCTTACCAGCATAGAGCAAAGTGCTGACAGCCGCTGCAGCGAGAGAGTTCACTCACCTGGAAGTTTCTCACTTGCACTTTAGAGGGTTCCAGGGTGTACGCATTCTGCTCAAATAAGCACACCAGTGGGGACTCCGAGCTAAAGGTACCTGCGGGAAATACACTACACGATGTACACGTTTCAAAAAGTAGTACCGGTATCTACAGCAGTATCCAATGAACCCCAAAATATGCAACCTCATTAACCCCAGTAATTTATGTAAGTTCCAATCGTAATTGCAAATTCACTCTAGCCCCACAAACACTAAAAAATCTAATATGACATAATGTGTCATTTTAATAAACAACTGAAGGACACACAACGTTGTTAGTTGTTATTAATATACTGACGATACAACAGACAAAACCGGTCACGTAACCAGGTACCTTGTGGCCTGATTAGGGAGCTGTCTGACGTCACTTCATATATCACCACTTTCTTTCCATCCCATATAGCAATGGATTCCTACAATGGTGCAAAGATAGGCCACATATGTTATTATGGCGAATATTGGTAATTGCACAGTTGTTGTAAATGATTACAAGTTTTGAAGACTTGAACGGATACGTGTGCATTTATTATATTACTTAAAGCTGCTCACACAGCGATATTTCCCCTTTGAGAAACGTTCGAAATATCTTCAGTGCCAGCGATAGACTAAGGTTATTATTGCATAATAAAATTATAAAGTGAGCAAAATAAAAAAATGGTGTAAAAAACTCCATTTAGCCAGATTGGAGACAACATTTTTCATGCAAAGTTTAAGTAAAACAACTTACTTTAGTGTTGTAGACTCCCTTGACCTTGATATCAGTCTTAAGGTCGTGGTGCACACGCCTGGCGAACAAGTCGATGGAGAGCTGCATGGGTCCCGTCTGCACTACTGCCACCTGCCGGGGAGAATGATACAACACTGTCAGGTAACAGCACCTTTAAGGTATCATGGGAGGCATTATCGATTACAGGCTACATTTAAGCGTGTATTTCTTATATCTTCATATATATATATTATTATCGGGCAGTATTTAAGGTTAATTTCCTTGGTTGGTTCGTATGACGCTGTAAACTTTGTAGGTCATATCACGCCAATGAGAAGGATCAAAGGTAGAGAGGAGCCATGTCTCCGGGGGTAACCCCTTACTCCTTGCGAAGAAAGACACTTTATCCTGTCCAATGATAGACATTTGCATACATGGGATTCGAACCACATCCCACCGTTCAAGAATTGCAGGTAAACAAGTGTTTGAGGATCCCATTGTACCCAGGACCTGTACAATGGTGGGAAGGTTCGGTGGAGAGAGGGGAGAGGTTACCTCGTCCCGACAATGAGCGCTCATCACTTGCTCGCTAAGGATGTACACCTCGTCCACAGTATTGACGGCCAAGAGGTTCTTGGAACTTCCCCACTGCAAGAAGGAAAATAACACATCTAAATCATTTTAATTGCTAATACTTCGCTTGTGTTAAATAAATAAATGGTCATGAAACACATGATCATTAATTTAAACCCAAACTGAAGCAATATTACTTCAAATATTCAAATTTAAAATAAGAGCAAAAAGCCACAGGGATTATAGAAGATATGATGTATTCATCATGAATAGCTAACGCTAGATGGCGCCACTGACCGCCAGGTCTGACACTGGTCCGTTGATGACGCAAGGGGGTTGCAGCTTCCACCTGTCTTCGGGTTCCTGCCGGGCGCCCGCCGCCCCCAGTGCCGGGGAGTACTTGAACAAGGCGATGTGGCCGGCCCCTGTCCCGCCGGCCAGCACGTCTGGCCAAGGGGAAAAAAGAACAAAGGTTCTAGTAACAGAGTAATACGCGACCGAGAACGATTAACGACAGCAAAATACAGCGGAATCAACATGAGCGGGAATTCTAGCAACATATCAATACACGAGAGATAGCGCCGAGGAACAACCAGAAACCCATAACTTTAGAACCGTAGAGATGGAAACCGCACCCAGATTTGTATTTTTTGTACAGATCCTTGTATTAATAAAGTACATGTACATCAAAAGAAATCACATATCGTGAAGAAATCGTATATCGTAAAGAAATCATTAATGCGATGTAATGCGAAAAAATCTAACAAAATGAAATGAATGGGTGTTTTAGGCCGCTTTTGTGCACACGAGTGCTAACCTGGGCATTAGGTGACCAGACCCGGATTCGAACCCAGAACCTATTGATCTGCGGTCTAGGGCGCTAACCACTACACCAGGGAGGATTCGAACCCAGAACCTATTGATCTGCGGTCTCGATGGCTAACCACTGCACCAGGGAGGATTCGAACCCAGAACCTATTGATCTGCGGTCTCGATGGCTAACCACGGCACCAGGGAGGATTCGAACCCAGAACCTATTGATCTGCGGTCTCGATGGCTAACCACTGCACCAGAGTGGCCCACACAATACATACAACAATAGACACATCTGAATGACTGACTTTTGTTTTCGCAGAAGGCCACGCTGGTGATAAGCTCGGTCCTGTCGTATGCAGGGTGGCCCTCCAGGTTCAGGATGTAGTTCTCCTCCTTGTCCAGATCCCACATCCGGATCACGCTCTCGCCGGTGCACGTGGCCAAGATGCCCCGCCCAGCCCACACAAGGTCCGGGTGGTCCGACCGCCCGCTCAGCTTGACCTGAAATGAACACGTCCGGATCAAAGACCGTTAAATCGAGATCGAAGTGTATCAAGTGAAGATCAAAGATCATCATGTGGTAAACGTCGAACATGATCACGTGAAGAGTGAAGGTCATCACGTAGACATCGAAGGTCAATAAGTCTAGATCGAAGGTCATCACGTGTAAGTCGGAATTAAAGCGAAAATAGAGCTTGGTCTTTTAGGCCACTTTTGTTTGCCCATCAAGGGTAAATTAGGTAAACAATTCTTAATTTAACAGGTAATTCTTACTATGATGTGACGGATGAATAGATCTTTAATGTCTCAGTTGCTTCTCCTCCTCGAGAAAATAAGATACAGTTTTTCTCTAATGTCTGTTGACACTGATTTACCGACATA
Source organism: Arenicola marina (assembly GCA_964019135.1). Taxonomy (NCBI): domain Eukaryota; kingdom Metazoa; phylum Annelida; class Polychaeta; family Arenicolidae; genus Arenicola; species Arenicola marina. The sequence goes on along the minus strand of OZ025251.1, from coordinate 14,710,977 downwards.
TATATATATAATGGAATGCCAATAGACTGACCTTGAGTGATTCCCTGGTATCGCCTTCGGGTGAGACAACATGCTGAGTCAGCATCATGTTGGTCGTCACGGTGATGAGCACGTGCTTGTCCTCATAGTAAAGCAGTTTGCGCACGGCACCATCAGACGAGAACTGGAGAACCAGTTTCCCTGCCTCGCCCAAGTAGAATACGCTTCCTGCAAGTCAACAGCAACGATAAATATCAAAAACACTCAACGAGTTACGTATTATTATTGATGTATTACGTTAAACTTATCACGGTCAAAAGAACAAAAACTCGATGAAATAACCAAATCGGTATTTTCCTCGGCTTGGTAATGTGAGGTCATAACATTATCCATGAGAGGAACGCATTGCTGTTTTAACGCATCCTGTGTCCATATGGGCTAAGCTGTGGCGGATTTCACGAACGCAGTTTAGCCGAATACGCAGTTTAGCCGAAAGCGTAGTCATCTAAAGTTTCCATGTAAATGATGGGCGATTTTAGACTTCTAAGCCCCGTAGCCGGCGAAACTATGTTCGTGCAATAGGCCCCTGGGCCAAGGAGACACTGGGACAATGAAACGACAGGACGAAATGGCCCCAGATGCGGGTGGTGTTTGAATCCGCAACGGCTTTACCTGCAGTCGCACATGTGCTCGACAGAGTAGCTCCTCCGGCTTAACGGTTAACTGAAACCCCCTCGTCTGATGTACTCACCATTCTTTCCCCCGACGAAGAAGGTCGTGGCCTCCGCGCTGCCAATGCCCGACGCCGAGATGCGAATGTTAGACGCTCCCACCTTCTTCCAGTTGAACATATCCAGAGCGTTCTCATCCCCACTGACGGCAGCTCGCGCCAACGATGCAATGTCACTGTCAAAACATTATCAAAATGTTAATTAACACTTATAAGAACGCAGCTTTTTATCATCACTGTATAAAAAGTAATGGCATTTTATGCCGTTTTTGTACACACAATTAAGGGCTAAAGTGGGCTAAAAAACATCCCGGGACGATGAAGGATTAATGGATGAAACATGCCCCAGATTAGGTGCCCGCGGGCCGGGATTCGAATCCAGGACCTATTGATCTGCGGTCTAGTGCGCTAATCACTAAGCCAGAGAGATTCCCCTTATTAATAATTTCACCCATCAGACATGTACAGGGTGTGGAAATTAATCTGCAGGTATAACAATAATCAGGGTTATAGTACACCAAACACAGAAAAACCAATTAAAGTTGACATATGAATATGTCTTTTTAATACATCACAAAGATAAAACAAAAGTGAACAGCATCTAGAATTACATATTTTCACAGTTTCGATGTCCAAAAAACAAAAAAAACATAGAACTAAGGTAATTTCAAAATTTCTTTATCCTTGACCCTAGTAGTTGGGTAGACCCCCTGCTCTTAACCTATGGATGACACCGTCCATTAACAGTGAGATTAAGCTGGCCGCTGGGTCTTACTTGGCAGGGTCAAGTGGCGGGGGTGGCCTTAATACCACGTGTGTGATTTGTTCCTGCAGATCATGTTGACAGAACGGCGTCCCTTGGAGGCGCCCCCTAGTGTCGGCTTTCCAAACTACCAACGCGCCAGTCTGCAAAGGCGACATTAAATTTTTTTATTATATTAAACAAAGCTAAATAACCTAATAACTTAATTATGACAAGATATATGGCCCGATTTAGATTGATTGATTTAAGTAGAATGTGCCAACCTCGGTAGATCCTAACGCGACATTTGGAAGGTGAAGGTAGAGATGAGGACCAGCCAGGTTTCAGTAACCCATACACTTTGCGACAAAGGATCTTTATCCTGCACAAACGTAGAAGTTTGCACAGGATTCACACCCCGCACCGGCCGTTTGGGATAGCAAGCCTAGCTAGCAGTGCACACTCGACAACAGTCGAATGCACATTAATGGAAATTATGTAATGACAGATTACGTACGTCAAGAATGAACCATTGAAATATACAGGTACATTAAATCTGATATCAAATTTTTAATCATGAGGACGCCTGTATAAGCACTGTTATCATTGTGTTCCTGATGTTCAGTTATATGGTTAGCCACGAGGGCGATTATGCACTCGTGACGTCACCAACCGTAACAACGTACCGCGTCACCGGTGAGCAGCTTGCTCCCTGCCGACGTCCAGTTAATGACGGTAATTTCCGCTTTGTGTAAGCTGGGAGCGTCATAGGTTTCATTTTCCTGTTCGTTCCGGATCGTGATTTCTCCGGTTTCCCACCCAATGGCCAGGATCTTCCTGACAGGATGCCAGGCAATGACGGACGCTGGTCGCGACTTCCGGATCAGAGCCTCTTGTAGGTGTTCACCCTGCACTCGGAAAGGGTTATAGACATGTATATAGATGAAAGGCAAAAAGCCTGATGGATTCGAATCTTAGCCAAGCTTTACACACACATGAGGTAAATCTGGGCAAGGCAAAAATAAATTGCCAATTAGAAGCGCTGGAATTTTGTCAAAGATTAATGGGTTATAACTCTAAATATCATCTGAATGAAGAATCATTAATCGTTTATCTGTTTATCCATTTGATGTGGATTTGAGATACCCACTGCATCAATTAAACCACTGGAATATACCTTAATTTCACTGATATCAGTTTTTTACATACCGATTTTAGGAGACAATCATTAAACTCATAAACTGACTTGTAACACAATAAAACATACTCAGTAGTTAAACCTATATAAACTGATACAATGATAACAAGATATGTATTTATTGGCATTACTGTTAAGTTGTGAAAATCTTATTCATCAGTAAAGTCTAGCCAATTTTTATTCATAAACAAACTTGCCTCCTCTTGGTACAGGGTGACAGCACCTCCACTGTTTTCCCCAAAACTTGCAGTGGCAAGTAATGCATGGGTCTGGTGCCACTGGACATCAGTGTTCTGCCCAGGATATGGGGCCTGGGCTTTGTGGTCAAAATACACTGCCATGGCAAAAAATCTGCAACAAAAATAATATTTCAGTATTGAACCGGCAAGGAAGGCTCGCTACATGAAGATAGAGGGCTATACATATTTGGGACCTTCATAAAAGGTATGGTAAAGCATCATAACACTGGTAAGTACTTGATTCCAGTTCAGTTATATTTGAATACTAACTCCTTGGTTACTTTTTAAAGGGAACTGCCAGCCTGGCCTCTAACGTTGCTTTACCGATTCATAGAATACCCAATTGTCTATCCTCCAAATTACAGAATTTTTCGTTCTATCTGTAGCTCACAATAAAATTTAGAAGTGACCGCCACAATTTCGTCGCCTACCCAGGCGGCAGCCCTTTTTGGAGGCGTGTCTGTGATTGACCAATCAGGAGGTGATACTCTAATTTATTCAAACTGGAAATTGTGCCTAAGATCCTGTGCTACTGTGTGGCTTGGAACTGCCGCTGTTCATCTGTAAATTGCGGCCCTGATCTCTCTCTCTGCGAGTTATAACGTAAGGCGGTGCCATATGAATAGTCACTATATGCGTCACTCCTTCCAGGCAAATGGCGCTCTGCTTGACATTGCTGGGGGCGGGTTGCCTTAATATTGTTCTCCTTACCAGTCGGTCGAATTGAAGCGTTAACACTCGCCAATTTAATTTTAAGATGTAAACTTTCGGTGCAGATCGCGATTAAATTAGGTTGGACACCCGCTTTAACCAATACTCAACTACATTTTTAAGCAAGTGGGCTGCCAGTTAAAAACTAATTGAAAACAAACTTTTAGGACTTTAATCAATGAAAAACTAATTGGAAACTCATACTTCATAGTTTTCAGGCTTAGATCTGTTTGCAATATAGATAACCAGAATGCGGAAAGAGCGAATTTGTTTTCCGGAGCAAAAGAGTTGGTGGCCGGCTTTATATTCTTATGCGCCTGTTCGCTGTTTGGTTGGGGAAAACTTTTTTACAGCGGAAATTCTAAAGTTGTCTACCTTATATTGCAGATGATTCCGCAAGTATTCCGTATTTTATTGAGGCCCCTTCAGTATGCTGTGTGATATCGACCACGGCTTGCCAGGATGTCCGTGTGCGATATAAATAAACCGCATAATTTTATGTTAAAATTGTTGTGTTACAGATTAAAAGAGATAAATAATATATGCATCATAATTTTAAGACACTTTTAGTCTTGATTGTAAAGTGTACAAAATCTAAGATGGAGCATATAAGTATATTGCTTCAATAAAATCTGATACTGGCTAAGTGTAATAGGCCGGGTCATTACATTCATGTTTGCTGGATTCTTTCCAGTCATATGCATCAAGCATTAAAGCAATATATTCCGTATTTTTTTGTATTACCAACCTCTTCTCCATGTCAAACAAGTACATTCTGTCTTGAGTTTAAATCCTGAAACCCTGCGGGCTATCCGGAGAGAAGCACTTTGTTCAACGAAGCAGAAGTTGGTGGCCGGCTTTATATCCCTACGCGCCCGTTCGCAGTTCGCTATTTTGTGTGTAATGTCGACCGCGGCTCGCTATCATGTCCGCACGCGATAAAAATAAACCTCGCAGTTTTATGTTGAACTGTTTGTTTTACAGACTCAAAGCGATATAAAAACATATGCATTATAGATTTTGAGATACTTTAGTCTTGATTCTAAAATGTAAAAAATCTAAGATGGCGCATGTAAGCATATTGCTTTAAAGAATTGTGGCCATTTATTTAAAATCAACCAGGTAGATCAAAGGTGTTGTTTCGGTGGCCAAACTTTAGCCTAAACTGGGAAATATGCAAATGAAAACTAGATAGATCTGTTAATTAATTATATAAAGATTACAAGTCAAACTTAATTAATTACTCCAGATATATTTTAAAAAGTGCAACATTGCATGAGCACTGAATGAAAATTTTTATGTCAAACTGCCAAGCTTTTTCTAGTGGCATGTGAAAACTGATGGGTTGAATAAAGGATACAGATCTCGAGGGGAGTCGCAACTGTTCAGTGTTTGCTATATATAGGTGTGTATATAATCACGGGTCCAAGTACTATACAGGCGTTGCTGATATATACTTGAATGTTGCTCCCTCACATCCCTGCTGTGTTTTGCAACGACCATGATTTATTCAAATATCAACATGACAGTAGCCAAATATACACGTAAATCAACAACATGGGACACCCATCGCACAACAACAATCCACCGTCTCCAGCGAAAAGCGTCCTAGGAAACCGACATTTGGGTTGTAAATATGGGATAAACAAGATGTTTTGCACGTGGTACGTCTAATCACATCCCCCAATCAACACCGATACATGCTGAGCAAGATATTTGCGTTTCAGTTATTACCTGAATATACCCAGTAATTGGAGATTGTTGTTTCTGTCTTGGGCGACACTGTCGTCTACCACATCTCCTCCATTTTCAAGCTTCGAGGAATGCCAAGAGGTCCCGGATATGTGTCAAAGGTCACGGCATCAAGATTGGATTTAAAGACATGTCGGTACAGACTTTATTAAGACCTTTCTGCGCGAAAATGTGGTATTTTGTGCGACATAATTAAGCCATTTCATTACAAGTTAGGCGCTTTGTTGTCATTTAAATGAAAACACGATCACATATGAAGTTTTTTGTGACGCAGTAAAGTAAGCTTATGTTGTTAAATGACAACTTTGAACGTCACAATCCGATCTCCCAGTAGATGGCCTTCTGCGGAGAGTGGTAACAACCTTGACCTTTACAGCCATGGCCGCTCCAGTGTTTGTTGAGAAATGTTCGACTGAATATAAACACATTTTTCACCCGGAATTACTAAGGTTGGTTGATCCATTGTAGTTAGAGTTCTTTATGAGACTGTGATGTCACGCAAAGAACCGTTTAATGGAGATGTCTTATGATATGTGTGTGAAATTGGTTAGTGTCCGTTCAAATATTCATATTATCGCCCAGTTATAAGCTGTTTTTTTGGACTCTGTCCCATGACGGACACTTGATCGGTTGATGTTTGGCCTCGTGTGAAGTTTGAATGGCTGATGATATCGCATACTCCAAACCTCTCAATATGTAAATTAGTGCCAAGTCGCTGCTGGTAGTGCCTTTTGCTAAGGGACAAGATAATAGACCGTTCCAGCTAGGGGAAATTTTGGCGGTGTTTTGTCAGGTCGTCAATGCTGCCTCTACAGTCTACTTTCGCTCACGAGCGGTGTTTGTCAGACAGTCGCGGCGGCCGTTGCTATAGCTCCGGGGCGGTGTTTGTCAGGCTGTCAGTGCGGCGGTTGCTATGGTTCCCGAGTGGTGTTTGTCAGACAGGCGATGCGGCCGTTACTATAGCTCCGGAGCGGTGTTTGTCAGACCGTCTCGGCGGTCGTTGCTTTAGCTCCGGAGCGGTGTTTGTCAGGCCATCAAGGCGGCGGTTGCTACTATACCTCCGGAGCGGTCTTTATCAGACAGTCGGCGCGGCCGTTTCTATAGCTCCGGGCGGTGTTTGTCAGGCTGTCAGTGCCTCTACAGTCTACTTTCGCTCACTAGCGGTGTTTGTCAGACAGTCGCGGCGGCCGTTGCCATTGGTCCCGAGCGATGTTTGTCAGATAGTCGGCGCGGCCGTTGCTATAGCTCCGGGGCGGTGTTTGTCAGACAGTCGGCGCGGCCGTTGCTATAGCTCCGGGCGGTGTTTGTCAGACAGTCTTGGCGGCCGTTGCTATACCTCCGGAGCGGTCTTTGTCAGACAGTCGATGCGGCCGTTGCTATAGCTCCGGGCGGTGTTTGTCAGACAGTCGGCACGGCCGTTGCTATACCTCCGGAGCGGTCTTTGTCAGACAGTCGATGCGGCCGTTGCTATAGCTCCGGGCGGTGTATGTCAGACAGTCGGCACGGCCGTTGCTATAACTCCCGAGCGGTGTTTGTCAGGCTGTCAGTGCCTCTACAGTCTACTATCGCTCACGAGCGGTGTTTGTCAGACAGTCGGCGCGGCCGTTGCTATAGGTCTGGAGCGGTGTCTGTCAGGCCCGTCAGTGCGGCGGTTGCTATACCTCCGGAGTGGTGTTTGTCAGACAGTCGGCGCGGTCGTTGCTGTAGCTCCGGAGCGGTGTCTGTCAGTCGGCACGGCCGTTGCTATAGCTCTGGAGCGGTGTTTGTCAGACAGTCTTGGCGGTCCCCGGAGCGGTCTCCGGAGCGGTCTCCGGAGCGGTGTTGGTCAGACAGTCGGCGCGGCCGTTGCTATAGCTCCGGAGCGGTGTTTGTCCGACAGTCGGCGTGGCCGTTGCTATAGCTCCGAGCGGTATATGTCAGACAGTTTCGGAGCGGTGTTTATCTGACCGTATAAGCGCTCGTTGCTATAACTCCCAAGGGGTGGTTATCATACCGCGCGTACGGCCGTTACTATAGCTCCGTAGTGATGTGTGTTAAGGCAGTCGCGGCGACCGTTCCTTTGGGTCCCGAGCGGCACTTGTCAGGCCGTCAGTGCGGCCGTTACTATAGCTACGGAGCGGTGTTTGTTAGACTGTCGGATTTGTCGAATTTATAAAACTGTCATCGCATTTTTACAAGTCAGTAAGCGTATTTATATCCTAGCTATTATATTCGACTTTACGCAGCTAGCCACATATCGTTTCGTGCACTGACGACGTTATGCAGCAAACGCTCCACATGTGTTTTAAAGTTCGACCCGCATCATCTGAATCATGCACTGACGACGTTATGAAATTAGCTGGCCTCTTTCCCCCCCCCCCCCCCACCCCCATCCCTTGTCTCTTCACAAATATTTTTGTGAAGCTGTTGTGTTAATTAGTAGGCAATAAAATCTATCATGTTATTCATTTAATATGTTTTTCTTTCTTTGTGTAATTCTCTTACAGAGGAAAATGTGCATTTATTACCGGTGGAGCAACAGGCATTGGATTCACTATTGCTGAAATATTAATGAGGTAACAGTGAAATATACTTATTGCAACATAAATCACAAATACAATATAAAATACATGTGCATGTTTATTTTCATTAACAAAATAAGGAATTTGTCTATGCATAGTTGATTTATTTGGATTTAAAAAGCAAGAATAATTAATTAATGTACCCAAGAGTTTCGGCCTCATGTGCCAGGGAAAATATGAACATATGTATATAGGTAATATGTAGCGATCTTGTTTCTTATAGTATCATTGTTTAAAGTATGTTTATGTTTGCTTTTCTTTTTTTGTAAGGCATGGATGTGATACTGTCATAGCAAGTCGCAAGCTTGAAAATTTAAAGCGATCAGCAGCAACTTTACAGGAAGCCACTGGGCGAATATGCCTCCCAGTACAAATGGACGTGAGGAAGGTATGCAGCCATTATGATTACGTCTTGAATCGATAGAAGCCCTATCTTTATAACCGAAAAGAACGGTGATGGTTTTCGTTCAACACCAAATCATCGTCCCTGTATAAATACAGGTTCTTGACTGCACTGTTTTTGTCCATGTTATTGCTGAGTTTGATATCAAAGTATTTTGATATGCTTGTTTCTTTTGTGTACACATAATGAACATTTTTATTTCTCGCTTTCTTACATGAACGTTTGTTTTTCCAGCCACAAGATATCTTGGCGGCAGTTGATACAGCACTGAGTAGATTTAACAAGATTGACATTCTCGTGAACAGTAAGCATTACCACTTACCACGTCTCATCAAAGATGTATTATGATTAATAAGAAATACTGCACATTTTGTTATGCACAGAACAAATATGATACTTATTAGATTATTATATGATTGATAAAAATACTGCAATTATTTTATGCACAGAGAAGATATGACATTTAGTAGTAATTTCCAAATTGTCTCGTATGGTTGTTATGCGTGCACTTCTACGTAATCTGCTTGAGCACTGCCTCATTAGAGCTTCCATCGCAGATGCCGCTGGGAATTTCCTGTCACCGATTTCGGGGTTGTCATTCAATGCTTTCAAGACAGTCATGGAGATCGATGCTCTTGGAACGTTCAACACCAGCAAGGCCGTGTTTGAGAAATGCCTACAGGTAACACCCGACTGACTACGGGCTTTACCCACTGCCCGAATAAAGTGTGACACTATTATGGTCATGGGATATGTATGTTGGCCATGTTACGTATGTATTTGTACACGCTGGAGATCCCCCATGATCTGGTAGATAGGGTGTTAGGCTTTTGTCCGGCGTGCGATCTGCTAGGCCAAGCCAGGCAACCAGTGTGTTGTTTGAACCCCACCTTTGTGCCGGAGATACACAGATTGCAGGTCTTTCTTCGAAACGAGTTGAGGGTTACTTCTGAAAACATGGCTCCGCTCCACCTTGACCCTTGGCCATTGTGGCGAAATTATTATGTATTTTGCAGTTTTAGTAATATTTTATGCTTTAATAATATATTGTTATTTTAGGCTAATGGTGGAGTCATCCTTAACATCAGCGCTACTCTGCCGTACAGGGGCCAGGTTTTCCAGGCTCATGCTGGCACCGCGAAAGCCGCTATTGGTAAGAGCAAAATTTGTTTGGGACAATAATTGGCGGAAAAATAAAAGGCGTTTTATTCATTCATCGTTCATGGTCCCGGGAGGTTCCTTGATTTAGTTTATCCCTTGTGTGCACAACAGCGGCCTAACACAAGTTCATCATCATTTCTTTAGAATGAAACACGTGACAAAAAGAACAAGAAGCGAAAAAAGTAATACTATTCTTTTGTAAAACTTTGGCTGGACTACAATATATTGGAGTGACTTTCATCTCTCTTTTAGTTATTCAAATACCAGTGATAGTATTTCATCTCTTTTGTTTGGTTATTCAAATACCAGTGATAGTATAACAAATTAGTAATGTATGTTACTGGAATTACATAATGCTGAAATATCATGGATTTCCCCCAGCATACAAAGGTTTTAGATTTAACGCGACATCACATAACTAGATTCTGCATAGCGATGGTTTTAACTGAGGAGCCTTCATATATAATACCCAAACTTCTCCGTCCGTATGTACTGGTACGTTCTGCAGATGCCCTGACGAAGCACATGGCTGTGGAATGGGGGCCTAACAAAGTGCGAGTGGTGGGTCTGGCTCCTGGACCCATCAGAGATACGGAAGGTGCCAGAAGGCTAGGTAAGGACAACTCACATGTTCTGACAAAAAACTCACGTGTCATAATACTAAAACTCACGTGTTATAACAATAAAACTTACGTGTTATGACAATAAAAACTCACATATTATGACAGGAAAGCGTCAGAAGGCTAGGTAAGACCGTCACTTTGGGTTATGAGTCATCCCCCATTTTTAATAATTCAGTTAATCTTATTTTAAACTTAATAATATAAATATTATTTAATGCAGGCAAAGCGGCCATCGTAGTAGCTTATAATGATAGCTACATTACGAGTAATGTGTAAGACATCAAGACTGTAGAAACAAAAAGTCCAGCTACTACAAACTACGGCACTTAAAGAACGCCTCCGTTTTATGGCCTAATATGCGCATTTATCCAGCGTGTTACGTAATTACTTGTTACAAAACTGTCCTGGCCTTTGGTCTTTGTAGGGGGCGGGGAAGCGGCCATGGCTGACCGTATACGCGAGATTCCCTGCCAGCGAGCCGGAAGTCGCCTGGAGATGGCACACTGTGCCCTCTTTCTGGTGAGCGAAGCGGCGTCCTACGTCACTGGGGAGACGCTGGTTGCCGATGGCGGGTCGTGGTTGGCCTGGCCTAACTCGATGCAAGAGGCGACAGCCAGGATGGAGGCGGTTATGAGGCAGCAGGCGGGAATCAAGAGCAAAATGTGAAGGAGACGAACGTGTTGAAATGTCCATACAGCCTCAGAACATTCCAGCGATAATGATAGCTAGGGCTCGCTAACAGACGCTAACAGACAAACCGAGGAAGAAATCGCTAAATAAAGGATATGTTCTGTGTTTAAGTAGTGATGCATTTGTTACGCATCTGATTGGTAGGAGTTCATCAATAGTAAAGAGATTATCTCGAAAAATGTGTCGTAAAATTTAAAAATTGCAACGTAACTGCAGAATGGTTTATAATGGAGCTGTATATTGCGGTATAGCTTTCCTGCTACTTGAGGTTAGTTGGTTTAAGCGCAGTGATAGTACGAATTTATATATGAACTTCCTTTCTACTCTTGTGATAATGTGTTCTTATATTGAACTAAAGTTTGTGCTAATCCATTCAACAATTGAACATAAGAGAACGTGTTTATATTATACGTTCTTTATGTGTTTATATTATGTTTTATTACTTTACCCACTATAGACTTTAGCAGCATAATTATTTTTTTCCGGACGTACTTATAAAATAATGTTTCATGTAACAGTCATTTTGTTATACACGTGTACACTTGATTATCGCAATAAAATCGGCAATTTTGAAATCACTTCTAGTGTGTATGAGGTTGTTTTGTCTGTCCATTATTAAAATATTCCAATTTACGGATACAAGGAAAATATAGCACAACCCCTGGACTCCTGGGGTGAGTTCGGGTATGTGAGCGGAGTAGTCGGACTCCGAGGAGTGCATAACCGAACGCGGAGATTGTGGTCCGATAGGGCGGTCACGTGGTACATTTTACTCCCAGACCTTACTCCCCACACAGAGGAGGATCACGATGATTTCCAACATGGCGTCAAGGCCGCACAATACATTTAATATATATATAGTAGTATTGCGACCTGCAAAAAATCTGTAAATAATATTATAGCAACGAGAATAAGATAATGAACACAATACGTATCCGTTGATTTATTGTATGGCTCTATTTAACGATCTTCATAATTTGTGCAATCCAGCAAGTGCAACATTCACGCGGACCGCGGATTTTGCGTTTGGTTAATATTGATCCGCCTATTAGCGGAAAGAGTGAGTCCGCATGCTCCAAATATCCGCGCCGATTACTCCGATCGCATATCCGAACTCACCCCTGATGATATTTCCGCCCTGCTGGTGGATAACTGAGAGACTAGACGGTGGCGCCATCTTGTGAATAGCGACAACATGCCCTGGGCTGCGTACCGGAGCACGATCGATCGCCGCGAACATTTTTGGTCACTCCGAACTTGCTACGGTACGACATTGGTCACATTGAACTATTTCCATTTGTTGCGGGGATAACCACCAACTAATTATCCTTACTTTGGAAATAGCAGCACAATCTAAATGGTGTAAAATATTGATAAATAAAAGATAATTATAAGCATCGATATTTACGGGTTATCCCCACTTATCTGAGAAGAATCGTCGTTCAGAGTTTAATATTATCATGCGGGACTGCTCTTGATCGCGGCGAACCATACCCCACTTCCGCTTCAAAATTGAGCGCGTCCTTGACCAATCCGCCAAGTTCAATTCTTTATTTGTCGTACCGTAAGGAGTGCGATCGCGATCGATCGTGCTACGGTACGCAGCCCAGTACTGAGCGAAAAGTGTTGTGGATTGGCGATCGCCCGGCAGAGGGCGTTACGCTTGCGCCACAGTGATGTGAGGAACGAGCTTCCTCTGCCGGCAGAGTGGTGGATTGGTTTTCAGAAACTGAACGGCCAGCCGGTGGCGCCCTCTGGGGATGTCTTAGTACGACGAGGCGAGTTTTGATGATCGCTTCTGTAGCCAAATGAATCACTCCAAAGTTAAGCTTTTGTTATTGTCATGAAAGTAGAGGATAAATAGTTCACCTTTTGAGTCAGTTTGATTCGGTGCCATCACGGTTAAACTTTTTTATTGCATGGTGAAACATTCTAGTTTCAACGTGCGTGATCCAGGTCTAATTTCATTAAAAATCAACGTAAATGCTACTAGAAAACTAGTTCTCGCTTGCACAACCTAGTTTCAACCTGCGTGATCCAAAAAGGTTTAAATCACGTGAAAAGCGTAAATTATTAGTATAAACTATAGTCCATGAAAGGAAGTCCTATGTAATGTTTATCTTATTACGTTATCAGAACTAGATCTGATGATATCATTTAGAATATGGAACTCAAAGAAACTTAGAATATGGAAAACGCAGTGAATTTGTCTGTCTATTTGTCAGAGATTCCCGGTGCCGTAGCTTATTGTTAACGGGTGAAGCATTGTTCACGATCGATGTCTAACTTCCTTCACTGGCGAAAGAGGATCATGAATACCCGCAATATGGTAGACGAAACAAACCGAGAACTTAACGCGGTGAGCCTATCTATAGGCAGGTCTTATTGGCATACTATGTGGTTTGGCCTGGTCCCCCAGTAAAGAGTATCCAACACATTGTTGCAGCAGTAACCACGCTTTTACCACTTAAACGTATAGCCGTAGGGGTTGTCTAGCTATCAGGTCGGAATTCTAAAAGGCATATATTGGTGAAGTTATCTACCTTGCCATGGTTTAGGTTTGGGTACGACCGAGAATAGAAATGTGCGGGTGTTTTTCCTGGCTGAGTGCATGGATAATATGAGGCTGTGCCTGCTGGCAGTGTTCACGCTGAGCTATGTACCAAATTGTTGGCTACTGGTAGTGGCTGAGGGCTGTTCCGTTGGGGCGGATATTGCGTCTAGATGGCGTTGGAGGGGGGGGGGGGGGTGCGGTGATCTTGGTAAAGAAAAGTTGTATGAGATCTGTTTGGATCTGAGTCTGGAGTGATACTTATTTACGACCGAGGCCTTGCTATTGTTGGGGGAACTTATAGCACTGTGTTAAATGTTTCGGTCTCGCCATTCGTTATTACTAAATATATTTAAATGCGAGGTCTTAAAGTTATGTTTGAGTTGTTTACTGGAAGTTTTAAAAATCCTTATTTGAGGTGTTTATTTAAAATTTCAAAATAATTTCAGTCTAAGCTAAGACGCTGAAGCGAAGTTTTGAGTTTAAGTTCAAACTTTTTTAAATTCATAAAGCTATGTCGATTTCTTTCAATTTCAGTTTTGTGCAGATGCGTAGTTCGCTATTTAAAAACAATTGCAGTCTAAGCTAAAAGGCTGAAGCTACGTTTTGCGTTTAATTGCTAGTTCAAACTTTTTTAAATTCATAGTTATGTCGAAGCTATGTCGATTTGTTTTAAATTTCTGTTTTGTGCAGATGTTCTTCGCTGTAAAGTCTTATTCGAAGTAATATGTTGAGTTGATGATCACCATGTCCGGCATGTCCGGTTCTTCAAAATAATTTAAAATTTTGTTCAAATGTGTTGTGTGCCATCAAAGAACACGTTTCGAAGTAATCTGTAGTTAGGATGACCAGTCGATAGTGAATCGCAAAAGCTTAAAGTGTTTCAGGAAATGATAGCAAGGGGCAATCATTGCCAAAGACACTTCATAGTCGTCGGTGTAAATAGAAGACAAAGAATCAGTTATGTACACTGGGGATCACTTTAATGCTTTTCTTTCTTTAGAAAATGCAGTTGTACAACAAGTGATATTCATTTGATCCATTTTGAGCCGATAGTAATGATCTTACTGGATTCCCTGGGATGCGAAATATACGACAGTGCGCTTGGTCGTACAAAATCTACAAACAATACAGCTACGCTCAATTTATACATTCACATTGACCTACTTGCACTTGAATTGTACAAAAGACGTTGTATACGAAAATAGGCCTTATATTAACGTTATATATAAAAGCCTCACTTAGACAAAGCATATAATGAATTACATGTACACATACTAAAAAACAAGTTGACCGTTTTTCTGAGACCAGCTAGTGTTTGGTTATGCCCCGCGTGTGTTATAATACATAACCTTTGGCCAGATGTTACTTTCAGGAGTAGCGAAAAGATCTTGAATTTCAGCACTCGTTCTATCACGTCTTAGTTCCACTTGCAGCTTTTCTTGAGAACGATTGCAGCCAGTCCTGTTGTTGGCTAAACTATTGTTCGATCGCCCTGCTCAATGCTTCAACAGAGTAATTACAACAAGGCATAGAAAAAACAATGAATCTTAGCACCAGAGCGAAAAGATCGATAGTCTAGTTCGTAACCAGATTTGTAAGTTCAGGTTTTTTTTTCTAAAAAAAAAGAGTTCAAGCTACAGCCCTCTTCCGCGAGCGGTTGAGACGCCGGCCGCTAGAGGGCGGCGTGGCGTCGTCTTGGGAGACTGCGTAAAGAGCCGGAGCGGGTGGTGGGATCTGGTGAGAAGCAAGATTTCGAGTCGAAGGCAACAACTGTTTAGAAGCACTTCCTGTGCACGATGGAGGGGCCGGACTCGTCGTACTCCTGCTTGCTGATCCACATCTGCTGGAAGGTGGACAGGGAAGCCAGGATGGATCCACCGATCCATACGGAGTACTTGCGCTCGGGGGGAGCAATGATCTTGATCTTCATGGTGCTGGGAGCCAGGGCAGTGATCTCCTTCTGCATGCGGTCAGCAATGCCGGGGTACATGGTGGTGCCTCCGGACAGGACGGTGTTGGCGTACAGGTCCTTCCTGATGTCAACGTCGCACTTCATGATGCTGTTGTAGGTGGTCTCGTGGATACCGGCAGATTCCATACCCAAGAAGGAAGGCTGGAAAAGGGCCTCGGGGCAACGGAACCTCTCGTTTCCGATGGTGATGACCTGACCGTCGGGAAGCTCGTAGCTCTTCTCGAGGGAGGAGGAAGAAGCGGCGGTGGCCATCTCCTGCTCGAAGTCCAGGGCGACGTAGCAGAGCTTCTCCTTGATGTCACGGACAATCTCGCGCTCGGCGGTGGTGGTGAAGCTGTAGCCGCGCTCGGTCAGGATCTTCATCAGGTAGTCGGTCAAATCTCTGCCGGCCAAGTCCAGACGGAGGATGGCGTGGGGCAGAGCGTAACCCTCGTAGATGGGCACGGTGTGGGTCACACCGTCTCCGGAGTCAAGCACGATGCCGGTGGTACGGCCGGAAGCGTACAGGGACAGGACAGCCTGGATGGCGACATACATGGCCGGGGCGTTGAAGGTCTCGAACATGATCTGGGTCATCTTTTCCCTGTTGGCCTTGGGGTTGAGGGGGGCCTCAGTCAGCAGGACGGGGTGCTCCTCGGGGGCCACACGCAGCTCGTTGTAGAAGGTGTGATGCCAGATCTTCTCCATGTCGTCCCAGTTGGTGACGATGCCGTGCTCGATGGGGTACTTCAGGGTGAGGATACCTCTCTTGCTCTGGGCCTCATCGCCGACGTAGCTGTCCTTCTGTCCCATACCGACCATGACACCCTGGGAGAAGAGAAAAAAGAGATATGTCGTTCATGAGTAGCCAGTCGACGTAACGGCGATCGATAAACCCACGTTATGCCCACGTATACTTAATGATACGGCTTACAAACGCCATTTTATATTGAAAGCTTCAGTTTATATACGAACTTCTTAAACTGTGGTTTGATATGTTATATAATGCAAACTACGCTCTCGCTGAAGGGGCCGCATTTAGGTCTTCTCACCAGCTGTGGTCAGCAGATGGCGCCACCGCCCGGGCATGGAGACCAGAAACACGTGTTGGCGCATAATTTAAACCGCCATCAACAGCCATGGCGGCCACATGTTACTACTACTACTACTACTACTACTACTACTACTACTACTTGGCTGTCTTTATACGCCGGGACGGGGCCGATAGATGTGGTCGACATCATCACTTCATAGGCAAAGTCCAGCGTCGGGGAATTTTGAGATGTATTCACATCAATGTTGTGGCCGGGAGCAGGGGTAGGGGTAGGGGGTGGGGGTGATGGGTACATTGCCTCATTGTAGTCGACCCCGGATTTAATATGTAGCAGATATTTATAGAGATCTGGACGGAAGAGGGAGGGGGGTGGGGTGGCACGGCGATAGTTGGCTGGCTGATTCAGGGAGTAGGCCCGCGCACGGACGCACAGACAGCCCTTAAAATATCCTGGATCCAGTATCCTAAGATACGCCGCCGCGCCCCTCCCCCGTCCCTCCTGCCTGGGTGTGTGGGTAACCCCTCCCCCCCCCCCCATCCGCCGGGTGCTGCGTACGCGCGTCTGCTGGCTGCCGACAACCGGCCCAAGGCAGATACCGCGCTAGGGGCCGTCCAAAAATAACTGGTCACTCATGACGCTCCCCGCTGTATACCACTTCGCTATGGCCCGCACCACCCCCTGCCACCCCTCACATGAATGGGCGGTGGGTCCCAAGCCTCTGGATCTACCATTCCCGTAAAATGCTCTTACTACTGCGAGGGATACCGCGGCCTCTCTATGGAAAGGCCGCAAGAGGCGGGCTCTAGCAATATTATGTATCAAAATAAACTGGCCCCACCACCATCTCAACACTCACCAGTCCCGTCCCCTTCTCCCAACATACTGGAGATCAGCCATTTTTTAAATCTACCAATCAGATACCCACGAATTTGGCCCGTCATCACCAGTAAATGAGCTTGATATAATTGGGTTTATTGGTACAGGACAAACAGGAACTACAGCCTAGCCTGTCTAGGGGTTTTCACTCCATACAGTCATTAAATCGTTAATTGTTGTGGACGAGCAACCCGGAACAAACAGGTCATGTTTTCCACCACAGCCCGGACACGAACAGCAGGCGGATGGTGGTCGTGTTCTTCGTCACTCTAAATGAGTCATGTATTGTTAGGGCCTTGTTCACTGCAATTAGTCATGTTTTGCCCCCCCCCCCCCCTTCTCCACAGTCTCCCTAGGCTTTAGCAGGCTAGGCTTTAGCAGGCTTCAGAACAGATTGGGTGGTGTGAGGGGAGGGGGGGGGGGGGGTGGGGGGAGTAAAGCCACATGGCCTCCTAGATTTGCCTGGAGAATCCAGTGCAGCTAGTGGGCGTCACCGAAGCCGGAAATATGTCTGCCCCCCCGGGAGCCAATCACAGGCCAGTACGTGGCCACGTGATCATCATGGTGGGATCCTCTACCATAAAAGGCGATCTTGCTTTACCATGGCGGCAACCACGCGGGAAGAATTTTGTGGTTTTACTCGGGGGGAGGCTGAGCTTTCTAACGTAGCAAATTCGCTAGGTTTTGTCATTAGTTGGGAAGTAATCCAGAAAACCTTGATGAAATTCTATTACACTAGCAACTCGAACAAAAGACCGACCTCTGGTCAATTTAGAAGAATTAAACGACCAAAGGAAGCGACATATTTTTTTTAACTTTTCAATCCGATTTGCATGGGATTTGGACCTAGCAATTAACAATGATTTGTGACTTAGGCATAGCTTATGGCAGTTTCCTTAGCATGATATACCTACATCACACTACAGAATGCATTTCTGGCTTAGCGTTACTGTATTTTGAACATCTAGGTCAAAATGCCATTGCAAGATACTGGGAGTCTTAATGACACCAGATTAGTTTGGGAAATAGGCAAGGTTAGCCCGTATCTGTCTAAATGGTAGGTGGGAGGCCTAGCGAGCCACGCCTAGGTTTAAACCGGAGGTTTAGTCCGCCCAGACAAGAGATCCGGTTAGCTAGCCGCAGCCAAGTATCCGTGTGTAGACCAGTCTGTATATCCACAGTGAATAGATCCAACGGACTAAGGGCCTATGCCGGCATGATTAGGGAAGGCATGGGATCTCAGCACGCACGATATTTAAAAAAGTAAACGAGAATTTAGAATGGGGATTCTGTCTAGATAGGAAGAGCCCGAGTTTGAATTTAAAAATTTGGAAAAATGTTCTATGGTTTGGGATGTTCCAACTCCATTGGTTATTATGTGATAACAAGGTGAACTTACCTGATGTCTGGGGCGTCCGACGATGGAGGGGAAGACAGCCCTGGGGGCGTCATCTCCGGCAAACCCGGCTTTGCACATGCCGGAGCCATTGTCGACTACGAGAGCAGCAACATCATCGTCACACATCTTGGCGGGTTGTGGTGTAGTGAGCCGGAGCTACAAGAAAGTGGAACTAAGACGGTGATGTGCACACTGTGCTTGCTCAGAAAAGCTGATGCCCACTGAGTGAGAGTCGAGGGTATTTATCCTCCGGGCCAGTCGCTGCCTGCCCAGCTGGTGAGTGGCTGACTGCTATGCCCCCCAAATAAGGCAATGCTCTTTCCATATATGGCAGGCGGTTGGCGCTGGTTGGCCCCCGGCCTGCTTGCTGGCCCCAATAATCATGCTTAATGATTCAAAATGGCGGAACTGTCGCTCGGGAGGGGGAGCCAATATGTTTGGGATCGAATCCCGGGCCTTTACATTGCTAGTTAAGTGGTCAATATTTGACAAGTTTGATTTTTTGCCTCCTGGGGACAGTCAGATGGGTCCATGGCGGATCTGCCTTCTGATTGGCTAATTTGCGGTGGCCTGTATCCGGCTCCGAGAATCCTGGTCGCCGGGCCCGGCTGAGCCCGGCGGCTAGCGGCTAGGAGGGGCCGCCCGCAGTGGTGCGGTTGGGGAGGCAGGCAGCCACGCTACCAACCACCGCCGCGCCCGGATTCGAGCGATAATCGGGATCACTTGGCAGGATGTGGCTTTCTTGCCTGGGGGGAAAGTCATTCTCTATCCAGACACAGCCAGACGGGAGCAATGTCTAAACTTTGACACTAATAACTTGATGATGTTCCAGATGAGGAGGAGAACGGAGACTCGACTGTGTTGAGGTCCAATCTAACAACTATTGCATGTATATATGTGTGTCTCTTTGTTTTCAGCGTAGATTTTGGCGTTATTCAGGTTTGCATCAGAATGCGTGATATACGTGAATGTTCGTCTATGTTGATTAATTGAAGAGACATATTATGTATAGCAGGTAACCGTTTCAATCCCATCGATTGCTCCGTGTGTTGCGAATTTGTTGCCGTGGCGCGTGCTATAACGCTTATTCTCGCCGTTGATATATTGCAACGATTTATTGATATCAGCCTATATCCTTGCGCATGCTAATACTGATTTTGTTTCAGCGTGTGAATATGGAAAGTCGGGGTAAGATACTGGCCAAATGCACGAAACAGGTGATGGAACATCAAAATGCCTCACCCTGCACTTAACAGCTAAAATAGCTATAAGGCTAGATTTATATGTGACGATTGGGACGCTTGGTGGACGATATTTGCCATGTTATTTACATTCCAGCGATCCCAACTAACATGTAGACGTATTATAGTCATGCAGATCAAACTATTTGCTCGGCAAAGATTATATTTGCCACTAGTACGCCCGTACTATCTGTCCACTGTACAGGCTCTGTATAGTCTTACACACGAGCCACACGAGACTATCAGCATGGTATGAAAATAGTCTAACTACACGCGTATTCATACAAATGTGTTACATGTGGATGTCATTACGGTGGAAGGCGGGGCGGCGGCCATACTGTAATAAACTATAGCGTCTGATTGCTCAGTGGGCTATTATATCAGCTGGTGCACTTGCACGTCTGTGAGAAGGGCATTTTAGTGCAGCCGTTGGCTAGCCCCGGGTCAAGGCAGGGCTGTTGGCCAGGTAGAGCAGGTCGACACCCCCCCCCCCCCTTCTCTCTCGCCCCGCCTCCCTTTCCCTGACCGTATGTATGGTTTATAGTGTCCAACTGTCACCCACAAAAGCACAAAAGTCAATCACAAGCCGCGTCGTTAGCGAGTTGTTAAGCTCAGACGTAGAAGACGTCCGCCGTGTCACGGTATATATAAGTATTACGTGGGCTATAAGGAAGAAACGACACATTGTGGCTATGACGCCACTGGCATAATACTAAGTGTGGTATGAACTGTGACTCCTACCTAACATCACTTCTTCCGACACCATTGCAATACATATATTTCTGTATTGTTTTAACACAAATTTCAGATAACTGTTTAGCCTAGGGCTACATCTCAATGTTATATTACCTGTTTTTCGTTTATACTGTAGGTTGCAAGAAAACCTATAAATGGTTCGTCTCCTTGCTGTCGAAGTTCATATATATGTAACCGTTTTTGTATAAATACCTAATAACTAATATTGCATTTATTTCTTGTGTATTTCTGTCGACAGGATACCCAAGTGTATATAATAAAGAATTCCCTGTTGGTTGCTCCTCTTCTCTCAAAATACCCCCCAGTGTTCGGCTCATTACTGCCCTATTACTAATCCTGTGCATTATCAGCTTATTTTTGTCGCCCCCAGCTACCTGTTATCTAAGGTGAGAGAGACCACGCCTATGTTGTTGTCACGACAACGTTCACGCGAGAACAGAGAGTGGCTGACGCTGGCGAACCCCGCCCTCACCCTCCCTGCTTATTTACAGTGACTGTTCCCTTGTAGCGGACGCCGGGCGCAGGAGGGGGGGTGGGGGGCGGAGAAGGGATGGGAGCGCGTAGAGGAGGAGGGGGAGGCGCTGGTATGTGGACACCGCCGCGAGAACTGGAGCGCCAGTTAGATCCGTGAAGGAAATTTCGTTGCTTTCGGGACCACCGCGCCGGTTAGCATTTTGCTCTCTCTATCCGGATGTCAAACTTAATTTATCCTAGGATATATGCTATATTCGCCTATATGTATATGTATGTATGTTGTAACGCCCCTGTTTACACCTCACTCACTCAACCCCACCCCACCCCTCCCTTTCTCTCTCTACCACAGGATTTACCATTGGCGCCGTTGTAATCCAGAGGATTTAACCTCAAACTGTACACGTTTTTGGCGGATTTTCACTGACTCCGGACGGGACCGAAGCAGGGGCTCGTCAGGAATGTTCCCACTGCTCGGACTACTTAATGGGAGAACTGAGAAATGGGGATGTGGGGAAAGGGAGAAGCAGGATACGTACGAGGAAGATTGGGGGGGGGGGGTGTTCTGGTGGCGGGTGGAGGCTTGGCTTGTGGTGTACACGAGAGACATATGTAGTCGTCATTAGCGGTTAGTACACACAATAGAGCACTCCGTTAAACTGTCAAAGAATCTATAACAGAGCACGATGCACATAGATTCCTTCTGGTAAGAGTGTACACCAGTAAATGGAAGTAGTATCCTGACACCCACGCTGAAGCCTCAAGCTAGGGGGGGGGGGGACATAAAAATATCCGGTTCGCGTAGTGGTTACCCTAGTCGACAGCTGCTTTCGCTTGGATGGCGAGGGTGAGAGTGGGTTGCAGGCTTGGTTGGGGTGAGGGGGGGGGGGGGGTGAGAGGAAGGTGAGCTGGTGTACAGGCCATGTGGTGGTTACGGCCTAGGTTGTGTTGGCGGGTCGGCTATGGTCAGGATGGCGAGTGGGGGTGGGAGGAGGGAGGGAGTGAGAGGGGGGCATAAACCGCTGGAGCATTTGTCGGTGCTTGCTATCTGTGAAACAAGTAAGTCGCTCTGGATCTGATCCAGACACTATATGTATAGAAGCGTCCTGTTAGTGCACCCAGCACGCCTGCGCCCCCCCCCTCCCACTCCCCCTCGCCCCCCCCCCCCCCCGCTATCCCGCCCTCACCATCCCCCTGGACTGTACACCCGACTGGTGCCTTCCAGTGGCCAGTGCTACAGGAAACGGGATTGTCTTTGCGGACTTTCGAGTCAGTCCTGCTGATCCAGAACGATAGTGTACATTATTAGATCCGGATACATTTTGACTGCCTGCATATTGACTGTTGTGGCCGGAGTACGGGATCGTTGGTGGTGGGTTGCTGGCTGTGGCAGTCAGCGTTCCAAGTATACACCCCCCCCCCCCCTGCTTCCCTAACCCCCACTACCCCTACCCATTTCTCCAAAGGCATC
>OZ025251.1:14599216-14688214 GCA_964019135.1 Arenicola marina | reverse complement strand
AGGTGCGTGACGTCGCAACGATCAGACCAGTCGTAAGTCGTAAAGCGTAAAGGAGGTCATATAGTGTGTGTGTGTGTATGCGGAGGGGGGGGGGGAGGGGTATCGATCCATCTGTCATTTAGCTTAGTCGACAAATATATATATGTATAAGCTGTTTCTCTGCTTATTACGAATCATCTGGCGAAGCAAAACGAAAGTTGATATTATTAGGCTGATCCAAGGGTTTAGGGCCTGGAAACGCCTCCCCCCTCCCCCCTCCACTGACTAGACGGCACTTCTTGGTGCAAATAAATCGCACTTTTTTGGTGACGACATATAATGCACAAGCATACATTTGCACAGGCGGGATTCGAACCCACATCTCCGGGCAGCATACAATCGCCTTCGCCAAAACCCACCACCTACAATGACAAGTTCCTCCACGTGTCATATGACTGAGAGGCCCCTGGATCAGCCATTTGATCGTCCGATATACATATGTATGTATGTCTAATTTCACCACAATGGTAGGCGTTCAGACCGGGTTACTTCTGGTCCATGTACTATCAAACACTATAGATCCGATACCCATGTTATGTTGCATTGTGCCATTGGGATTTAATAATTAACCATATCTGGGTATATAACTGAAGGCCTAGATAGGTAGGCTGTATGGCCCCAATATACACGTATCATTGTGCTGACAGCTGTGCATGGCTGATTTACAATCGGAAATCCATGTTGTATCAACAAATCAATGCGATATCGGAGGCGATTTGTCTCTGCGACTCAATATGCTCACACAGTGAAAAGGTCGCGCTAACGGGTCATAGTACAGTTAAGCCAAACAGCAAATTAGGGAACTATTTCGATCCAATATATATATATAGGACTTGCCTAGAGTAAGGTTGAATTGGTGTGTTGGGCCACCCTTGTGCACACATGAGGTAAGCCAGAGCTATGATCTGTGGCCTCAGGGTAACGCGAGCCATGGCTCTAGGGTTTGGTGGGTGGTGGGTGGTGGGCGGACAAAGGAGACACGTTGGAAGGGGGGGGGGGCATTTTTGCCATCCTACCATACCTTAATGACCGCCCCACATCCCTTGCAGGATGCATCCACTGTATGTCCCCTGTATTGTGAACACGCCGCCCCCCCCCCCCCCGATTACCCCCGGTCCTCTTTCCCTAGAGCCATCAGCGCGCTACCCCGTCCGTATATATGACCCTTTCTCCAATTATAACTTATATTATATTAGTATATCATATCCTGTTTAATATAGCAGCAGGATAAGTAGTAGATAAGTAGTAGACGCACAGTACACTATATCGAACACATTCTATCGAAGTACACAATGTCTAACAGCGATAATGAATAGCTGACAACAAGCCCTGTATACAATGTCTATATTAACATTTGGATATCGCAAAATTGAGGCTTCGACAGAACTACGTGACCACAGTACCCACTCTATCAGTATTCTCGTAAATCTCTTTCGGCGCCAGATGGAGGCACCAGCGTGATTTATATGCTAGGCTTCATGTATGCTTTCAAGTTTTAAATTCTGTACGTGTTTTTTTTCCCCAAATCCATATTATTACCATGTAGATCTACATCAGGTTAGCAACTCGACGTTAAATTCATCGAACATGTCATCCATTTAGGATGTTCTCCTCATAGTTTCCCGCCACCATGACACCCGTTTCGTAGAGACCTATTATATAATGGTAATAATAATAATAGCCTTCAATAATGGGGGAAAACTTGTGAAGAAAAGGTCGAGGACAAGATCAGTCCTATAAGGTAACATTTTCGAGTCTCTAAGAAACACTAATAAGCCACAAGGCACTGCCGATTACACCCCCCCTCCCCCGCCCCACACCCTCACCCCCTCCCCTCTCCACCTCTACACTTTCCTCCTGTTGTACCAAACACATAGGGATTGCAGACAGGATAAGGCTGACTAGAGGTGGGGGGGTGGATGGCGTTATAAGAGTTGGGATGTGGGGAAGGGGGAAGAGGATGAAGGCTCTGGCCTCCTTCATCCGGCCTCCAGACCTTAAAATTAAGATTCTTCGGCGGCAGCGATGCTCGCCTTTCATCGGCAGAATTAAAGCTGATGCGCTGCGTGCTTTGTTGGGATGGGTGGGTGGATTGTGTGGACATATGGGGGCGGCTGTGGCAGATCTGGCTGGAGTGGGACATCTGGAGGAGGGGGAGTCAGACCATGGGGCATGGCAGACCAGAGCATAGAATGTTGTTGGGCAACGGGCTGGCCGCTGACTGCTTCTGGTTGCTGGCTGCCGGGGCTGAGCGGCCTCTACCTTTGGCCACTGCAACAGTCTATGCAGCATATTACCCATCATCCCTCCCCGTCGCCGCTACCGAAGTGCTACCCCCCTCCCCCACCACTCTATCCCCACCACCCTGGTTTTCTTACTCTAGGACGGAACCCCCGCCTACTACTGGCTCCAGACGTTGCAGTAACCACGCACCCCCCCCCCTCCCCCACCCACCATCGTCCATGTTTTCCCACTCCGGGAAGGAACCCCCGCCTACTGACTCCAGACGTTGCAGTAGCCACGCACCCCCTCCCCTTCCCCTCTCCCCCAGCTATCCCTGCCTCTCGACTATCTTCCAGGTTCCTAATTTGGCAAGCAATCCACCCGCCAGAACCGACATGGCCGCTCATTTCGCGGCGGGTTAAAGGAATTCGGCGTCAGTACGGGTTTCGATTCCCTTCGTGCATCCATAAATCGCGTTGTACCAAACGGTGAAGAACTAACAGATTCCTGCTATATATGCATGGTTGATGATTCAGTTTCATAATATTGATCTCGTAATATAAGGAAAATCGAGAATGCGCTGCCTGTTGTGTTGTCATACAGTACGTATAGACGTTGTGGCAATATCAAAAATAAAAACGGTAGAACATCACTTTCTGATTCCCAAGGTAGATGATCTGGCAGGGTGGGGGGGGGGGGGCAACAAACGTACAGCGGATCGGCGACCGAGTGAAGGGGGGAGGGCATAGGGGTAAATAGACTGAATTATCAAAGTCTAAGTAGACTATTAACTGTTGCCACTTTGTTTGCGCACACATTTTGGGGCAGAAAAAAGTTGGGTACATTGTGATGACGTCAGCACATGACGTAGCCAGCACGACGCAATCAGTATTGCTGACGAAAAGTCGGTAAAACAAGTTAAGCCCTGCGTTTGATCTAATTTCATGTGTCTACGGCCATTCCAAACTACCACCCGCACCCTTACTCAGGCTCTTCTTGTAACTAAGTAATAATAATGGACCCATATAATGATTTTGGTACACAGAGAGAAAAGTCTCGGACTCTGGAAACCCTGTCCTGCCCCCCTCCACCCTTTCTTTGATAGACGATGCCTTCTTTAACGCTATCTAAGTGTGGACACTGTCTCGGGTTCACCCTACGTCCTGTCGTAAAAAAATGTACCTACTCAATAGTCGACTCCCCACCTTTTCGAAATTTCTTTCGGCTTTTCTTACGTTAAGAGCTAGGGTGATCATTTGAACGCCTTTAATTATAAATTATCAATGTATTTGATAATTGTTTTGCTTCTTTTAAAAGATAATTGAGCCATATTCCAGTCAGATTCCTGCCTTTATAAACAAGACATACACACGGCGTGCACTCACTCCACAACGTGTAAACGTGAGATTTTATAAGTAGACCATTGTGCAATGGATATTATTATATTATTTATTTAAAAACCGCTGCTCTGCTTCAAATTCATCACGATTTACAATTCACAAGGTAAAAAATATCTTAGCTAGTATACACACCAAGAAGGAGGCTTCCAAACTTCATTGGTTTTAGTAAAACCCCAAAATATGTTTATACGAATAGAGTAGCAAAACTGCATGGGAGGTTAAAAAGGCTTGGTTTGGCAGGAGCGACGGACTGCCAGCCCAGATTGGTGATAGCGCCATGCGGAGCATCGACACACTAGCTAGGCTAGACCTCTTGCTGCAGACATTCCGGATTCCCCATTCCAGATGCGTTGGCGGTGCTAGAGCACCGAGATACTATCTGGAGCACACCATGAAAGGCCCGCGTACGCCGATGCCGCCTCGCTGAGAACATTCTAGGTCGGGACAAAGTTCATAGGGCCACGGCTGGCTCCATCTCACTACTTTGACTGCCGCCCAACCACAGCCTACCGGCCCCTCCGCCGCGGCCAGCCAGGGTACGAGTTGTGCAGAGGTTGGTAGGTCTAGGTCCTTGCCGGGCCCAGGGAGAACCAAGTCCGGCAGTGGACCTGACGATATTATAGCCCGGGTCAAAGGGCGATTCCGGCTCGGCTGTTTAACTAGCTATGTGTGTGTTGGGGGGTGGGGGAGGTAGCACACATTGGTGAACATCCCCCCCCCCCCTAATCTCCACTCTCTCTCACATACGCATACTCTTCTTTTCTCCCTATCTCTCTCTCTCTGTGCATAGCCAGAACCGTTCTGGTTCACGTCAGAGGTCAAGAAACTGCCTGCCTAAATCCTGTTTTCTCATGGGATCTGGATCGCGAAGGGGGGCTGATCCTTAGACAAGCGCAATCCAGAACAACTATGGATAGAGTGTTCGGGGCAGGCTTGAACGATTAATTACAGTGGTCCGGCTCATTCGGACGCGGGCCACCGTGCACTCCACCCCTCCCCTGTGCACCCCTAACTTTGGGCCAACTGCCACCGCTTCTACAGGCTGGCTGCCCAACGTTCCCCCCAGCCCCACCATCTCTGGTGTGCTTACCCAGTCGGGGAGACCTCCCTCCTCCACCCACGCGTCGTCCTATTATCCCACCAATGAAGGGGCTTCAACAGGGAGGGCGGCGAGGAATGTTTAAACGGATGGGGAGGAGGGGAAGTAAACTGTACGTCTACGCGTATTATTACGGAATGGCTGAATGAGGAAGAAAGGTACTCAGTACTCCATCTCATCCCTGTGGTTCCACACCCGGCTAGCTCGAAAGAGGGGATATGGGAGAGAGGGGGAGGGACCAGCCCCTGCTAGGACCAGAGTTGGGTTAGAAAAAAACGAGAGGGACACTCGAAGAGCAAACAATTTCTTTGGTCCGGATCTCAGTGGTCCGAACTGCCTGCTGCTCTCTAGAAATGAATTAGTATTAAATAACCCTGATTATATTGATAGATCTGGTTATAGACGGGATTATTTAGTAGTATATAATAACATTGATACAACACCACACCAATAAACCTTGTACACTTTCTTAATTATATATCAAGTCCGTCCCACCCACCCGCCATTGTGTACGCATCATGACGTAATCGCAGACCCTCAACATGCCAGAGCCGTGGTTATATGTTGAGCAGATCACGTGACTCCCCCGGGACCATGTAGGCAGCAGGCATCCTAGACATTGCAAGCGGTGGGGATCGGGAATGGCAAAACGGGTTTACATGCGTACAAGGCCTGGGAATCCCCGACTTGTCTCTAGAGCTCATAGCTCTCGCTACCTGCCTCTCAACTTGATGCTGTCAACTCGACAGAAGGCTGCTAAGCTTAGTTACTATAATTCTAGGCGAGGTTACCAGCTTTCACCAGATTTGGTCTGGCCAGTGTTTTGGCTACGTCATAGCGGATGGCGGGGGATGATTTTGGAGTATCTTAGGCAACCTAGGCGGTGGGTGGCTTGTTACGGAGTATGTTACTCTTTCTCACTGGCTCAGAGTGCGTGGAAATTGACGGTACAGCTATGTAGGCCTACATTGAATAAAGTTTTCTTGTGTCCATTCGGACTCCCAACTTGCGAAAATGTGGTCGCATATGCAAATTTCTGGGGGCTTGAATTTTGCAGTGATCCATACATGTGTCATGTATGAGAAACCGAGCGACCAGCTTTGCTGATAGTGATACTCTTCGCTCGGCGTAAAATGTGGACCAAGCGTGTGAGAGTCACTGACTGTACATCTCTGCAACCCCCCCCCCCCCCCCCCCATTACACCCCCCAGTA
Organism: Arenicola marina; assembly: GCA_964019135.1. Lineage (NCBI taxonomy): Eukaryota > Metazoa > Annelida > Polychaeta > Arenicolidae > Arenicola > Arenicola marina. Next base: position 14,682,240 of record OZ025251.1, on the reverse strand, counting down.
CAGACAGTTGCAGAGTTACATTAAAATTACACGTAACTCACTGACTCAGTGCCAGTCAGGCAGTGACAGTGGCGGATCCCAGGCCAGGACGCACGTGCCCAATTTGGCGCAAGTGGCTTGCCTGGGGACACTTGCGCCAAGTGCCCAGTGTGCCCCCCCCCCCCCCCCCCTACCCCTTTTTTTTTACCCGTAAAATAGGCGATATGCACGTGCCCCCTTATCTCACTGAAATATTAATATCGTAAGCCGTCATCATTTAGCAAGGTCTCACCATACAAAATACAATTATCGACAAAACGTGACATTGTCTCTGACTCTGTGACTGTGACACTGTGTGACTGTGCCGGTGGCGTTTGTCGTCTAGATCTTAGATCTACCGCCGCCGACACGGACTTTAGATCACAGATCGAATGCAGTACTAAGTTCATCGACTATGGCTATGCCTCAGCGATAATTTAGCGCAAACCTCATAGATAATTTAACGCAAATGTCACAGTAGATTTTAATGTAGATATGCTTACCAAAAACTTCAGCTAACAAATTACATGAATCACAGGTTCTTGTGCCTGTGCGTGGATGTAGCCTCTTATGTCATAGTTGCCAAGGATACGAACGTTTAGCGCGTTCCAAAGTTGACGTCAGCCATGCGTCATCGCTTATGTATCCAGTGACAACGTTTCATGTAACCATGACACCATCTAATCATCTGCTGGAGGTCAGTGCAAGATAAAGAGCAAACAACGCTGTCCGATTTTTGCCAGTCCTAGAACCAAAGATTGTCTAGAGTACAATCTTTGCTACAACCACAGAACTGGAGCTACAGTGCCCCTCTCGGCCGTTCTCCCCAGTTTCTCTGGATCAAACATTGTTTAGTCGGATCAAACATTGTTTAGTCGGATCAAACATTGTTTAGGTTTTCTTTTATGACACGTTGACCTAGCTCTACCTGCATAACAACGCTAAAGTAGACATAAAGACATTGCAAGCTCAATGGGAACAGTGCTGACTTATCTGTCTGATCTTATGCCGTAGATGCCATTAATTTGAAAGATTTTTATTATGGCCAGGTTGACCACCAAGAACGAGTTAAAACGGCCGTAGTCATGGCACTGAATAATGACGTCATACAAAGAAGACATCCATAACTCTATTTGAGTAGATCTATGTTTCATTGAAAAGGGTCCAAAGATGACGTCTGCAGGTGATAAAACACCTGAATAAACTTGCTTTATATGAGTGAAAGCCACGTTTGCCCTAGTTTCTAGATTGAACCTAAAACCACCCATGCAAAAATCCATACCCATGCACTCATTGGCGTCCCAATAGATTACATCCACTGTGATGCATATAAGTAGATGTAATCTATAGTTGGAATATGGTGTTCTCCAATACCACAGTGGGGAGGAAGGGACTCAGCTGGCCCGACTCCCAGGGGTCCCTGCCCTGGACATACATTATATACGCCGTTAGACTGTATTTGTTTTCGCCTTCCTCCCCACCTCGCCCCTCCTCTGTTGATCTCCCTTCTCCTGTTCCCAGTGGAGACGTACTTTCCCAGATTAGTCCCTCGTGGCTTTGCGTTGTACTACGCGTACGCTCTGTTCATTCATCCCGCCCTGGAAGCTCACCGCGCAGGTAGCTCTAACACCCAATCAGGAACCAGTATCACAAATCCCGTTAGCCAATCAGGATCAAAGTAACGTTTAAACCCCGGTGTTCGCAGCCGTTGGCGCGTCGCGCACGGCACCGGACGGGGCCTGTTGGCCCCCTAATTTGGCGGCCAGGGACGGAGAGCGCGGCGCGCCGTCCCTTGGGCTTCCCGTAGCTCCCTCTCCCTGCCTCCTTGTGTGCTTCTGCCCCGCCCCCAACTCCACCCAGAGTTACTTCCCCCGCTCCCCACCCCCCCCACCCCACACCTAGCCCGCAAATACCAGTCAGTCTTCCCAGGCGGTGTTTGAAGCCTGACTCAGCAGCCAGTCTGCCATCTCCGACCGGCTGCCAGACTGGGGCTGGGCACGTCTAGACCCCCCGAACGGGCGCCGAGTTGCAGGAGCCCGGGCTGCCCTGGGCTGGGCCGGGCGGGGTTGGGCTGTTTCGGTCTGACTGATTTGAGATCGCTAACGCGCCATAGCTATGATTGGTGTTGTGCTTCGCTTGCCGAGGTTTAGACTCTCCCTTTCCCCCGCCAACGGAACCCCCCTGCAGGACGTAGCCTCCGACCGCCACAGGCCGGGGCCTGAGCAGCCTGGCTGATCCCCACCACGAGCCTGCAATGGACCCCAGGATTACGCTCGATCCATCGCCGCAACCACGCCAGGTGTGCCAAGGCAATGGTTGGAGGGAGGGAGGACGGACAGGGACACGCGGTGGGACTTACCTAGCACTAGGCTACTATACTTGACTGACGGACGGATTTTTGGGTAGTTTGGTCGAGTTCTTGTGTCTATCGACAGATTGGTGTGGGAGTGCACCCAACTCTAGCCAGAGCCAGCCATATAAATATGAGTAAGCATCCTCTCCCCCCTTCCCCTTCCCACCCCCACGCCCCACCACCTACTGGCAATCCTCGACATACAAGTCTATATTCCGAGACCTCACCGAGTGAGGATGAGTGAAGCCGCCATGCCGTTATGTTATCCCTATATGCCGCCAGGCTATCAGCAATAATTAACCACGTGTACTTAACCAGAAGGAAAATAACGAAATTTATCTCTTAAAGTGAAAATATCTCATCGCGAAAAAGGCCTAATATCTATATCGGTAGATACTGATACACTAAGCGTATCGCACATGCCACTCGACGGCTTGTGATCTTCGTTGGTCATTGGGCTAAATTTCGCAACTTTTGTTCTACAATTTAAAACTCATAATGCTGGGCGAAAGAGGCAAAAATATGCTGCAGACTGCATATCCTTGGAGGCTGTAAGACAGCGGCTGCTCACCGATGATCGCAATATGACCAAGGATTATGTAATCATTATTATCAAGTAACATTATCATTGGTATTTATAACGCCTGATTTGTGTTGCTCGTAATTAATTTTACGACCAGTCGTAACTTACTAATTTATTAGCATGTAAATGATAGCGTTACGAAAAGGTATCCTCGTATCTCTTAAAATTAGTGTAGAAATGCTCATGTACTACATGACATGCAGTCCATTTATCGCATTGTTTATTTTTGTGCATACATTGGCTACACCGAAGGTTCCATCCCTGATCTCTTGGTCCGAAACACTGTGTGATACCAACTGAGCTACGGGGCCTCCGTATGATCATGGACAATGCTGTCCAGAAAAGAAGCTTAGAAGCTAAGTTGGTAGCCGTCATGACTGTGTTCTTTAGATAGATAGAGACAGAGATTGGGAAAGACAGCGTTCAGGAAATTCAACCAAAAACACCCACGCATACCTTAATTATGGCGGCAGTGTTTCCCCTCTGTTATATTGCAGTAGCTAAATATCTTTTTTCTCTTCTTCCCTTACATCCACATACAGATTTTCTCTCAAAACGGCTCACGCAACTTCGAATTTCCCTCACGCTATCTCGGAAGTTCACTCACGGGTACTGCGAATTTCACTCACGATGACTCCGAATTTCACTCCCGGTAACTCCGAATTTCACTCACAATCACTCACGGTATTTCAACATACAACTCACGGTACTTCACTCATAACCACTGCATGGCGATATTTCACTCACAACCACTCACGGTATTTTGCTCACAGTAACACCGAAATTCACTCACAACCACTGACGGTACCTAGCCGATACCTGGCTGTATATTGATTTCCCAAATTGAAACTCACAATCTTTCACGGTATTTCACTCACTACTAATCGCTTAATCGCTTAACTCACAGTAACTCCGAAGTTCTCCCACAACCACTCACGGTATTTCCCTATAGCCGCTATGCTTATTTCTCTGACATGAGCTCCATCTTTCACTTACATCACTCACGGCATTTCTCTCATATCACCTTTTAAATCACTCACGGTATTTGCCACGCGTTGCTCTCTCTCACAATAACTCTCGGGGCCGGCTCAGTGGGCTATAGAGCGCTCGCATTGAATGCCCTGGTCACCTGAGAGCCTAACGGCACGTGGATCGGTGGTTCGCGCCCCGCTGTGGCCATATCTGTGTGGTCGCAGGTTAAAGATCCCATGTCTTTCTTCGTAAAGAGTAGGGGGTTACCCCCGAGGACATGGCTCCACTCTCCCTTCCTCCTCCCATTGACACGATATGACCAAAAGGGGTTAAAGCGTCCTGAATAACCAACCAACCACAATAACTCTTGTCAGGCACAATATGGGACGTACTGATCTGGTCACACTATGCCGAGGACATACGATACCCCAATATATCAAGGGACATACCATCCCACATTAAACCCGGCCACACTTGATTCTTACGAAGAACGTCGGAAAACACCGATTGGGCGAAGTACATTCTTGATTCGTTTACACAGAGATATTATATATAGATATCAAGGGCGACCCCAGCCTAGGATTTTGACAGGAGAGAAAGAGAGCAGGCGGGAGGGAGTGGGGTGGGGGGGCGATCAAACAGCGTATTTTTCGTACACGGGCTGTGCTATCTAGGAGCAAATGCACAGTTTCACACTGTGCCTTGATCGCCGTGTTAATGTACACAGGATGCAGTATCTCTTCAGTTTCAGATATATACAAGTGCTTTCATAAACGATGGAAAATCGGGTACCCCCCCCCCCCCCACCCCCCTGGCTCTATCTCTTTGAACCTTCTACTCATAGAAACCTAGGATTTCCTTATTTTACTGCGCCTTAATTCGCAAATTTCAACCTCAAAGAGGTTGAAACTTTAGAAGTGACCCCGCCCCGTCTCCTTCTGAAACGTCACACAGGATTGTGTGGGCGATAACCGGGATGGTTAAAATCTAAACTTAAAACTGTATATTTCATTTTACCAACGTCTGACGGTTTGGTCACTATGACGTTTTGGGTTCTAACATACCTACCTTCGCCCGCCTTGCTGCAGGTGGTATGGTGAACGGACTATTGGTGCCACCTGGTGAATATGGAACGAACTAACTTTCATCTTGCCATATCAAAACTTCCTTCACTATAATTGTTTTATTGATAAAGAGTCGATGAGCTGCTCCCAATTGGAACTGTGTAATGACGTAAACTATAAAGAAGATCACAAAGTTGTAAGTAAACCGGTTACTGTGACTGTCGAGGAGACGCAATCAGCACTTTAACGGAAATTACTGCATTTGTCATAACGTGGCCGTGCCAGTGCTTCAGGTGCCGAGTTAGCCATCCAACAAGGACACATGCATGTGCAATGGGTGATGTCAGAGCCAATGCTAACCTTATAGATTTTACAACTTCATGTTTTTGATAATAAATATAATGACTTCGTCTTGAAACCTGTCCAATGTTCACGTGCACTACAGGACGTATATGGCTTCCAGTTACAACGTACGTCCGGCTAGTGTAGACTGGAAGCCATCCGAAAACACCGATTCTAGGTAATGCAGAACAGTCAGAAAAAAACATTTTAAAGGCGGAAAGTCTTCGATTTGTAATTGAGCACGATAATTGAGTTAGTTGCGATGAAACTAATGTGCATGGTAGGGATGTAGAAACTAGAAATGTAGACCGAAACTAAATAAACGGGCAGTTTGGTTTCAGCTGTCCACCGAGTGAGATCGTTGCGTGCTAAATCCTGCTCAGGTGAACCTGGGGTCGAAACAGCAGAGTGACTTTTACTTTTGGGATGGGGCCAATAATTAAGAGGGTGCTGACTATAGCGACAGTTGTAGAGCTGCCGGGTCCGAGGGGTCAATATGGATCTGAGGTGTCAAATATGGATCTGAGGGGTCAATCCGGATCTAAGGTGTTAAATCTGGATCTGAGGGGTTGAATCTAGATCTGAGGGACCAAATACGGATCTGGGGGGCCAAATACGGATCTGAGGGGTTAAGTCTGGATCTCAGGGTGTGTCTGTGCACTCTGTGTATGTCGCAAAACAGGTCAAAGTCACAGGAGTGGGGTCAAGTCAATTTTTCAGGTCAAGATCATTGTAGTGGACTAAAGACCAATCCTGATTTTACATTTTACGTCATTCTCACCCTATGGGTGACGCAATCTCGTCTCTCACTACCGGTTTACTTATGTGGAAAACGCAAAAAGCGGGCCTTGAAGCACGTAACTGGTAACGAAAGTCATGTGGGCCTACAAAGTATGTTGGGTTAGCTTTATGCATTTATGGTTCGATCACTCAGCTTAGCGACTGTAAAAAGCTGACTTGAACTAGACCTGCGCTTTCTTGACACTCGGATTTAGCTTATTTAATCTCCGGGGATCTGTACGTGGCTATGCGGCGTGCCCGCTAGGCGAGACAGGTTTGCGTTTACAATGGGGGATCTGGGATATTTTTTAAGAAGCTTACAAAATCTTATGGTAGAGATTCAGTGAGGTCCCATAGGCAGTTAATTTTTGGAATGGCACTACCAAGGAAATGGAATTTAGTTTAATCATGTTGTGAAATTAAAACCATACTGCCGATTCCCTACCATTTTTGTGTCTTGCAAATTTAGCTTAGGCAACGGGTAAATTATCTCATATCTGGCAAATCTGGCAGTCGGCGAGAAGTAGACTTTGTCAGGGTGTATTGGTATATTATGCATACAATTTATAAACAGTAAGCCGAACAACACTGCCTGCTTTCAATGTGTTTTTTATATATTTGAACGCACCTTCCAAACTCACACAAATTCAAGAACTACAAGGAAGAAATAAGAAATGAATAAGATTCAACAACGCAGGAAACAAAAGAATGTAATGGAAAAGAAAGAATGCAGTCTGTGTACGTCATAATGTGTCCGTCTCAGAGCCCTGGCGAAGGTAATGTTGCTTGCGACATATCTGACGTGCGGAGTCCACCGCAAGAACAGAAGAAGATGAAACAGTCCTGGACTAACAGTCTACAGCGACACCTTACTGTAAGAAGATAAATACAGTATTTATAGCAATGGAAACAAACGCGGTCTGTGTACGTCATAACGTGCCCATCCCTGCTAGAGCCTCCGGTGAAAGTAAGGCCGCTTGCGACATATCTGACGTGCGGGTTTCACCGCAAGAGCAGAAGACGATGACACAGTCCCGGACAAACAGTCTACAACGAAACCTTACTGTAAGACGATAAACGCAGTATTTATAACTCAACAGCAGCTGGCATTGAGTCCCGTTCTAAACTCCGCAGATGGAATGCAGATATATTTCCCATAATCCCCATTGAAGGCTCCGGGGGTCATGTTATGGCCGCAACAGGAGGTAGTCCTGCATCAGCTTTGGGAGCCGCAGCGTCCGCACGGCGCACACCATATTGTACGGCAGTTTACTGTAATCATGGACATCAGTACTTCTAGTGCATCCCGCCGGAGGGCGCGCGCTGGCAGAACACCCCCTACTGTAAGCGGCCCAAGCCACAGCCCGCCTGACAGTTACCCTGCAGCAGCCCAGGAGGCTGCGGGGCGATAGGGTCAGGAGGGGTGAGGATGGCGGGGTTCGATCCCGGACGCCGCTCGTGCCTGGCTGGCTCCCCGGGCGGGTGGCACCCTGGGCCTGACGGCCCTGTGGCTGCCGGCGATGCCTGCTGCTGCCTGGGGTGGCGCGGGAGGCCGTGCGACACCCGCTCGCCAGCAGTAGCGCTGCCGCGTCCCGCTCGCCGCGCCACCGGGCGTGCTTCACCAGGTCCAGGTAGCCCTCTAAGGTGGGAACTGGCGCCACCAGGGTGGTCGAGTACAGCACCGTGTTGCCTTGACGGCACGGATCCAGCGATGCCCCGACCACCTCTCTCAGGACCTGGAAGTCCGTCCCGCACAGGGCCAGCGCGGTCAGAGCGACCCGAGCTCGCTTGGAACAGTGCACGCGATGCAGGATCGCGCCGCTGGTGTCCGGGTTGGCGCCGTTGTCAACCAGGATCCGAATGAGGGCTGAGTCTTGGCGCATGACCGCCAGCCAAAGCGGAGTCACCTCGGTCAGTGGCAAGTCGAGCTGGAGAGGTAGGTAGGGGGTGTGGCAGCGGGCGCGAGGCCTCCGACCCGGATCCAACCGGAACGTGTGTTTCGAGGCCTCCACCACATCCAGACCTCCAGCAACCAGCTTGCGGACCGAGTCCACTGACGTCACTGTCGCTAAGGCCAGTGGCGTCATGGCAACGCCGTTTGATGCAAACAAATCCACGTGGGTTGCTTTGTGGAGAACTGCCCATCTCAAGGCCGGCCTCGTTTGGAGCCAAGCCAAAAGGTCGTCGAGAACAAAGTCCAGCGCCTTCAACGTGATGACGTCACAGAGCAACTGGCTGACGTCATCGCCCCTGATGACGCAGTGCTGGGCAGGGGGCTTCCTGGCTATCCGCCGCGCGAAGGATGTGGCTCCGATCTGGTAAGAGACGTAGATGAGCGACAACCAGGAGATGATGTTCGTTTTAGGCCCCCTGGGATCTGGCTGGCTGGCAGTTCCCCTCTCCAGGGCTGACAAAACCACGAAGAAGGGCACGTTGTCAAAAGTCGATCGCCTCACGCCCTTTAGGGTTTGGTTTTTATGGCCCATTACTTCAGGAATGAACGCCAACTTGCGCCTGGATGTTGGGATCCAGAGATGAAATGAAGGAAAGGAAGAAGACAAAATATCGTTTTAAAATTATTCACCATAATATGTAAGCCTACTTTTGCCCAATAAACAATTGTTTTTTAAGTTATATGGTGTGACAAAAGTGAACAAAAGTGAACTGTAGATTTTGTTTTAAAATCGGAATGTCGCGTAAACCATCTTCCAAAGGTTGCACACAGCAACGCTTTGTTACCTTAGACTTTGTGCCAGCAGCTTCAAACTATTTTAGACCATACGGACGCCGTAAGTCTACTGATTAAAATAATACGCTTAATGATATGTATAATAGAAAATAGGAAGAACAAAGCCTCGCGGAACACAATTCGTATGAGTTGATATATTAATATTAACGCAAGACCTTGTAGCAACACCATCAGCTCACGACGGACACTAACTCACCAGACACACGGAAAGTTGAGAACGAGACAGATGAAAATGTTCAAATTTCCGTGGAAGATAGCGTGGGCGACTTCCGGTAGGGGGCATCGCACTGGGCAGACGCGCGTCTGCATGATGACGTCATTTTTATCCTGGGTGGTGATGGCATTAAATAGAGGTATTCGTTCGGTTGTCGCGCCGATGCGCTGCAGCAACTACGGGAAAAATGAGAGGGACAAGGGATAAAAATTATGTCTATTACGAGAGGTAACAGAGACAGAGTATGGGTGGTAGCGACTGCATCAAGTAAAACGGCAAAATAATGTAGCAAAATGCTAAAATGACACGTGACGGGAATGAAATGAATTAGAGTTTTAGGCCGCTTTTGTACATACAAGGGCTGAACTGGATTAAGGAACCTCCCGGGAGGCAGATATATAACCATGGCCTACACCAGAGAAGATGGATGTATAATCAGAAAAGTTATCAGGGTTGACCTTTGGCGCAAGTGCCCCCAGGCAAGCCCGCTTCTCTAGGGGCGCAACGGTAACAATGTTAAAATCCTTCGACGTTAGTAGGAAATCGACTGTAGCTTTTATTATAATGCGGGCGCGTACAATAATAGTGCTTACGTATTCTATATACCTTGTTCTATCTTCTGACATCAAGAAAGTATGTCAACACTGGATTGTTCCAGTCATATTTTCGCGAACAAATGTTGGAGCATGCGACTTTTCCCTACCAACCGCCATGTGTATGCAGCGCCACCTGGCGAATCCCGCCACCATTTGAACCATATGTAGCCTGGGTCCCAAACTTTGTAACAGTCAATGACCTGTGAAAGAGGGCGCTGCTGTTGTCCTTAAGTTCAAAGTGAGCGACTGACAAGGCCCTCTAGCGGAGAGTCATATGCTAACGGAGAGGAGGAACCAACTCGCATTCACAGGTACCGACATCCGCCAAAAACAAATATGGCGGATGGCTGGTCGGGAACAGTTGTTTGCTCCAACATTTCTTCGCGAAAATATAATCGAAACAACCTAGTGTCGACACACTTTTTTGATCTCAGATGATAGAACAAGGTATATAGAATACGTAAACACTATGATTGTTCGAGGACACATTATAATAAAAGCTACAGTCGATTCCCTACTAACGTCGAAGGATTTTAACATTGTTACCGTTGTGCCCCTAGAGAAGCGGGCTTGCCTGGGGGCACTTGCGCCAAGGTTGACCTATACCTTCTCACGGAACATTTCTTCGATTATATTATTCACACTGGATTTATTGTTTAACGTTGTTGATGTGAGTTATTTTACATATATCTTCTTGCATGTATAAATAGCACGAAAATATGTACCGCAAAAAAACACAAAAAAAACATGGCCGAATGGTTACACTGATTTTGTACAGCATACCAGTTTTAACATCCAAGATGTGAAGTTAATCAAATTCCCATCAAAACAGAGACACGCTCCCACCTGAACCATAGCCGGTTTGCCGGCCACGATAGCAGCAGTCATGGCAGTCTGACCCAGGTTGTTGCAGGAGTTAATGCCTATCGCTTTCCTGACGAGACAGTTTTGGGCGACGGTGATCCCCCCCAAGTCACACTCCTGAACCCTCCGCAGGATTCGCCCGTGGATATTGTCGGTGCGTGGCGACCGTACAGTGCTGCCGCCGCCGGCAATGCCCGTCATTACGTCCCGATGGAAGGCGTCTATCTTCTCCAACAGCTTCATGGAAGAGGCAAAGTACTCGCCATGGAGCTGCACCAGGACCGGACTGAGACTGTCGCTACACACTGTGGAGAGGGAAGGGCGCCCCTGGGGAACCCTGTCTGATCCCTGTACATCAGTACCAGCTGGTGTGGACTGGGACGCGGACACACCGCCATTGGTGCGAGAAGTCGGTCTTTCCGATATTGTCCTATCGGAACAGGGTCGACTTGACAACGACCGGCGGGAGGAGTCACGGCGATTGTTTCCAGTTTGGGCCGGATGTGACGTCAGCGCTGGACGGTCGGCGCCTTGGGCTGGTCGGTGCGTCTCGCCTCGACTTGAACTAGAGTTGAAAGCGGCGGAAAGGGACCTAGTTCTGAGACGCCGGGGGGATGTGTTCGAACGTCTCGGACTGTTTCCGCTTCCGGTGTCCGGATAGTTGCATCCAGGACCCGGACATAAATATCTCGTTCGGGAGCGAGTTCTCTTGGCGACGCATTCCTCACCGCAGGGTTCCAATGATTTCCGTTTTGCCATATCGGTTACCCCCCCTGAAACGATGTATCAAAGTTTCGAAAGTCAAGATACGGAAGGACAACTGTTGTGGGTTATAAATTCCGCGTCATATTTTGCATTACTTTTAAATAACTTATTCCAATTGTAGGCAGCTTTTGTGCAGGCAAGGACTAAAACTGGACCAAGAAACCTTCCGGGACGGTGAAGAATGAATTGAACGGATGCAACACGTCCCAGTTCAGGTCATTGGGCCCAGATTCGAACCCAGGACTAGCGGCACGTGTAGTGCCCGACCAGGGCCCGTAAGTTCGAACGGCGTGGGCAATATATTTCGCCCCGCTCCACGCTAATGTCCTATTCTAGGGCGATATATTTGGCCCAGGCCGTTTCGAACTTACGGGCCCAGGCTATACCAGCAGGCTGAGCTGCACATCAACAGACCTTGGTAGTGGCCGCTGGAGCAAGTTTTATCCAACCCCACTTCATTCTCCCGAGAGGATCAAACTAACGACTATCGAGAGGAAAAAATGTCGCGCTAACATGATATATACCTATATATGTGTTCCTTTTAATCCTACATATATTTCAACATGGTGAACTTACCTCAGTCATGCAGTCCAACAAAGGACCTACCTCGCTTGTCAATGTGGGCCTAAACCTGCCAGGCTGCAAATTACCAGCACCGGACACTAAGCCTAAATAGCAGTCATTCAGGCTATGTTCATTGGTTGACTTGGTTGGCGTGTATGGAAATTTGTGCTTCTTTGTGTTGTGTTGTGTTTGAGCACAACTTGTTATGGAAAGCCGCGGCAACATTTATCATATGTTGCTTTTCAGCCCAAAACAGTGTCTTGCTATTTGTCCCAATGTTAAATAAATTTTCCTACCGGCACATTCTGGTCTTTGAAAAAGAAACGGCTTTTGTGTTGTGTTTGAGCACAACTTGTTATGGAAAGCCGCGGCAACATTTATCATATGTTGCTTTTCAGCCCAAAACAGTGTCTTGCTATTTGTCCCAATGTTAAATAAATTTTCCTACCGGCACATTCTGGTCTTTGAAAAAGAAACGGCTTGTGGTAAGGCGTGGCTATATATCGCGTCTCGAAAAATTAAAGTTGTGACTGAATAAATAAAGTTGTTTATTAGAGTGACACTGTATGCAGATGATACGACAATATACAACAGTACTAAAGACTTACCCAGCTCTACTGGGCTTATACGTCACTTGGAATTGTTCTTCGTAGTCTATACATGGTCATGTATCGAACAGTGCATCAGAAATATAGGTCTGCCTATAATTAGCATATTTTTAATAACTGAACCATTCGATTACATATTTGGTACGAAATTATATCGGAGTATGACATATATTGAACGATAACCATAAAATAGAGTACAAAACATCAGAGCATAATAGTATACCGCCGCACAGCATTACGTCGAGAGTGTGTTTTAACATTTATTTATGCATCAATGAGCTTGAATCATATACAACCATTGGCTTTCCATAGTCTGTTAAAGTACTGTTATGATGTCACAACTGGGTATATATTTTAAAGAACGTATTATATCGAGCTGAGAACTTGATTCACTCAATGAGACCAAGTTATTTTCAGGTGAACAAGTTTCCTTTCATATGATGGCGGCCACGAAATCGACAATCACAGCAAATGCCAGTCGTGAGCAACAAGTGAGCTTCTCTTCCGGTCGTGAGCAGCAGTGTTAATTTACATCCCAATGCATGTGTGTCAGAGGCGGATCTAGGAATTTACAAAGCCTGTGGGGTTGCGACCGGGAGGGGGGAGGCTACACCTACACCTACACATAAGATGGCCTTGAACATCTGTGTGTGCCAAGAGGTCATGCGCAAAAAATGAGACAGCAGGTAGGCCTACCCGCACCCCAACAACTCACCCCCTGGACACCGCATGATATGTTGGTTAATTGTGCTAGAACCACGGGTACGGCACAGGTCCCGCATCCCGCACATCGCGCCAGCGATAGCAGGATACATCTCGTGGTGCTTGAACGGCAACGCATTACAACGAAAGAATAACGCCTAATTTTATATCGTGGGAAGTACCGAAATTGTTTGGGAAGTACCGAGAGTGTTTGTATTTTTGGCGGTCACGGCGGCCCATAGTCGTTCTGCCATGTTAAGGCGAACCATTGTTTCAACATAGCTCAGGCATGACTCTTGGACCTTGACTTGAGCAGTGAGAACGCGAAATTATGTCTCATGACGTCGTGACGTAGGGACAGCGAGTGACCCATGCCGTAGAGACTGAGTGGCCCTTGACGTCATTTACGTCACGGCAGTTAGTGGTCCATGACGTCGTGACGTAGGGATAGTGGCCCATGACCTCGTGACGTAAGGGCAGTTAGTGGCCCACGGCGTCATGACGTAGGGACTGTGAGTGACCCACGACGTCATGACGTAGGGACAGTTAGTGGCCCATGATGTCGTCACGTAGGGACAGTTAGTGGTCCATGGCGTCATGACTTAGGGACTGAGTGATCCATGACGTCGTCACGTAGGGACAGTTAGTGGCCAATGACGTCATGACGTAGGACAGTTAGTGGCCCATGACGTCATGACGTAGGGACAGTTAGTGGCCCATGACTTCGTGACGTAGGGACAGCTAGTGGTCCATGGCGTCATGACTTAGGGACTGAGTGATCCATGACGTCGTCACGTAGGGACAGTTAGTGGCCAATGGCGTCATGACGTAGGGACAGTTAGTGGCCAATGGCGTCATGACGTAGGGACAGTTAGTGGCCAATGGCGTCATGACGTAGGGACAGTTAGTGGCCCATGGCGTCGTCATGTAGGGACAGAGTTACGATCTCTTCGGGGGGGGTGGGGGTGGTACTTCATACATTGCTGGGTTGGGGGGGGCGTGGCAAAGCCCCCCCCCCCCTCTTTGTCACCTCCAAACTCCGCTCGCAAGGAGCGTTTTACCTCTAAAATCCGCTCGGAAGGGGTATTTTTCTCCGTTGACCCGCTCCGTCCCAGTTCCATACAGACCCGCTCGGTTTATTCTTTTTTCACGGTAAACGCTTAATGAACGGACAGCCCCCCACCCCCGGTCGCAAATATCCGCTCTATAGGGGTATCGTTTTTGTCACAAATGTCGGCTCTCACAGGCATCAAGGGGCACCCGCGGACCCCCCCCCCCCCCACCACACACACACACCAGATTTGTATAATAGTGCCCCCCCACCCCTCTCCCCCCGCAGTTCTCATATTTCATAAAGTACAGAAGATCGTCCGCTTCTCCGCGCACTTTATATTTCTACCACTATGACAGGAAATATCTAAATGCCCTTTTATTACTTCCATAAAGTGATAAATGATTTCCACCCGAGAGATTTAAAGTGTTTCTCATGGGAATACTTGCTGTTGATCCACCTTTAACTCTGGATCAACCCTGATCTCTTTGCTGGTAGATTTGCTGGAGTCCATTGCAATATATCCGTGTTTCGTTCCACGATTGGGTTTTTTCAAATTGGTATACGCGAAACATCAAATTTAGAATAAATGGAACGAACTTTTCTTTTTCTGCCCACGGTTCTTCACCTGACGGCACAGATGATCGGCGGACTACCACGTTGTATAACCACGTGACACAGACTGACGTCATATATATATATATATATATATATACCTCTGTTAGAGGTGAGCATTAATATGTGTATTCGCTATTGCAAACCTCCAGAAATAAATGATGCTCAAAAATTTTTTTTTTATATATACATCTTTTTATTGCAGTGACGGATTCACCATGTGGGACGTTGGTACAAACTAAATATTACAAAATAGGTTTATTGAAAACCTTTGAAAAACGTTGATACAAAGCGTGTTGCATCTTGGGAGCCGAGACGACGAAAGGCAGAAATTGAAACAAATTTCCCGAAGCCTTAATTTAACGTTACATCAGATTCAATTTTTCTCTGATGATACACCTATCGCATTGCGAAAATCAGGATGGAATGTTTTTGTCTCAATATGCATATATGGGTATCCATTTTATCTGTGTACACTTGCTCGTCTGTCATTACACATATACATAGAAAACATGTCACGTGAGACTGTGGTAAATAGAACGTAATGCCACTGTCGGAATGTGATTCACATGAATGTTTTATCCGCAGCCTTCGGATAGACGGTGGTAGGGTCATTAGATACACTTGGTAACCGCAAGGTCAAAGGTCAGTACATTAGATACACTTGGCAACCGCACGGTCAACGGTCAGTATGCGACCCCCTGGGGGGTCCTGGGGGAGAGCACACGTTGGGACGGGGTGCTCGGCCCGGGGCTGAAATACCCAGGGGGGCTCGTGACGTCACCGTATCCGTATCCACCAGTGGCGTCCTCACGCGCCCAATCACCCCCGTAGAACGGGGCGCCGGTGTCATCGGGTCCGGAGGTGCCGTGTTCGACCGTCAGCACCTGGGCGTCCGCGGACGTCCCCGGGGTACTCGATCCCGACACCTGCAGCCCAGCGCCCTCTGCCACGGTCTGGAGATTGTCCCACATCCGGCTGCACGAGTTCATGACGTAGACCTTAGCGACCCCTGTCGTCAGGCGCTTGGGTTCGGGCCCCTGGGGGAGAGTGCTCTCACCCCCGCCTCCCCCGTCTCTGATCGGCATGTATTTCAACGGCGGAAGTCGCACGCCGCCCGTTGAACGCCGCGAAGACCTGCGCGATGACGTCACAGGGTCACCTGACCCCGTATCCCTGGCGGCGATGGAGACTGGCCGCCCGGCGGACGCCTGTCGGGATCCGCTGCCGCCGTCCAGCAGATCCAGGGTCCTGGCCATGCTATCCCGATCGCCGATCTCCGGGCGCTGGAGATCCGAGTCATCACCGTCCGGCGTACCGGATTCGAAGCGACCGTACTCTGAGTTGGTGGTGTACCAGTTCTCGCGAGACAGGGCCGCTGCCGCCGCCTCCGCCGCGGGATCTGCCTCGTCCCCCATGTTGAATCTCTGCCACACTGTCGGCTTCGTTCGCTCAATGTTGTCAGCCATGGCTCTCAACCTCTCATACTCAGTATCCATCGAGTATGCGAAGACCACTTTAAGCCCTCTATAATCTCCAATGAACAAAGCTTACGTATTCCAGCAATAACCGGATTTTGTAAATCATAGAAGCACTTGATAATCCGATGTAAAGGTATCTGACTAATGGTGTTTTTTTAAGAGCGATTAATTCCGAGTCCACACCACGAGTAAAATGAATACATGTATCTTGTAATGTGTGACTGAGCAGCTGTCTGGCTGTGGTGATGTGGTGGTGTGGTGGTGTCAGTGGCGCTGTGCCCGTAACCGAGGGTCTCCAAGTGGACGTCGTACCTGTCGAGGCGAGACTCTCGCGAGAGCGGGCGCGATCTCCCATCCCCACTCATGTGGACTGACGTCAATAGGGGCGGCCACGGATTGGTCAGGAGGGGGTGGGGTGGGGCCGGGAATACAGGTGGTGACCGAGGGTGAGTGGCGGACGGGTTTATCGGCGGTAGATTGGTTCTCCCCAGAGACTACTTTTAGAATGAGGGTAATGAGTAGGAGCGGTGGGCTGGCGGGTGGGGCGGTCGGCGAGACTTAGTGGGGTGAGCAGGGATAGGAGGGTTACTACCCGTCCGAACCCCAGGTGAGATAATAGAGAGCAGTTGAAAAGTGGAGTACTGCAGAGAGAGTATGGAGAGTGATGGGGGCGGTGTAGGCAAGGCGGGACGGTTGGGTGGGGAGTGGCGGGGGATGACAGGGGGAGGGGGAGGGGGAGAGGGGAGGGTGGGCTTGGTGATTGTTTCGGACAGTGAACGTGGATCGGCCCGACCGTAGAAGTCATGTGAACGCTGTTTGTGGCGAGGTGCTATCGACGCCGACGTTGTTTGTTGACAGTTGAAACCATGACGACGGCAGATCGCCCGGGTGTGTCCAAGGATTGCCTGACAGGGTGGGCGCGGTTCAATGAAAGGGGAGTGGGGCGTGGAGGAGGAGGCGGGGGGGGGGGGGGGGGCAACTCACGTTCGTGAAGTCACGTACGTTGGGATATGGGGTGTGCTCAAGCCTCTATAAATCGCCATTCAATCGTAATGGATGATAAGAGGGCACTATAATACAAATTTGGTTGCGGGGGGGGGGGGGGGGGGGGAGGGGTCCATGGTGCGCGTTTGCACGAAAGAACTCATAAACCGACAGAAGGTCAATGGAAAAAGAATACCCCTTCCGAGCGGACTTTAAAGGTGAAATACCTCTTCCGAGCTGATTTTGGAGGTAAAAAGGGGGGGGGGGGGGGGGGGGGGGGAATTTCCGCGAAACCCTGCCAAAACCAGCATTGTATTAGTTATTGTATTAACTGTCAATATTCGGTTAAATGCACATTTGTCTTTAACTTATCACTCATTACGGAACTAAGCACTTTATTTATGACTCAACGTATCCCTCAACTTTGCATCCACATCGAGAGAGAAATATATCAAACATATATCTATTAGTGATAGCAATAGTAGCAGTATTTCCTACAGGGGCGGATCTAGGATAAAAATGAAAATGACAGGGGAAGTCCACAAATTTTACGATGGGGGGAGGGGTCCACTCCTCATGTTTTGCATGGAAAAGAGGCATTCTTCCTCATAAATATTCTGAACAATTTCGACTTTAACAGTTCCAAACTGCTTGAGGTTGGGTTTTTACCCCCGCCCCCCCCTCTTCCCCCTTGGATCCGCTACTGCAGTAGTAGTCCCCCGGGAGTAGTAGTACAGTATTCACCCCTAATAGCACATGTAGCAGTAGTAAGTAATAGTACGGTATTCTCATCCGACCTGGTAGCTTGTTCTTGCAAAACATGGCATATACGTTATATAAGTTTCCAATGACCCCCCCCCCACCCCCATCATCAAATTATCGAGCTAAATGGTGCACTGAAGATTGTATTCAACACCAAAGCAAGGATTCTAGAGGGTAGCATCCTTAACCAAAGACATAAAAGTATTTCGTGAACTTTGACACCAAGGGTCCAGTATGTTAAAATCGACAGAACGAGCCCATCAACTATCTTGTGTAGAATCAGGCAAGTTCAAGGCCGTATATTTGCTTAGCATTGTTGAAATAACCACTGTGACAGTGACAACCGTCAAGTAGCTTCAAACATGAATAAGTCTTTATGTCAACAAACACTGGACGGTAGTCAGGGGGAAGCGTAGTTGAAGAATGGAACCAGTACAGTGAGACGATCGATGAATGGTTTACGCACTGGATGGCGCCACGTACGGTAGCCAAGGTGAATCGGTTTGCCGTTGTGGCTTTGCTAAACGGAGCCACTCCACCCCTCCCCCTCCTCACATCGTTCCATTTCTACCCACCCCTCTCGCACCCATCCGTGCACGGTTTGTGCGGGGAGATCACATAGCCGTAAAGCGATGGTCCCAGTGGTGTCATGACCAGCGAGGTGACTCTCGGACACAAGGAGCCAAAGGACAAAAATAGTTCACGATTTCGCTCAACATAGGGTGGGGGGGGGGGGCACACATTTTGTATGCATGTTATAGTTATAGTTATATATTATGTATATGTAGCAAAATGACTTACTGAATAAAAAAAAAAAATTAGCAAGAAGATTAAAATATTTTTTTCATGATCTGGGAACACGACCCCCCTTTGCCCCCCCCCCCTCCTCCCCAACATAATGCTATGGTTGTCAAATATTAGCCAATCAGCGAAATATCTCTTTTAAAGGAGTGGGGGACGTCAGCGCCCCCCCCCCCTCCCACTTCCCTATCTTCACCCATATGTAATTGGACTACCACCCCCCCTAATCCTCCATCAGTTCGCGCAGTTGTTCATTTTCCTCTTTCATTCCTGCAATGTGCCGGGAGAATGGGCATTGGGGATTAGGGAAGACGGGGGAGGGGGGGGGGGGGGGTAGTGATTGGTTGTACCACTTAAGGAACATCTTTTTTAGGGAATAAAAAACTTCACGCGAAGGAAATCAATAAAACCCCAATTAAAGCGATGAGTAAAATGCAAGATTGATACGAAGTTTCCAGGACAGAGTCATAAAGCATGCTACGGGACAATGTTCAACCCCTAGCTGTTTGTTTTGCCACACTGTGACCATATTTGGGCCTAGCCTATAAATAATAGATACTTTGCACAGTATTAAAGGCGTTATAAAACGCAGCTCCACCATTTAGTATTTGGGACCGGAATACGGAATGTGTTCCCGGTCATTGTTTGAAAGCATTGCGTCTAATATTCGGAACTGATCGAGGTCCGTGTTAGAATAACACGAGAATAAAAAAATAAAAGCAAACAGAGAAAATGACATGTCTCTTCTATACCAAGTGTCACGACATGAGAGGCTACCGTGGCTATCGATCATAATGGCAGGGGCTGGGGCGTAAAAGGGGGGGGGGAGAAAAGGGGGGGGGGGGGCACTCCAGTATAGAATGGAACTTGAGAAATTATTGAGCAAATATACGACACTCCAGATACCTGGTATACCTCCGGGTATGGCCCTCAAAAACGGCCCCGAAAAAGAACGACAAATTCCGCGCCAAAGTCCTCGTCTGGTCCGGGGACTTCAAAGTGAAAGAGTTTAAATACAGCGTCCGCCCTAGCGGCTTGACGACGGAAGGGGCTGGCCACTCTCGACCTCACCCCCATCATTGAGGCCGTCGTCCAAGCCGGATACCCCAACGCGACTGTCGAGGCGGCACGTGCGTCGGGACGCATCGAGAAGCAAACGAAGCAAATGGACTTAGAAAAAAATGCGAATACATGTATACTCAGGCACAATGCGAATACGCTTCACTACAAATGCGAAGGTTCGTGGCAAAAATGTGACACTCAAGTGAACTGGTAACTTTGCTTGGGCGCCATTTAGATAGGGGACTCGAGTGTCGATGAAAAAGTTTGTGATTTTATATCATATGTTTTACATACCTGTTATAAAGGTAGACGGTCTTGAAGAGGTAAACACTTCTTGACTATCACGTCTGAAAAACTTCCTGGGCACTATTGCGTTTGCGGAAGTGTTTTGTTTACTTAATAGTTCTTCGATTTAATTGTGATTGCAGCTGTTTTTGTATACATGATTGCCTCTGGAGAAGTGGGTTCTTATGCCGTCCGGTCCGACGACGTCCCCCCCCCCCTTTCAAGTATTTTCGTAGGACATATGAGTGTAGTAAGATAAGATATGACCCAATAGACTGAGCCCAGCTAAGACATGTCACCACACGTTTTCAAATCGTGTTGATGTAGCTCCATTTTACGCTAGGTAAGATAACAACATTGCGGTAAAGTTATGAACACGTTAGAAGAATTTAAACTACCAAACAATTTAAATTGAACTTCTATTCGGTCAAGACTTCTAGCATGCATGTGCGCACGCCATACGTATTCGAACGTATTCCAGCGTACGCCCCCCCCCCCCCTCCCCGCGCCCTCCCCACCAGCCCTACAAGATCTGGAACTACATATGACGGTAAGTTGCTGTGAGGGCGGTTGAGATTCGTCATCATGCGCCCTTGCTGTACCCAGTCAAGGCCAAGCGATCCGAACTCCCGAACGACTTCATCGAAGAGATTCAAACTTCACTACAATACAGGAATTTGTTGAGAAATCCTTGAGGGATGGAGAGGCGGATCCCATACACTTGGATTTAGGGGTGTTGGGAAATCTGACTCCCCGACCCCTTCGATTTGGAGAAATAAAACTAATGTGCTTCCCTTTTATCGTCGCATTGTTTTTCCCGTAAATATGGCGACTTCCCGTTTTAAGGCGGGGAGGGAGGGGTTGGGGAGGTAGGGTGTAGGGCGGGACAGACGCACCACCCCCCTCCCTTGCATCAGTCGCTGGCATGGTTTCTCAAGCAAGAAACACAAGGTCAACATGTGTCGGCAGTGAAGGTCCGTCTGAAGAACAGTTCACATTAATCCTCTGTGAGGCGCCACTGCATGTGCAATGAATTCTGGTATGTTAATTCTGGTGTATACATTCTGGTGTATTAAGATCTTTGGTATTAGTTAAGTCTGGCTTTGCGAGGCATTAGATCGATTGAGTCAACTGTGTATCGGGCAAGTTATGTAATCTGGATGTAATTTAGACATGGTCATAAATTGTACACATGCCTTACCAATAACCTGGAAATATGGTCGTAGAAAAAAATCAAGATAACACCAAATAGGACCATTGCGCCAGTCACGTTTTTTTCCAAGATGGCGTATAGATTTAATTGCGAAGTCGGGCACAATGAGTTATTGCAAGGAATGTGTTTTTCGTTGTGATCGATCCAAGGAATAAAATACTTAGCCTTGATGGAGACCCCTTGACCTTGCAGAAGTATTGGATCTGTGTGGTTAAATGTTAAAACCTGTAAATTTTGGCCGTGGATTGTTAATATCTACATAGAATTTTTTTTTTGCATGTGAAAGATTCAAAGGGAATATGGAACATTCCACATCAGCATTCGACAGGCTGCAAATAGTCTATTTGTTTTGCATAGCGATGTGACACGAAATAACACGTAATATGTAGTATCCTTAACAATGTTTATTCCTAACGAAAAGCTAACATACAATATTTAGACAGTAATGAACACATTTAGGCCAGCAAACGATAAGCTTGACATTGACATCATATATATGTACAGTGACGGTTATCATTAAATGCACAGCATTGGCAATGATCCCATCCGATGCCTAGCAGGTACTACATGTTTCAGGTACATTTTCAGTCATATTCCCCAATATCGCCATATGATTGAACTTCATGATATCGAGCACTCAGCAGTCCTGGCTGACTGACTTTCTCCAGAAACGTCTCTATTTGTTGACGTGATAATCTAGGTGCAGCCGCACTTATCCACAATCATATCTTCATGATGCCGGACGACCAGTTCAGAGTTTTCGAAGTACAGCATGCTGAGGGGTCGCAGCTTGTTGGGAACGCAGCATGGTCGGGGCACTTTATTATCGCCCACACGCAGCAGACTTTGCAGCAGCGCGTGGTTGTTCGGTTCGTAGTACTGTCCGATGGGAGTCGGGCATCGTCCGGAGCAGTAATAGGCGTTGAACTGCTTCGGGTAGATGATCCAGCGATCCCACCCGATCCGCGCAAAGTCCAGGACGAAATCGCTGCGCTCGCACCAAGGCTTGGTTTGCGTGCTGCGTTTAGCCTCGCGTTTGCTTCTCGATGCGTCCCGACGCACGTGCCGCCTACGTGTTTCCCGCCTTTCGTGGACGGCTGTCTTCTGCTGTTGCCGGATGAAGGCCTTGGTTTCCGCGCTGTCGTAATGCTGCCGGAAAGTATCGGCGAAATGTTTGTCCTCGGTGTACACAACGAGCAAGGCTTCCCCGACATCAGGGGTCAATGACGCCACGGAGCGGGGACGCCTGCTCTTTCGCCCACGTGACTTGCGTCGGAGTCGGATTTCGACAGTCGCGTTGGGGTATCCGGCTTGGACGACGGCCTCAATGATGGGGGTGAGGTCGAGAGTGGCCAGCCCGTCGGTTGTCAGGCCGCTAGGGCGGACGCTGTATTTAAACTCTTTCACTTTCAAGTCCCCGGACCAGACGAGGACTTTGGCGCGGAATTTGTCGTTCTTTTTCGGGGCCGCTTTCGAAGGCCATACCCGGAGTTCGGCCTTCCTTGTTATTTCATTTGAAGAAATGCCAGCCAGGTTGAAGGTGAGAGTCACTCTTCCTTGCTTTCTTTTCACAACTGGAAATACGAAAAGAAGCACGATGTAAATACAAGACGTTTAAATATTATAATGAGTACAATGAACGGCATTTTGTATATTTGCAGCGCCTAAGCGTCAACAATTTCACATAATGTCATAATTATTAGTTATTACGTTTTACACTCACAACAGTGATCGTAAACTTATTAACGGGAAAAAAGCACATGATAATAGGTAACTTTCTTACCTTGAGCTGGAAGGCTTCGGACGGTGTCAGCTTGGGGGAAGGACTGCTCGCTATCCCCCTGACCTGTGGCGCGAAGCAAGGTATCTCCTTTCTCCAACTTGTGATAAACGTCCAGTAAAAACCGCGCAGCTGTGACGTCATACGAGACATTGACTAAACCAAAAGCGCGCAGCGCCTTTGTGACGTCATCAATGGTGACGTCATCGCCCCTCGTCGTGGCCACACCGGTCGGTGGGGATCCACTAACATCGACGTCCTCAGCTTGAGCCATGAAGTTTCTCAAAAGGAGATCGGGGAGAGATTTCTTGCCTTTTTCATTGGCTGAAATAATCGGCACCAGGCAGAAAACGCAAACAGCGATATGCAATAGATTCCTCATGATTGTGCACCGGATACAACAATATTAAACAATTATATATAATTCCTGTAGTGGATGTATCAGCTTACTTGCAGCTGAAGACGTTGAGAATGATATCGTGTTGGGGGTTTGCTTGTGCTTTTATACAACAGGCGAGACCAGGGCGTGTGGCTGATGGCCGCTTGCAGCCAATCACAGACCGCTAACACAGTGCCTTGTTTCTAATTCACGCCAGCGCTTACAAAAACATTGCATATCTTCTCATCTTGTTAGATTAATCGGATAATTCCCTTTCTCAATTTGTTAGGTAGGTAGTTGAGGATTGCAATTATCCAGCGGTCAATTGGACTACCCTAATCCTCCTTCTAAGGGGCGTGAAGTTACATGGGGTTAGTGGTAACGAGAACAGACGCACGATGCCAGGATTCAAGCTACGCAGTTTATCCTTGTATTGTCCAATGTATCAAGATAATGTAAATTGACATATATACCAACAGATATAGATTCTCATTATGGGGACGCATCTTTTTGCTCTGTGATTATTCTTTTTGCTCTAATATTTCCGGATTAAGTATATTTAATATAGTGCCAAAAGTGACTTGGTCATTCTGTAATTCCAAAATAAGAATGTTTAAGATTATTCTATTTTGGCGATGCATGGTGAAAATCAGGTTAACATATATGCCAGTCATGTGCTTTTCTGGTCACTGCTTACTATACTTAATTAAATCTATTCCTGAAAATAAAATGTCACATATCGTGCGGACTTTGCGTGTAACGCAGAAAGACATTCATTCATTATTGCCGTTGTGAGGCAAAATGAATGAATGATTGGCTTATAAGTGACGTTAAAAAACTTTATTAATAAATAACCCCACCCCCCCCCCCAAACAAAAATGTAAAAACTGAAACAAAAAGAAAGGAAAATCTTTTTGTAATATTGCCAAAAAAAATGTCGTAATAACGCTGATATACATTGGTAAATAGGCTATTTCCTTCAGCAGCTTTTGTCTATGCAAGATTCCCATTTGACATAATGCAAGCCTCCCATTTTAAAAATACTATTCAAATTTTCAAACGCTGCGTTAGGCTAACATAAAAAAACATTAATTATCTCATGAAGAGCTGGTCACCCACATATTGCATGTATATTCCGAGTATGTGATAAGATGACGCCTAGTAAATCACTCAGGGGACTGCTATGCCAATAAACGCTTGTCTTCGACGACGTTCTGAAGGCTACCTAAATGCAATCTTCGATAGCGGTTTCTAAATGCGTATCAAAAATAACGTAATTTATTTGTTTAGTTCATCGCATTTGTGTGCAGTGGATCTATGTGTATATTGTCTGATGATGGTTTGTTTCTGCATGCTATTATCGTGTTGTCCAAAGTGCAATCACAAGTTAGGTTCTTCTTTACCAACTGCGCACGAGATGATATTTATTAACGCCCAAAATTCATACAGGAAGAGAAGTGACGGACCATAATAACAAAAAAGACATGCGCGCCAGAAAACAGCTATATGTATGGCTAATTGGTATGTATGGGTATGGAGCATTCCACATCAGCATTCGACAGGCTGCAAATAGTCTATTTGTTTTGCATAACGATGTGACACGAAATAACACGTAATATGTAGTATCTTTAACAATGTTTATTCCTAACGAAAAGGTAACATACAATATTTAGACAGTAATGAACACATTTAGGCCAGCAAACGATGAGGTTGACATTGACATCATATATATGTACAGTGACAGTTATCATTAAATGCACAGCATTGGCAATGATCCCATCCGATGCCTAGCAGGTACTACATGTTTCAAGTACAGTGACATTTTCGGTCATATTCCCCAATATCGCCATATGAGTGAACTTCATGATATCGAGCACTCAAGAGTCCTGGCTGACTGACTTTCTTCAGAAACGTCTCTATTTGTTGACGTGATAATCTAGGTGCAGCCGCACTTATCCACAATCATATCCTCATGATGCCGGACGACCAGTTCAGAGTTTTCGAAGTACAGCATGCTGAGGGGTCGCAGCTTGTTGGGAACGCAGCATGGTCGGGGCACTTTATTATCGCCCACACGCAGCAGACTTTGCAGCAGCGCGTGGTTGTTCGGTTCGTAGTACTGTCCGATGGGAGTCGGGCATCGTCCGGAGCAGTAATAGGCGTTGAATTGCTTCGGGTAGATGATCCAGCGATCCCACCCGATCCGCGCAAAGTCCAGGACGAAATCGCTGCGCTCGCACCAAGGCTTGGTTTGCGTGCTGCGTTTAGCCTCGCGTTTGCTTCTCGATGCGTCCCGACGCACGTGCCGCCTACGTGTTTCCCGCCTTTCGTGGACGGCTGTCTTCTGCTGTTGCCGGATGAAGGCCTTGGTTTCCGCGCTGTCGTAATGCTGCCGGAAAGTATCGGCGAAATGTTTGTCCTCGGTGTACACAACGAGCAAGGCTTCCCCGACATCAGGAGTCAGTGACGACACGGAGCGGGGACGCCTGCTCTTTCGCCCACGTGACTTGCGTCGGAGTCGGATTTCGACAGTCGCGTTGGGGTATCCGGCTTGGACGACGGCCTCAATGATGGGGGTGAGGTCGAGAGTGGCCAGCCCGTCGGTTGTCAGGCCGCTAGGGCGGACGCTGTATTTAAATTCCTGCACTTTAAAGTCCCCGGACCAGACGAGGACTTTGGCGCGAAATTTGTCGTTCTTTTTCGGGGCCGTTTTCGAAGGCCATACCCGGAGTTCGGCCTTCCTTGTTATTTCATTTGAAGAAATGCCAGCCAGGTTGAAGGTGAGAGTCACTCTTCCTTGCTTTCTTTTCACAACTGGAAATACAAAAAGAAGCACGATGTAAATACAAGACGTTTAAATATTATGATGAGTACAATGAAGAGCATTTTGTATATTTGCAGCGTTGGGGAAAAAAACAACCTAAGCGACAACAATTTTCGCTGTTTAATTGAAGCCTATAATCTCATCATTATAAATTATAACGTTTTACCATCACAATATTGATCGTAAACTTATTACCGGGGAACTAAAGACGTGATAATAGGTAACTTTCTTACCTTGAGCCGGAAGGCTTCGGACGGTGTCAGCTTGGGGGAAGGACTGCTCGCTATCCCCATGACCTGTGGCGCGAAGCAAGTTATCTCCTTTCTCCAACTTGTGATAAACCTCCAGTAAAAACCGCGCAGCTGTGAGGTCATACGAGACATTGACTAAACCAAAAGCGCGCAGCGCCTTTGTGACGTCATCAATGGTGACGTCATCGCCCCTCGTCGTGGCCACACCGGTCGGTGGGGATCCACTAACATCGACGTCCTCAGCTTGAGCCATGAAGTTTCTCAAAAGGAGATCGGGGAGAGATTTCTTGCCTTTTTCATTGGCTGAAATAATCGGCACCAGGCAGAAAACGCAAACAGCGATATGCAATAGATTCCTCATGATTGTGCACCGGATACAACAATATTAAACAATTATATATAATTCCTGTAGTGGATGTATCAGCTTACTTGCAGCTGAAGACGTTGAGAATGATATCATGTCGGGGGTTTGCTTGTGCTTTTATACAACAGGCGAGACCAGGGCGTGTGGCTGATGGCCGCTTGCAGCCAATCACAGACCGCTAACACAGTGCCTTGTTTCTAATTCACGCCAGCGCTTACAAAAACATTGCATACCTTCTCATCTTGTTAGATTAATCGGATAATTCCCTTTCTCAATTTGTCAGGTAGGTAGTTGAGGATTGCAATTATCCAGCGGCCAATTGGACTACCCTAATCCTCCTTCTAAGGGGCGTGAAGTTACATGGGGTTAGTGGTAACGAGAACAGACAGATATGCCAGAATTCAAACTACGCGGTTTATCCTTGTATAAGATCCAATGTATCAAGATAATATGAATTGACATATATACCAACAGATATAGGTTCTCATTATGGGGACGCATCTTTTTGCTCTGTGATTATTCTTTTTGCTCTAATATTTCCGGATTAAGTACATTTAATATAGTGCCAAAAGTGACTTGGTCATTCTATAATTCCAAAATAAGAATGTTTAAGATTATTCTATTTTGGCGATGCATGGTGAAAATCAGGTTAACATATATGCCAGTCATGTGCTTTTCTGGTCACTGCTTACTATGCTTAATTAAAATCTATTCCTGAAAATAAAATGTCACATATCGTGCGGACTTTGCGTGTAACGCAGAAGGACATTCATTCATTATTGCCGTTGTGAGGCAAAATGAATGAATGATTGGCTTATAAGTGACGTTAAAAAAATTTATTAATAAATAACCCCCCTCCCCCCCCAAAAAAATGTAAAAACTGAAACAAAAAGAAAGGAAAATCTTTTTGTAATATTGCCAAAAAAAATGTCATAATGCAAGACTCCCATTTTAAAAATACTATTCAAATTTTCAAACGCTGCGTTAGGCTTACATAAAAAAACATTAATTATCTCATGAAGAGCTGGTCACCCACATATTGCATGTATATTCCGAGTATGTGATAAGATGACGCCTAGTAAATCACTCAGTGGACTCCTATGCCAATAAACGTTTGTCTTCGACGACGTTCTGAAAGCTACCTAAATGCAATCTTCGATAGCGGTTTCTAAATGCGTATCAAAAATAACGTAATTTATTTGTTTAGTTATCATGTTGACCAAAGTGCAGTCGCAAGTTCGGTTCTTCTTCACCAACTGCGCACGAGGTGATGTTTATTAACGCCCAAAATTCATACAGGAAGAGAAGTGACGGACCATAATAACAAAAAAGACATGCGCACCAGAAAACAGCTATATGTATGGTTAATTAATTCGCTTTCACGTGATTTATTCTTTGAGATTAGACTTTTTTTGCGATAGGAGTACCTAGCCCGAACAAGCACTGCATTAGGCTAAAATCTTAACATTTTCATAATAACGTAATATAAAATAGTAATACATTTTCCATCTTTGCATGCATCGAACATATTGTTTTGTAGAAAACAAGGCCTGACCGTTATCTACACAGACAGTCATAATGACAAAACAGACATGCACACTATAAAACAGCTATATGTATGGCTAATTAATTAGCTTTCACGTGGTTTATTCGTAGAAAAATGTATCTAGCCTAATGAGTATTCAAATAGAGAGGAAGTAAGTCTTATACTGGAATAACGGTTGGATATGAGGACTTGTTATGGAAGCCTTTTGTGATGGCGGGTAAAATAATATAATATAATATAATATGATAGTGATAAACCCATTGTCACAGAAATAAACACAAATAATTCGTTAGGGTAAGAAACATGTCTCTGTTGTGAGCGAAATAAAAGTCTCGTATAAGATTTGATAAGTTTTTGGAGTGCCCCCCCCCCCCACTCCCACCCCCTTCCCCCATTCGCCATCCGCCTCCACCGAAGGCCCAGATAGACTATACTGGGTGGCCGTGGCTCCAGTCAACCATACATACCAGGTGTTAATGGGTCTCCGACCTGATTGGGTGTAAACTATTGGCGTAAATAAACACTAACCGGTCTCTCATCTTGCCATAATCTGCTTATACCAGTCTCATGGCCTGCAGATTAAAAGAGAAGACAGATTGCAATTAAGGGGAAAACGCCATGCGCTACCCGCCAAATTCTTCACCCACCTAATCACCACTGACACCTATCCCCCTCTCCCCCCCCCCACCCCGCAAACGGGGGTACTCTGCCAAACATAATTCCGTTTGGGGGGTGAACCGCTTGTTTCTGGATACAAATTTCTCTCTCATCCCAGCGACGAGAATCCAACATGGCGTCGGGTGGTCCCGCGGTTCCGAGCCCGCAGAGTGAGTCGAGGGATTTAGCTGTCTGTCGAAACCAGGCGCCTGGTTAAAGATACACGGAGTAACTTATCTGCATGGTAGCATTCTTCACACAAGGCAAGAAACCCTCGGTTTGCGGCATGTCAGGGTTCTTAATATCAAGGATCATCATTACATGATGTTTGTTAACGCTACTATACAACAATTCAAGATGATTTGGAGAAATTTCCTGGACACATTGTTTGACTGTGTGAACGTTAACTCTGTAATTAATGTTCGATAGTAGTGCACCAGAAAGCCGCTAGATCCCACGGAATATGCACCATTTTGGCAAAAAAAGTGCCGTATCCACATGCGCTTGTATTTATTAAATATGTTTGTACTTCTACACTAACAAAAGTAGACCACTATCTATGATAAAATATTTCTGAATGAGTAACTTTAATACAATATTTCGTGGCGCATTGAATGAGGTTCCAATGACAGCTACACGTGGTTAAAACAAACAGGTATGTGAGAACTTCGATATGAAAAAAAGCCTCAATCATTAATAAACAAACTATAATCATATCATTAACATATTCTAAACATTCTATAAACATATCATTAACATATTCTAAGCATTTTATAAACATATTATAAAGATACTGTAAATAATTGCATTGTCCAGACAGCAGTATGTGGTTCATAATTGCAAGTATCTTTACACAGTTCTAAGCTTCGCATATTCAATTGAAAGCTGCTTCATGGTTACTAGAATTGGGACAAATGTTATTATAGGCTATTATGAAGAAC
This sequence comes from Arenicola marina, assembly GCA_964019135.1. Taxonomy (NCBI): domain Eukaryota; kingdom Metazoa; phylum Annelida; class Polychaeta; family Arenicolidae; genus Arenicola; species Arenicola marina. Next base: position 14,652,070 of record OZ025251.1, on the reverse strand, counting down.
ACGTTTTTTTTATTACATGGTTAGCACCGACTTGCTAAAACGGTAGATTTAGTACCCGTGGAACGAGGTTGAAATATCGTTCCTTTGCCGAAATTTCACTGATATGTTTACATTGCCAATACCTTAGCGTGGCGTCCAAAAATGTACATCATAGATGCCACGGTAAGATAATCCTACTTATTTCGACAAAAAAAAGTACGTCCCGAGTATTACGTGAGCTATAATGAAACAATGGCTCTGCCTGCCAACATGGAAGAAAGACGGTTTTGTCCATTTAAGTATAACACCAATATAATCTGTGGCGAGACAGCGACTTATACTGACACAACTCCGGGTGCTGGTGAGAGCTAGACTAGACAATGCAGACATCAACAGTAGGGCCTATAATCTCAATGCCACAGTGGGGGTGGAGGGGTTCTCAGAGACTAACTGGGCTACCGGGGTAAGTATCTCCTTATCCCCAGCACTTAACACGTACGATTCAAATTAGGCGACGGAGCACTCGGTATTGGAAGGGTATAGCGGAAATGATGAAATCACTGACCAAACACAGTCACCTCAATTGCGCGATTTTTCATGTCTCGCTTTTGGTTTATTAGCTTTTATTCTCATCACATTTTATTAGGCCTACTACGTGAAAAGTTGACCATACGTTTGGTTGGTTGGTTTTAAGTGAAACGTTTTAACCTCATCTATAAAAAGATATAAAATATATACAAAGATTTACTGAGATTCCGCTTTCTCTAGAAATGGAATATTTTCAGGGTTCTATCGTCCTTTTTGTGCATCCTCCCCCCCACCCCTTGTACCTAATACATTGCCGGGTTTGGGGGTGTTCCGCGGTAAAGCCCCCCCCCCCTGTTCACCGCCAAAATGCGCTCGGGAGGGGTAGTTTTGCCAGTTTTGCACGGTGAAGAAGAACCGAACTTGTGATTGCACTTTGGTCAACACGATAATAGCATGCAGAAACAAACCATCATCAGACAATATACACATAGATCCACTGCACATAAATGCGATGAACTAAACAAATAAATTACGTTATTTTTGATACGCATTTAGAAACCGCTATCGAAGATTGCATTTAGGTAGCCTTCAGAACGTCGTCGAAGACAAGCGTTTATTGGCATAGGAGTCCACTGAGTGATTTACTAAGCGCCATCTTATCACATACTCGGAATATACATGCAATATGTGGGTGACCAGCTCTTCATGAGATAATTAATGTTTTTTTTATGTTAGTCTAACGCAAGCTCCACTATTACGGCTGATGTCGGACGGGGGCATTCTTGAAAAGGTCAAATCAGCTGTAATTACTTGCATCATTATAATTTTTCAAGAATAAAACATACAAATAACGAGCTATGGGTATTTAATACGTAAGGGTAAGGGTACATCTTCTACCCTTAGGAAAAAGTTATAAATGCGATTGAAGTCTTTCTTTTCGTCACCCGATACCGTGCGTTATTAGACTTAGGCTTGGTCCCGGGACTAATTTGTAGAAATGCGCGGCACATTTTTCGTATCAATTTGCGCAGCGCCGCCCTGGCGAGCGAGTGTGAAAATGCATTGAGGAAGTAGGCGACAACAGAGGTATAATGGAGCCCTAGCGGAGTCAGCGAGTCGAAGAGTGGCATTTTCAGACCCCCACCCCCCCCCCCCCCACACCTGCGGTCACCAGTTTTAAAATATCCGCTCTATAGGTGTATCTTTTTCATCACGAATATCCGGTCTATCAGGCATCAAGGCACCCGCGGAACCCCCACACCAAATTTGCATAATAGTGCCTCCCCCGGGTGCATTCACAAAGGATGCTGGATTTCTTCTCAATGTACGCACCAAACTTTATCGCCACCTGTGCTAGTCTATTACATCTAGGTCGTTGACTGCACCCTTTACAAATATATCTGCGATTGTACAACCCCAAGAACCAAACCGGCAAGGATATAATAACATAGTTTTGTGAAAGCAATCGTAAGGAAGAAACATGGCGATGAGGGTGCCTTGATGGGGGTGGGATCAATATTGAACCGGGGGAGGTTGGCTTTATGTTCCAGATGGAATGTGGTCTTTTTCTTGAGCGGAGGCCAAATGAGAGAGAGTGGGGTGTCAGCATCACCACATAAATTCATATGAAATGGGGGAGGAGGATAAAGTGGGTGAACACTAAACTTAATAAACACAAGATGCAAAGCAGAAATTTTATTTAAAAAATTCAGACATATACAAATAATATCAGGTGAAATTTTAATCATCTGCTGGGGCTATATAAATATATACATGATGAACAAAATATTTTAACCGAAGTTAGTCAATAGAGATAACTTTAAACGAGAGCGGCTATGCCTCTTAGGAGTGAGAACAAGTCAAGACTGAGATATGCTCCTCATTGTAACTCCGGCGTGAGGCGGCAACGTGATCGATATTTGCCTTCAGCGTTTCCACTTTTCATTAACAAAATAGGACATTGCATACCAATCTAGGCGCAAACCAAACGCCAAAATGTATACAATACAAGGAGGTAAAGAGCATGTCTTAAGGCTGCTCGATCAGGCAGCAATGTTTTTGAAACGAGGTCGTGTTTGGGTGAATTCTTAAAGCAATTTATACATTATCAAATATATCATAACCGGAGGGGCAAACCACGGCTATTAACTGCAGATTGTAGTGACGTAGCATACATGACAGCGCAGTGCCCTAAAAGAAATTTTGGAAGGATGAAGGAGACTGCAGCCAACGGGTAGTAGATTCATTGGGTCTGCGTCTGAAGCTACCAGCCGTAGGTCTGGATGTTAACAATGGGAGAAATCTTCTCTACCATTGATCAACGTCAGATAGCATCATTCTCCCGAATGGGCCAAATCTAAAATGTGCATTTCGTTGAAAGTGAAATAAGTGAAATAATAACATTAAAACTCCCTGTCTGGGATAATGAATATGAAAGGACTTTCTTCGAGGTATCATGTGCCAGGATATATCTTGATACACTCAGTTACAGTTATTTGAGTAATCAATACACATACCGATAGAAAGCTCAACCACCCTAAAATAGCCCTAGACATGTAAATTCGTGTAAGTACTTATTCATCTACTTATATTAATAATCTTTTGCCATTCTTTGACTTTAAATGTATTATTTGAGCACCAAACTAAATTACCACAGAAGGGGCTCTACTTTTTGTGTTTTTAACACAGAAAAGTGCATTTTAGCTCTCCTCTAAGCTCCGAAATGGTATTAAAATAACCACTTAGCCGCGGAAGGAAACATTCAGGTGATGAAGCGTGTCCGAGAACGGTTGCGAAATTGTTGAACTTTTGACCGGAAGTATGGTCCTCAAGGAAGGACAGCGTTGACGAGTCACGTGACGCGGAGATCGGTCGCGTCGTCATGGCGTGTAACGAGAGGTGATTTCCAATTAGTGATAGAGAGAGTTTCTCGGTAAACGATCAGGTGATACAATACGACGTTATCTCCCATCACTGATACAAGAGGCTGTTATTTCTGATACACGAGGCTGTTACTTTTTATACAGAAGGATGTCATCTCTGTTGTAGAAGGCTGCTATTTCTAATACAGGCTGCTATTTTTGATACAGGAGGATGTTTTTTCTGATACAGACTGCTATTTCTGATACAGCAGGCTTTTTTCTCTGATACAGGAGGCTGTTATCTCTGATACAGGCTGTTAGCTTTGATACAGGCTGTTATCTCTGATACAGGCTGCTATTTCTGATACAGGAGGATGTGATCTTCCACCACAAGGTTGTTATTTCTGATACAAGAGGCATGCAGTTCTCTCTGGACAGGAGGCAGTTATCACTGGACCGGAGGCAGTTATCTCTGGACAGGAGGCAGTTATCACTGGATGGAGGCAGTTATCTCTGGACAGGAGGCAGTTATCTCTGATACAGGAGGCTGTTATTTCTGGACAGGATGCTGATATCACTGATACAAGAGAACGTCAGTAAAGATTGCCTCCAGCAGTATACAGCCGCCCACAACATACAGGAACCAGGACTTTTCTCGTGGCAGCTCTCCGCGCTTGATAAACAGCATCTGTAAATATGTTTTAGATATATGGCTTATATACTTGTAGCAAAAAAAGTATAAAAGATTGTTGTGATCGACCAACATATATATTTGGTTTTACAACCTACTAGCACTTATAACGACCTGCACATTATTCTTTGTGGTAGGTATCTGCAGTGCATATATGTACATGGAAGTACCAGCAGATTCATTTTCAAACATCAAAATATAATTTTATTTATTTGATTGGCTTTCCATCAATTCAATGAATGAAATAAAGAGTATATTCAGTGTCCTTACCATAAAGACGACTAAGGCTGAGAATCCCACCAAACTTAGTCCCAACATAGCATAGAGACCATGCTTAGTGGCTGCTCGTACAAGGCTGAGGATTACAGATATCTGCAAACAAAACCATAAAAGTAGTATAATTATGTTTAATATGTTGAAACATTGTTTATAAGAACCACTTGCTCCTTAAATTAATAAAAAAGTTATATACATATATTGAAACAGTTGTTCACATTAACTACTTAACTCCAGTATTATTTAAACATTCCTTGCCTTTATATTTATCGAAAAATATTAATTAAGATGTAAAGATATATATACCTAATGTATGTGAATTTACAAAAGTATCAATGGATTTCTGTCTTTATTGCAGATCCAACAGTGTTAAGGAAGAAAACAAAAATATTCCATAGTAGCATACATTCATGGACTGAAACATGTGCATTATATTGTAGTCTTTTGGTTTTAAGCAATACTCACAAAGACCATAACAATGACAATGACAACAAAGGCCACTTGCAAGATCCTCTGAAACAATTAAAGGAACACACAAATGAATTAAAATTTGTCACAGGAATGCACCAATTTGTCAACTACTAATCATGCTAATGTACAAACATTCTGTGGAAGTGAAGTTTGCCAGATTGATTATGTTTAAAGGGATGAATCATTGACCTGTTTGCAACTTCAATTATAGTATAGTCGCAATTGACTGTAGCAATTGACTATTACAAAAGGCGAAATTACCACTCTAGATGCTAATCTGATACAATTATCATATATCTAGGCAAACTGCCACTCTTTGCAATATTAAATATCTGTAAAGTCATCAGGTTTAAGAATTCACTCTGAAAGAGTACAGACAGCCCGCAGGAAATAAATAAAGACTTAATTAACATCAATAATTCCATTATACTTTTCTTTCTTTGGCGATTGATTATTAATTTCTGCAATATCCAGAGTAATGATGAAGTTTCTAACCACCAAGAGTGAAAGGCCCCATGATCCCCTTATGCTACTGCAGTTACAGCAGCTGGCAAGAGCGAACCCCTACTAAGGTGTGTTCGATTTACATGAAACCAAAACTGCTTTGCTGAACTGATCAACTATTCAACAGAAGAAGAACCGAAACTGTAAAACTATTGAGAGAGCTGGTTTGATGGTTTCGGTTCTGTAGAACTGTCAGTTGAATCATCAAATACACAATAGTTTATCATAGTGTAATGAACAGAGACTTCAGAACAAAAGTATGACACTAATTTATTAATGGATAGTCCAACCGGTGGTAGAAAATGAAATAGACTGCATATTCATGCTGGCAACTTATTAAGCACATGGCCATTGCCAAAATACATGTAATACTGAAACAGTAAACAAAATGTTTACCTTTATGCAGGCAAACTGATAAAACCATTCAAAAGCAGGTTCAGTTTCTTATCAGTTTCAGGCAAATCAAATTCTCAAGGGGAGTACACAACTTGAATTAGGTACAGGAGCTTGAACATATACCGTAAAAGTTGTATTCTCTATACCCCCCTCCCCTTTTAAATAGAGAGCAATCCCCCCTTTGGCAAATTCCTAGATATGCCCCTGGGACATTCCCCAGATTGAATAAAATATTGATTGCTTCAATTAATTTAAATAAATGCTTTAATTAATTCTGTGATTTAAGACTTATTTATTTTTACGGGTTAGAAATAACTTTAAATAACTAGAAATCTGCCGGCTGACTCATTTCCAGCAGCTAGTATAATAGCTAGAGTCCAAGGTATCGCTCTGTTTCACATGATACATGGCATAAATAACCTCCTTAATCCTGAGACTTCCCCCGCTCCCCTCTCCCTGCAATTACAAAAACTAAAGTGCCATCCTGATGGCTAGCAATATGCATTGCATGCCAGGTTAGTGACTACAAGGACTAGGAATATAAGGAAAGAATAATTATTTTCTTCAGAGATTCAGCTGTTCATTCATTAGATTAGCTATAATAACTTACTATAAATAGCGAGCAAACTAGATGTGGCTAGAGGGGAAGGGTCGAAATGGAGTGGCAGAAACATTAACCAAAGCCAGGCCTAAGCTAAGCCTTAAGCTGACTTTAAAGTTTAAGAAAGGTTTTCCCCCATATTACATGTCTACCGCATTACAAATGCCATATTATCGCCCATGTAAACAATGATACCCAAACAGCAATTTTTACGGACATTGCAAAGCGAAAACACTCACAGACGCTAATGACTGTTCCCTTTCTGGGTACAAGGGCTCTTCAGCCGAAGAAGCATTTTCTTCTTCTCTGCCCCCTGCCAGCAATCGCGATCTATCCGTTTTGTCGTCCGCCATCTCGCAACGCCAACGATGTTCGGCTGCATCATATGACAAGTCCAGACCATGTGACCCCCACCAACCGCGGCAGGTCATGTGACAGTTGTCTAGTCAAACAGAAGTTTTCGTCTCGACTAGGCTACTGCAGTACTGGCGATCTTACGATGGCAGATACAAGTTCCTCTCCCGATCGACAGCCTCTTTATCATGAGGTGTCGCCAACTATTGTGAGTACGAGTGGCAGTGATATACACAAGCTGAGAAACAGATTATAGGTGCCCAGATGTGTTCTGTGTGGCAGAGCGGCCCTGGCAGAGTGGCAGCGAACTTCATCATAATTAGGCCTAAGTCTGTCTTTCTGTCTTTCCAACTTCACGCCGCCCTTATTATAGCAAGCTTACTCGAGGTATCTAGGCCTATATCTTCTTCACTTCCGACTTCACATCAGTGTCTTCACTCTTGTTTAATTAATATTATTGCACTATAAGCCTTGACTGATCCTGGTATTTCTTTTCCTCAATTATAAATGCTTCTTTTCAACTGATTGCATGTTGTTATAATATATACAGTGGAATCCCGCTTTAAGACCACCCCGGTAATGTGACCACTCAGACTCCACCATTAAGACCACTTTTTCCCAGTGCTGAATTTTTGCCTATACTTTAACATTGGCCTTAGTCCTGCTAATGTGACCACCCCGCTAATCCGGTATTAAGACCACTAAGACTACACCTAACCAATCAGTTTCAATGGAACTCAACCCCGCTAATGCGACCACCAAACTTTCTGTGAAACAAAGAGTAAGTGCTTTCTTGTGACAGGAGATAATGCACTTGTGGGCATTGATGTCTGCAAAGAAAGACATCATCAGAGATATGGCTACAACCTCTGTCTTTTTTGTTATTGATATATTTATTTTACAGATTAAAGGATGCAGATAAACCTTTTGTCAACTGATATACAGTTAATAATCTGTATTTTTTATACAAATGTATACTTATTCTTATAAAATGCGGTTTTAGTACTGCCTGGGAGAAGGGGAGTATATCAGATATATACTGGTAGTATGCTATGCAGGGAACTAATTATATACAAATGTCATTTAGCAGTAATCAGTTTTAATCTAGCATGATATTAATATATGATGCATATTTGTTGTATATATAACTATATTATATTATTTTTTTTGCTTATAGTCTTTTGTCACCAAGATTATTGGACTGACAGCTACAGTAATGGCAGTGGTAGGTATTTGTTGTCTATAATTACAACTTCAATCACCAGTGATGGACTTATCATCACTGGTAATGAGCATATATATGAAATATATGTGAAATGGTATTACGGTAGTAACATAACATACCAGGGTAGATATATTCCATCTTTATTATAGATAACACGATCAATAGTATATAACATTGAAGGATTACTTTTATTATTTTATTATACTGGTAGTAATATCTACAATTTAATGGATTAAAATATTAAATATATTGTTATCTTTATTACTAAAGATATATGTAATATATATATAATCTTTACTTGCAATGGTTGTTTTCAGCTGGCATTCATTTTTTGCCTTGTGAAAGGACCAGGGAACACAACATTCTATCTGTTGGCATGTAATTTAATACGTAAGTTTGAGATTATTCCATGACCATCATATTCTATGCATACTGAATATAGGATATATTAAATAATAAAACACAACAGGCAATGGTAATGTGTGGCCAAGCTATGTGTAGGTTTGTATATTATCTGCTCAAATGTAACTAAAATGCCGAGTAGTGATCCGTATATTTGGATTTTTTTTAATATATATATATTTTTAAATCATTTCCGTATAAAACTTTTCTTTACCTGTCAAATATTTATGGATGGATATACAAATGAAATAAATGATAACATATTTATAGTCTGCAACATTTGTAGTTCTTTTAAAAAAGAAAATTATGTTTAATCTGTGGCGTTCTATGATGCATAATCTTTTTGTTTCAGTTAGTGCAGTAGTCAGCTTGGTAAATGTAAGTACCTTATTTATATTTTATCCTGATTTGAGAAATAGCAGTTTTATAAGTTTGAATGTTATACAACATTTAAAACGCTTGACTAATACAGCCAGAAAAAGGAATGAAATGTACAATACAGCATTTTAATAACTGATAATTTATTGTCATTTCATTGTGATTTCTCTGGAAGGTTGATCGCTTCATGTGTTTTTATTATTAACAGGCATACTGGTATCGGAAAGGAGATTTGGTGAGTACCTGTACATACTATATTTGATCAAGAAAAATACAGTTTTAAACTTTCATAAAAGTGTAAATTTTTGACCCAGGAATTCCACTGATTAAAGTAAAAGCTTTCAAAAACTTCAAAACTATAATAGTATGAAAATCTACCTGCTTCTTTGTTTCCAGGTAGTAATCTTACATCAGTCTTGGCAAATATTGATAAAGAAACTCATTATTATATCAAATATCATTGGGGATACATACACCGATACAAAAGTCTATGAATGAATGACCGGTAGATCTGGTAAATCTTGATAACCTTTATCCATATACCTGATCTGTCAAGTTAAATTTGAACTGTAAAGGTGTGATTAGATGTACATATGAAATGTAGAATATCAAACATTATATATGCATATACAATTAAATATCAATTAAATAAATCTTACATGAAGTTACATGTGCATGTAGCACATTCACTTATATAGAATGATATATACATGTACACTTAAATAGTAGATATTATATGGTCGTTGTAAGTGATTGCGTGTCATCTAGCTGTGTATTTGCTGTACTTTCAGGGAGGGGACAAGTACTGGTACATTATCTTCATGTGTGCCGTCGTCATCTTCCAATGTCTGACCACTGACGTGTACGTCTTCAACATGGAGAGTGTCAAGCCGGAACCCTTCAGCACCACCGTGGCTCCTACCACCCCACATACCGCTTAGACGCGCTGCACAGGGGTGACGGTGACCCAGGTCAGGGGATTGGCGGTCTTGTGTGTCTCGTGATTTTCTCAACGCGTCATCAGATGACGTCATTAGATATGGCATGCTGCAACGACCGTGGAGTGGTGTGGCGTATCAGCTCGGTGTCACCCTTATGGTGACGTCACCAGACGTGTGGGATACCGCACCAACTGCAGAATCTCGTGACAATCTTCTGGCCATGATGGTCATCAAATATAAGACTCTGAAACAGTTTTAATTGGGTTCGTTACGTCAGTATATGTGGAACGCTGTGAAAACCATGGAGTCGCGCGACGTATGAACAAAGTTTCACCCGTCCTGCATGATGACGTCATGAACCAGTCGTAACGCCACGTGCTGTTCTACCAACGTACAGTCATGACTGCCTACAGCCAAGTCTCGTCAGCTATGAGTAGAGTACATTGCCGTTGAATATTCAAGAGAACAACTAAAATTGTGGTAACTCAATTATTGGGCTATCCTTCTGCCTTCGGATATGTCAAATCCGGACACCCAATACTGGTGAACTTAACTTGCATGCTGCAGATGGGAGACACTACTAGAATGCATGTATAGGATTGATATATTGCCTGAAAGATTTTGTCATAAGTGAGCAGTGATTTCTTTTGGAAGCATGACGTCCCTTGCTATGCGGTTACTGACAGTGTCTTGGAAGGGAATGTCTATGCCCTTAGTGAGTGGAGTGTGGTGGGGGAGGGGAGGGGGGTCCGATTATAATTGTGATTATAAAAGAGTCCATAAAGTATTTTGCAATTTAAAGTATGAGCTCGTGAGCAGATTGGAAGTTTGGATTATAGTCATGCTGGAATGTTATGTTTAGTTGATGTGTACATGTAATTGGATTAAATCTTTATAAACACCTTATTTCTTATATTTGGACTATTTGCTTAACGAAACAGCTAGGTGCTGCAAACAAGTTAAATACTAAGTTCATAGATTATGAAAACGGGTAACATCCGACAGGCGCTCATAGTTCTAATATACTCGTGAATAAAAGTTCGGGGCGCGAAGTTCACTGGCGTGTGTCCACTTGCTCATTGTTTAGGGAGGTTTATTTGCTCAGTGCACCCTTAATGTGCACAAAAGTGGCAAAAAAAACCCACATTTCATTTCATTTCCACGTCGCTTTAGCTCATCATATATACTGGGCATCAGATTCTTAAGTAGATGGAAGCAAATGGTTAAATTTCTCTTTCATTATTGGGGGTAGTTTTATCGTTTTTCTGTCTGAGTGTCTGCATGTATTGTAGGTTTGCATACATGTCGCCCTTATTATTATCAGAAATTTATAACTCAGCCGATATCCAGAAGTTGTCTCGACAGTTTGACGTTCGAACCTTTATCAGTCTTAACAGAACACTTAAGTGTTTTGACTGCGCATGCGCTAACACTGAATGTCGGTCGAGGTCTTGTTTGTTGATGTTCGCGCCCCTGGACTTGACCTTTCTGTTAAAGGGAACCGCCAGCCTGGCCTCTAACGCTGTTTTACCGATTCATATAATACCCAATTGTCTATCTTCCAAATTACAGAATTTGTCGTCCTATCTATAGCTCACAATAAAATTTAGAAGTGACCGCCGGGCACGATTTCGCCGCCTACCCAGGCGGCAGCCCCTTTTGGAGGTGTGCCAGCGATTGACCAATCAGGAGGCGATACTCTAATTTATTCAAACCGGAAATTACGCTTATTGTGTGAGCAAAACAAGAGCGCGGGATCATCGCTAATATAAAGAGCTGCGATTCTAACTCCAATCATGGCATTGTTGCGGAATCAATCGTCGCAAGACGTATATCAATTTGTTTCGATGGTACTTTTCCATGAAACACTAAGATCATGGTCTAATGCGCGGCTTGGAACTGCCGCTGTTCATCTGTAAATCGCGGCCCTGATCTCTCTGTCCGCGAGTGATAAGATAAGGCGGTGCCACATGAATAGTCACAATACGCGTCACTGCTCCCGGCAAAATGGCGCTCTGCTTGACATTGCTGGGGGCGGGTTGCCTTAATTTTTTTCTCCTTACTAGTCGGCCGAAACGAAGCGTTAACACTCGCCAATTTAATTTTAAGATTTGAACTTTCGGTGCAGATCGCGATTAAATTAGGTTGGACACCCGCTTTAAGCTTGGCTGTTACTCTGCTGGTTCTCACCGTCATAACGGCGTCGTCCACTGCGGGGGGCCCGCTAGATAGCATTGTCTGCAATATCGACGCTGAGCACCTCCTTCACCATGTGTTTCACATTCTCTTCCCTAGCTTGTCAACTCTCTCTTGGTTCTTCGTCAATTCCGTAGAAAACCAGGTAGTATAGAGCTGAGCTTTTTGCTACCCCCATGACCCACTCAACCCTCCCCGCCCCCCCTGTGGTCGCCGGTCACGAGTTAATGAGATCATTAATTTTTGTCAAAAGTCTTTGTTTCCGTGCTATAGCACGGGGTATAATTAGCATAAATTATGATGTAAATAGCTAATTAAGCTGTCAACAAGGTCATTCATAATTGTTTTGAAGTCTTTGTTTCCGCGTTATAGTACGGGGTATAAATAGTATAAATTAGTATGTAAATAGGTATATTCAACAAGGTTATTAATCATTGTTTGTCTATGTTCTCGTGCTATAGTACGAGTAAATGAAGAAGACATGGCTGGCGGAAGAGGCAATTAAGGTGTTAACTATGTCATTAATCATTGTTTGAAGTCTTCAATCTGCGATCAAGTACTATTATGAATAGGTAATAGATGAACAAGTCATTTTGCTTTGATGAAACAGTAAATCATTTAATTGCTATAGATATCGCCATGTAAACTGTATATTCTCCCGTTACAGTACGATTAATCGTCAACGACACTTGTATATAATCAATGTTTGCGTTGAACAGGCCATGTGAGATCCTATAAGCTGTGTAATATGTTTGTTTGTTTGTAAAAACCTAAGGATATGTATCGAGTAAACCATATTAACGCAAATACAATCATTCATTTTGCAAAGTTTTTATTCCTATATCACTACAATACATGAATACCATTACCCGCTACAACATCTATCGTGGTCAAAAACTTAGTAACACAAAAGCATACACCTTCATATCATATCATTATACATGACAATTTAGACCATGGGTAAAAGGGTCTTGCACGCGGTTTGCATAAAACGCGGAGACTGCCGGCGAGTAATACGCGGAAAGTGAACAGATCGGAAATTATGAATATAGTTGTCATTGCACATGGTGTTTGGAGACCAATACTCTCGATAGATTCGTGACATGGAGTAATTTCGACATTTGAAATATAAGTAAAATAGACAGTATTCTCCGCATACACCTGTGCCAAGTGACTGCCACACCGCTCTCATGGGTTGTTGAATAAAATATTCCAAGTGTTTAAGGTTCACATAGGCACGAATTGCTTTTCCTAGTGAGTCAAACATCTCAATTTTCCCCGATGACATTTTATAGAAAGCCAACCAGTGTCTTCCTGGTTGATTGGATCTATCTGTATTCACGATATAACCACCAGGTGGAAGGTGAACGTGAAACTGATCGGCGGCCAAGACGGCGAATTGTCTCCATCTCCAACACGAATCCCTTTCTAGGGCTGTTTGTAATTGAGACGTATTCATGAGTGTAGAAATACGTTTCGACTGGCATCCACGTGAAGCACTCGAGGAAATTCTCCAATGATCAGCACATCGGTGTTTTCAGGGAGCGCCGACTCAAAGTGGCCTTGAATTTTCAGTGATCCCGCTTGCTGTCGGGGAAGTTCTGTGGGTCGTAAACAGCTTGAAGGGGAAGATGGAAAATACTGTATCCCGCCGGGTAGTCTCTTCTCGGAATCAGTGCAGGGGATGTGTCATCTGACATATATAGCGTGCGGTATCCCTGGAGATATTGCTTTTGTGCGAAGTTAGTGTTTAACGTACGAAAGGGTGTTGGGTCATCGTTGACAGTCACCGTCAGTTGCTCCAATTGTTGACGGATAAAGTTGAAGGGATTCTGTTGGTAATCACCGTTGTAGGCAACCGATTTCATCAAGGCAATGGTAATTTTCTGTGGTACTCTTCCTTGAAAGATGTCTTCGAAGGCGAATGAATTCTCTCCTCGTAATAGAGAATATCTTTTAGAATCCCTTTTCAAATAGGGATACTTGGCAGTGATTGTCTGCAATACATCTGCATGCGCTTCAATAATTTGAGGGACTACATTGACCTTGCATATGTGGAAAATGACGTCTGTGAGTTGCAGTCGGTAACCTTCATCCGTCTCGGGAGTCATGAGATAGAAATCAGGTTTGTTAAGCCACAATCGTAGTCCCATATCCACGTTATCCAACAAATATTTTTCTTGTTGGAAAAAGTCGACTCTTAGTTGCCCGAGGCGTTCCACCCACCTCCCTTGTTGGAACAGAGCGTAGCGCTGTGTTAATCCTCCGTTGGTGGATAAAGGACTGGCTTCATCCATATACGCGGAAGTATCGAGAAAGAAGCCTTCGGATTGCAACTTGCCATTCGCTTGGTCAGCATTAGCGTGAAGCAAAGTATTCAAATATGCTTCGTGTGCAAAATTTACTCCCGTCTGTTTGATTTTGTTTCCTTGTAAGCTGACATCCACTTGTTGAAACAGACTTTGGAAGATCAAGTTGATGGGAGACGCCAGCTTGCCCACAGCCAAAGCTTGACCGTTTTTATCCACAATTCTCGCTTTCAAGGAAAGAAAGGAGTTCTTCAGATCTATGTATTGACCCTGGCTCGCCGCTATGACGAATTCAATGGGAGCTCCCTCCGTTACTTGAGTGAGAGGACGATATTCTATGTATTTTTTCTTTTCCACAAGCGACTCTGTAGGGGGTAGACGAAAGACATCAAGACAAGATGTAAAACTCTCTCCGCTTGTTTCCATTTCTTCACCGCTCATATCGTAAATATATCTCTAGTAGGTGTGGAGTGACTCTTTCGACGTGAAGTTTTCTTGACGGGTCTCTTCTTCTTTTTTGCTGCAACAGCCTTTTTCTTCTTCTTTCTGCTTGCGTTCAACTTTCTCTTACTTTGGGCAGTACTCGCTCTGGCAGTCCTTTTTCTTCTTCTACGGTTCTTGGCGGAAGACGATGCTTTTATAGTCTCATTCATCCGTCGAAGACGAGATCTAGCGCGAGACACAGTTTGCGCCACGGGGGAGACAAAAGTAACGTTGCCTCTCGCTCCACCCGAACCTCTTTGGTGAGTTTCATCTCCTTTGGCCTGCGCCATGTAATATCGTTTCAACTTTTCCACGTCGAGGGTAAATGGGATATATCTCATGATGATCAGGGACCGGGAGTGGGTACGAAATATAAAACGCACGACCACTCGTCGGTGGGAGATTGTTTAAATGCAACACCCGAGTTGGAAAGTAGAAATATTCTCAAGTCAGTTAATTCCTGTTTCACTACAGGATATATTGCAAAGGAAGGAATAATCACCTTAATTTTAGTTTCGGTTGTAACATTATTCAACTGTCGCCGATGTAATAAGGATGCATCTATAAACGTTCGAACAAACAAGTCGTGGAGACAAGCGCCCGGTTGGCGTCCTTTTGTCGCGAGGGAGAAGAGTTATGACAGTTGTTTGATGAGTCAGTCTATTATTTCGATAGTAATAAGCGGGCTTTATGCTCTTCGAACACCTCAGGTAGTTTTTCATCTGCAAGCCATTAATACGTCGGCCGGAAAGGTCAATGGGTTAACCTCTTCAACAACCGCCTGTGGGCATTTAATTATACCTTCCCCTCCCGAATGGTAAGAAGAATCATCGTTACATGAACGGCACGCCAATCCGTGGCAGCGGGTTCGCTGAAGCTATTTAAATCATGATGGTATAAATGAGTTTGACGAGGCCGACGGGATTTGTACGTATAACTTTGGAGTGTCCCTATGATATGCTCTTTGTGAACTATCGGGGAGAATAATCACTTTATTATCGTTTCGGTTGTAACACTATTCAATTGTCGGTCCTTTTGTCGCGAGGGAGAAGAGTTATGAGAGTTGTTCGATGAGTCAGTCTATTATTTCGATAGTAATAAGCGGGCTTTATGGCCTTCACCTCAGGTAGTTTTTCATCTGCAAGTCATTAATACGTCGCCCAGAAAGGTCAATCGTTTAACCTCTTCAACAACCGCCGACATTTAATGATTCCCTTCCGCTCCTAGATGACTAGACAAAGAAAAAGCCGTTACATGAACGGCACGCTGCAACAATAATCGCATGCCAGTGGTGATGACTCATTTATATTTTGCTGCCGTCTGCAAAACCAAAGTGAGCGCGTCCCCTGCGTTGCGTATTATAAATAGTGGGGATACCCACCGGCTTAACATCATTCGAAATCAGTCATCATGGAGAACGACGCTACCTGCTCGCTGTGTCAAAGATTCTGCGGCAACCGCCATAATCTGGATCAACATATGAGAGCCAAACATACTGTTTGTGAAAGAGAGAGTTTTAAATGTAAAGACTGTGGAAAAGAAATGGATAATGGCCATAATTTGCGTGTGCATGAAAATACTCACGCTCAACGCAGACCCAAACATACTGTTTGTGAAAGAGAGAGTTTTAAATGCAAAGACTGTGGAAAAGAAATGTATAATGGACATAACTTGCGTGTGCACGAAAATACTCACGCTCAACGCAGACCCAAACATACTGTTTGTGAAAGAGACAGTTTTAAATGCAAGGACTGTGGAAAAGAAATGTATAATGGACATAACTTGCGTGTGCACGAAAATACTCACGCTCAATACAGACCCGAGGTGACATTTCCGTGCTCACAGTGTGGGAAAATAATGTCAAACGAATACAACTTGCGGGTTCACGAAAATACTCATCGTCATCCCTACCATTGTGGACAGTGTGGTCTAGGAGTGAAAACTGCTATTGATCTTCGGGCTCACCAACATCAAGAACATGGAGATCACACTTGTTCACGTTGTAACGTAAAGTTTATGACTGCCCACCATTTAAGAGAACACACATGTCACAAGGAGGGTGAGTCTACCGCACACGCTTGTCAACAAGGCGGTGGATCTACCGCCAAACGACAGAAATCAACCCACATCAAATGTCGTATATGTGGATGTATTTGTGATAATTGGAAAGAATTGTTTGCTCATCGACGTGAGCTACATCAAAGCGGTGCTGGCTTGCAAGACCTCCCTTTTCCGACAGAAGGTGCTCCATGGATAGAAGAAGGTACGATCAATAATTCGTTACATGATGTCTATAATAGACACTCTTCCGTCATATTGGAGCAGCATCGTATGAATCCTGAAAGGATGACCGATACCTTTAACTTTCCTGTTGACCCTGCTCATTTTCACGAACGTGATTTAATGGAACATTTTCGATTGATAATGGAACGTGAGGAGAAGGCTGTAAAAGTCAATGCTGCCGCTGGATTCATTTTACGTCACCGTGAGACTGGAGAACTAAGATATTATTATCCTCATCTAAATAATCAACTTTTTGAAACTCCACTCACGCTCAGTACGCCATCTGATCTCGCTCGTATTCAGCGAGTGGTTCATCGGTTACACTTGTTGGATCTTTTGTTACGAGACCGACCTGATACCAAATGGACTTTGGTTACAATATAACGAACATTCGTTATACTGTAACCAAGATGGCTTACACCATGGGAGCAGCTCTTGAGTTACCAGAATACCTCATCAACAAGCGGCGTATTTTAACGACAACATGCAATGCCAAGACTGGAAAACCATATGAAGATGACAAATGCTTCTTTCGTTGCTTGGCTTATCTTCGTCAAAATTCGATGCGTTCTACCACAGGTGCCTCAATCGTGGGTCGGTAGGGCGGGAGGGGGGGGGGGGGCGGCCGGCTTCACACATATGTCATATAAAGAGAGAAGGTAGGCAAGCCATTTTGCAGCCAGAAAACTCAGCCCGAACAACATCGGTCGATTTCGTCAACAAAATGCCCCGACTGCGCGGTTTCCTCGCTTCACTCAATGCCTCAACACTTTACTCACGAAAATATCACGTAATCCCATTCAAACACACCTTCAAATCGCTGCATCAAGACATTTTTCCGCCAACTTTACGCGATTTTCACTGATGCCTCTCACCATGGCCGTTGAGGTTTGTCAGTAGCGCAGCGAGTATTTTGGAGCGTTCTCATTGGTTGTAACTGCTCTGTGGCTATCAGCCTTCTGATTGGTCAGAAATCATCTGGCGGCTTTTTTTTAAATACATGCTTATAAAGTACACAGAGACGAAGTGAGGAGGGGGAGTTACACTATTACACAAAACTGATGGGGGGCAATTTCCGCGGTTGTCTTGATGCTTGAGAGAGCGGATATTTGTGGCTCTGGGCCGAGGGACTATGAAGTTTTTGATGACCGGGGAATTGGGGGGCAGGGGCTCCACTGAATATTTCTTACCGGGGGGCGGGTCCACGCCAAAACAAAGGGGGGGGGGGGGGGTCACGGCTCAGATGGCCTACATTTTGCATTGAAAAAACGGCATTGGTCCTCAAAAAGAGGGGGGACGTTCCCCTTTCGAGCAGATTTTCAAATTGGCGGAATTTGGCGATAATAAAACGCCCCGACCGAGCGGATTTTGGCAGTGAAAAAAAGGGGGGAGGGCTTTACCGCGGACCCCCCCTAAACTCAGGAATATATTCAGTACCCCCCCCCCCCCACCGGGAGGGCAAGGAGGGGGGGAGGGGTCGTGTGGCCTAGTTCACGAACCATTTTCAGTGCATTTGTAAATTTATGTCATAGCAATGACAATGAAAGTCAGTGAGCTCATGGGCGGCTGGATCAAAGAAATAAAAAACTGTACGATCCTCAATGTCGAATGTTGAATTTTCTAATATCTCTGTGTCGTGTGTCGCCATTTACCCGTGCAGAGCCCCATAAACTTTAATGCCAAAGGCACGAATCGATCAGCGCTACTTATTCTAACGCCGTATCACCCCCTGCGAAAACTATTACTACATGTTAATCGATACGAGTACTTAAGGCGGGAGTACCAGTGATGGAACAGCCTGCAATGTAATTTGCATATGGACGAAGGAGCTTGCGAGAAAACGGCACACGAGAGGTTACAACCAATCAGAAGGCTCTAAGAAATGCGCTGCGGCAGTCAACGGCCATGGTGAGAGGCATCAGTGAAAATCGCGTAAAGATGGCGGAAAAATGTCTTGATGCAGCGATTTGAAGGTGTGTTTGAATGGGATTACGTGATATTTTCGTGAGTAAAGTGTTGAGGCATTGAGTGAAGCGAGGAAACCGCGCAGTCGGGGCATTTTGTTGACGAAATCGACCGATGTTGTTCGGGCTGAGTTTTCTGGCTGCAAAATGGCTTGCCTACCTTCTCTCTTTATATGACATATGTGTGAAGCCGGCCGCCCCCCCCCCCCCTCCCGACCCACGATTGAGGTACCTGTGGTTCTACTATCGCCTCGACGGATCACTTAATGAAACAATGGTGTGAGTGGCAGCGCCAACACGATCCCGAGCACGCTCAAACCCCTGAACAATTCACAGGCATAGACCTCCAAGATCTCCCCGCTTTGGAATCGTTGTTTCATGTAAATATTTACGTTTACGATCTCTCGAAGGAAGATATCGCTAAAGTCAAAGTCATAAATGCCGTAGACACACGTTTCGGCCTATATTTTCCGCGATTGTGCTGCGATCGCTCTACAAATCACTGACATGAGAAAGCAACACTAGACCATTTTAATGATACCAAACTTACGTTTGTACTGCGATGTTATCCTTTTTTATGACACAAAGAATATTTCTCCATGCTGACACTCCATTGGCAGGAGACACATTTTCGCAAATAGACTAAATCCCAGACAATGAAAGGCTCTATAGTTGCCATGGCATCCTCGTGGCTTGTATAAATATAGAGCATGTATTGTTCAAAGCACGTTCGGCGCCATGGCAACCATCATTTTATGACACGTGTTTTAGTATTTTGGCGACAGAGCGTTTTCTGCCAATGGCGTGTCTGCATGGAGAAATATTCTTTGTGTCATAAAAAAGGATAACATCGCAGTACAAACGTAAGTTTGGTATCATTAAAATGGTCTAGTATTGCTTTCTCACGTCAGGGATTTTGAGAGTGATCGAGGCAAATTCGCGGAAAATATGGGCCGAAACGTGTGTCTACGGCATTTATGACTTTGACTTTACATCTATCTATAGGAGCTGTGGACAGCATGGAATGGATGGACAGCGTAATGATTTATATCTAAACATGCACGATCATCATCTGTCCTACATTACCGATATGAAAGCCTTCGCAAGAAAATTTACATGCGACATGTGTCAACGTCATTTTGATCGGGCGAATAATTTTAAACGTCACCAACGCACATGTACGTCCAAAAGCAAGTATATGTACCCAGGAGGTTACTATAAACCGTCAGAGACTTTGTTTTCACGTCTGGATGAACTCGGCATTTCAGTAAGTGAACGTCAGTTTCCTTGGTTCGCGACATTTGACTTTGAAGAAGTATTGAAGCGATCCGAAAACAATTCACCCAGTGGCAAATTGCATTTTCAGTCCACACATGAAGCCATCTCTGTCGCGGTGGCGTCTAATGTCCCAGGCTATACTGAACCCGTATGTTTTGTAGACAGTCACCCGGATAACTTGGTGGAACTGATGTTTCAATATTTAATCGACATGCAAGAGAAAAGCAACGAACTTGCTCGAAAAAAGTGGGACGATGTATTTCAAGAACTATCGCAAATGATGGAAACATATGAGTTGATGCAACCAGATATGGAGAGTGACAGTGAAGACATAACAGCAGATGGGGAGGAATCTGAGAGACGTGGCGTGAGCAATCCTTTTATCGCTGCTATAAGTGAAGTCACGGGAAAACTGAATAACTTTTGTCGTCAACTCCCAGTGATCGGCTTCAATTCCGGCAAATACGACTTGAATCTAATTAAACAAACAGCTTTCCTGAATCATATGTTTAACGACGAATATAAGGGTGAAGATATACCTACAACAACTGTTGATGAGGAAGGAGAGGAGAGACCTAAAGGGTTTGTTGTTAAGCGTAATAACGCTTACATGTGCATGTCTAATGACAAATTCCGCTTCCTGGATATGACACAGTTTTTGCCACCAGGAACATCCTATGATAAATTTCTAAATACGTTCGGAACTGAACAAAAGAAGTCATATTTTTCATACGAATGGTTGGATGATTTTAGTAAATTAAGCCACACCTGTCTTCCCGAAGTCTATGCCTTTTATTCAAACTTAAAAGGACGAAATATACTTGGAACTACGCCACAGGAAATAGAAATCAATTACTTATCTTTGCAAGCTGTTTGGGAAGAAGAAGACATGAAAACCATGTACGACTTTTTACAATGGTATAACATGTTAGATGTAGGACCATTCGTCGAAGCAGCCGATAAGTTACAACAGATGTTTTGTGCACAAGGAATTGATCCTTATAAGGAATGCATATCAGTTCCCGGCGTTGCGCGACGACTGTTAGATAAATGTGCGCAAGGAGACTCAACGCGTCTTTCGCCATCTTCGGTACACGAGATAAAGATATGTACGACAAGGTTCGCGCAAACCTCTTTGGGGGATTGTCTGTTATCTTCACGAGATACCATGAGGCAGACAAGACCCACATACGCTCAAACCCAGAATTTACTTGTACAAGTATTTTCGGGTACGACGCAAACGCACTCTATTTGTCATCATTTATGGAAGAATTCCCCGTGGGACCCTTTTACCGCCGGCGCATGGAGGATAATTTCAAGTGTCAACGCTCCACCAGATATCTCAGCATGTTCCGATGGATGGTGTGGTTGCAGAGAGTCAACCCTGAACTCCACATTCATCACCAACTGAACCAAGGTCGAGAAGTGAGAGTCGGAAACTATAGACTGGATGGTTTCAACCCGACGGACAATCAAGTGTATGAATTTCACGGTGAGTGCACTCGTGTGAATGGGTTATGGTTATGGGTGGATAGGTTGACTCGGCTAGCTATATGTACTCAAAAACTTGATGAGTAACGACAAGTTAAAGTACAGTTTTTACTGTGTAACTAAAAATTATGCATCAGTATATAACGTGTTGCAGGCATTGTAAAATAGAAACTGATGTTAGTTATTATTTTGTTCCTTTCTACAGGCTGTTACTACCACGGAGATGACTGCGTGACCTACACTGATGAAGGAAAGGAGACAGAGAGACGAATTCGTCTAAAGAAAACGGAAAAACGCACCCGAATGCTAAGAAAGTTAGGTTATGAAGTTGTTGAAAAGTGGGAGTGTGACTTTCAGAAAGAGATAAGGCAGTCTGAAAGGTTACGTGCTTTTGTCGCCGAAACTCATCCCCCATTTACAAAACAACACGGAGATGGTGTGGTGTCAACAGAGACTTTGTTGGCGGGTGTACGAGACCAGACTTTCTTCGGGTTCATGGAGGTGGATATTGAAGTACCCTCAACATGGACAGATCCCTTCATGAAGATCAAGGCGGGGGGAATGAGTCCTAAGGCGTATTTTTCAGAGTTTCCACCATTAATATGTACAAGTAATATTGAATTCGAGCACTGGGGACAACACATGCAGAGTTTTGTGGAGGAACATGACTTACCAAAAACTAGCAAACGATTATTGCTGAGTGGATTGAAAGCTAAGCGATTGCTCATTACATCTCCCTTACTGAAATGGTATTTGGATCACGGACTGCATGTCACCAAAATTGATGACGTGGTGGAATATGCCCGTATGAAATGTTATCTTCCCTTTGCAGAGAAAGTAACAAAAGCCAGACGTGCGGGTGATTGTGATCCCAAATTTGAATTATTGGCTTCACTGCACAAGTTACAAGGAAATGCGGCTTATGGGTGTTTATTGTTAAACAAAACAAAATTCCGAAACGTGATGTTTTTCTTTGAAAAGGTAAAAGCGTGTCAAAAAGTGAATGATCCACTGTTCAGAAACTTGAATGAGATCACATCAGACATGTTTGAACTGGAAATGGCTAAAGGTAAAATCTCCATGGATTTACCCATTCAAAACGCCATGTTTGTTCTACAAAACGCTAAGAAGCGAATGTTGCAGTTTTATTTCGACTTTTTACGAGTTAGAGTAGATTATAGAAAATTTGAACTGTTAGAGACGGATACAGACAGTCTATATTTTGCACTATCCGAGAAGAGTTTGCAAGATGTTCTTCTTCCCGAACACAAAGAGAGTGTGTTGAATGATTTGTATGGACACTGCGGTGAAGAAGACATCAATGCCGATCGGTTCTATTTTCCGAGAGAGTGTTGCGATAGGCACAGAGAACACGACAGTCGCACACCGGGTCTGTTTAAAGCGGAATACTGCAACGGTCATGTATTTTATGGCTTGTCATCCAAGACATATCTTGTTGTTGGAGATGATGGTTCTTATAAAATGTCATGTAAGGGCATCCAAAAGAGCAGAGTGAACAATCCCCGAGAAATATTTCAAGATGTGATAGACAACAAAGCAACCCGTTCTATTACCAATCGCGGTTTCCTTGTTAAAAATAATCAGATTTTAACTTACTCGCAAGATAGAGCCGGATTTGCTTATCTGTATGTCAAAAGGCAGATACAAGCTGATGGAATACATAGCCTTCCCCATGACATCACGCTATGTCCCTATAGTGATGCGAAACCAGAAACATGTGAAAACGTTTTAGTGTGAGGCCATTGATGAATGTATTGCATCGGAATAAGTTCGTAAGATAAGATCGTAGTATACACATGTGAGTAATTTTAGTTATAATGCTGGAATGTTATGTATCGCGAATTGTATGTTATATATCATCTTGGTAGATATGAATGTTAGTTTGTATGTTTTGTGTCGAATGTTTTGTGGTACATAATAAATATAATCTACTCTTTATGTGATTCTTTATTTCATATAATCGCATAAACATAACTTCACATATTTAATGGTACTCTTTGGCCAATTGCTCAATGACATCAGTCAACCACATGTAATCGGGCGTTGTCGAAGGTGGTTCTTCATTCGTGGGTTCAACTTGTGGCATTTTATTCGTCTTACATCTGGGTGAGGAAACTTGTACTGTCTCACATCGGGTTGGGACGACATTTATCTGAGAAGGGGGCGGGTCCACTTCTACCGTCCCGCGTCCAATCAGATTTAGGGCTCTGTCGATGGCCGCCGCGTTGTCCGCTACAGCTCGCCACGCTTGAGAAGTTAATTTTACGCGACGGCCTGATGGTAAAGAGATGTATACCAGAAAGCCATTTTTGCTATTTCTTTCAATCTCCGCAAAATGGTCTTCGCCTAAAGGCAACTTTATGCGATGAAATTTGACCTCCATGCTGTCCATGACGTTCCAAACTGCTGTCACAGGCGTTATTGTTAAGCGTTTTATAACCAACCAACTTCCATTTGTGCTGACATCTGCGATATTTTCCATTGTTTCATAACGTTGACTCATCTCGAACCTTCTAGAAGCACGCTCATATAGTGATGTCAGTTCTATAAATAGCACACGGTGACTCATCATCTTTTGACTGTAACGGCAACATATTACAGCTGATGTCACTTCTATAAATAGCTTATAACCAACTGAGCGTTTGACGCGCTCAGTCCACACCATCTGTTACATTTTGAAATGGGCTTGCTCTGGAGTCAAAGTAGTGAAAAAACTTTTCAGTCTCACGCCCAATGGAAGGAAGGTGTTAAAATTACAAATTCATTGGAAGAGTACCAACACATTCTAAAAAGTTTTTTAGCAGACAATACTTGGCATGATGGACGTCGCGAAATATTGAGTATATTTACCCATGATGTGTGTGAATCTTTGAAACAGAAAGGACGCATGCGCGTTGCCGAACAAATTCAAGCGTACTATATAACCATCTTGAAAGATCAGAATGAAAAGCATCACGATGAGTGAGCAGATCGTCCTTCCGTGGAAACCCTACTCTACCTATTTCCTCGCTGGTCCTTCCAAGTGTGGGAAGACTCAATGGATACAAAGATTTATACATCATAAGATGTTTCAAGATCCCTCACCCGGTAAAGTTATTTATTTCTACGGGGTTTGGCAACATATTTTTGAACAGATGGAACGTGATGGTATCATATTTGTTAAAGGCTTACCGACGATGAAAAAAGTGGATACTTATGGAGATGGAGAACATACGCTGTTGGTGATTGATGATCTTTATCTAGAAGCGGCGGCTTCTATTTTCGTCAGCAACTTATTTACGCGTGAATCACATCACAGAAAGCTAAGCGTCGTCTTAGTGAGTCAAAATCTATTTCACGCGGGACGCTATTCGAGAACTATACAACTGAATACAGAGTATTTAGTATTATTCAAAAGCCCACGTAACGCCAATCAGATTCAGTATCTGGCGAGGCAGTTATACCCACATCACGTACAGGCTTTCATGAGTGCCTACCAGGATGCAACGTCTGCGATGCATGGGTATTTAGTGGTGGACGCCACCGTTAACGCTTTGGACGACTACCGATTGCGGTCGCGCGTGTTTCCTGGTGAAGACATGTGGATCTACACCTATAAATAGCGTGTCTCCCGCATTGTTTCGGCAGACAACTGTGGAAATGTCCAACAAAGTGAAGGAAGAGAGCGATTTTCTCAGCTTAGTGGCCAAGGCAGATCCCCAACAAAGACAAGCACTCCTTTCAACAGCTACATCCAACCAAGTTCTTGTTTTGCGTGAAATCATTATAAATATTTTACGTGGACGTTTCGCATTGTCAGCTGAACAGATTCAAGTGCTGGATCCATTCAAACGCTTTTTACGACTTTTATCTCAATCCTCATCAACGTTGTCAGCCTCCAGGACTCTATTGAGACGACATAGTAAACATATGCAGATACTTCTTCAGACGGTTTGGTCTCACTTGCATCCACTGCTACGCGATGAAGAAAGCCGTTCTGATACCTATTGAGAAATTTGACCGATGGAAATTTGAAACTCATACAACAAGAGACGCCACAACCCGAGGGAGAAATCTCTCCTCGACATGATATCACTGTTGTTCGTGCCGCTTCGCCTATTCCCACTGAGGATAAAGTGACACATAAGCTGAATGAAGCAGTTATTGTCAGTGCATTACCGAAAAATTGTCAACATAAAATGAAGTCGTTGTTGGATTTGATAGAATCTGACATAAAATGGAATGAACGAGGGGAAGTCTTCATTCGAGAATCGTTCATCCCCGGAAGCCACATCGTCGATCTTTTGAAAGACGTCTGCCGCCAATCTACACGGTTTACCCCGAGAGGAGCCAATGAATTTTATCAGCTTCTGCGGGAGAGAAATGTCCCCTTAAGTTTTATCACCAACACACAACGTCTTCGGGGATTGCGAGTTGAGGAGCATCCCCCTTCGCAGTGGATTACATTATACAGGATGGAAGAGGTTTTGTCTCACATATATTTTGATCCTAACCACCCCGCAGCCTTCAGCGGTCCATCGCGATTGTACAATACATTGAGAGCGGAAGGTTTACAAGTGACGCGTTCACAAATCCGACAATTTCTACGAAGTCAACAAGTGTACACTCTCCACCGTCCCATCAGGAAATCATCACATGAACGTCAAGTGGTGGTGGGTGGCTTAGGCTACCAATGGGATGCGGATTTGGTGGATATGGTAAAATACAAGGACAGTAACGACAAGTACATCTATATTCTAGTAGCCATCGACATCTTGTCCAGATACGCATATACACGAGCTCTCCCATCAAAGAAAGGAACAGATGTAGCGGCAGCTTTTGAAGATATTTTTCAACACGCGCAAGCCCCCTCCCATCTTCGCACTGATAAAGGACAAGAATTCAAAGCCAAGACAGTGCAACGAGTGTTGAGAAATCACCAGTGTAAACATTTTGTCAGTCATTCCGTTACCAAAGCCAATTACGCTGAACGTTTCATTAAAACGTTGAAAGGACATATTACTCGTTATTTCTTTCACAAACAATCGCACCGATGGATCGATGTACTGCAACCCATGACGGAGAGTTACAACGCCTCCTTTCATCGATCCATACAAATGTCACCGCGAGAGGTTAATACGGATAACGAAGTAGAGGTGTGGCAGAGAGTTTATCATCTCGCTATCCCTCGTCCACTTCGTTCATCGGTATTCATATTCCCCATTGTCAGTCACGTACGCGTGTCTTACATCAGAGGGATATTTTCTAGAGAATACGATGAAAAATGGTCGGGAGAAGTCTTTAAAGTTCACAGTCGACAAATGCGGGAAGGAATTCCTTCCTATGAGATTGAAGATCTTACCGGCGAACGCATCGTAGGTTCTTTTCGACAAAGTGAACTGCAACGAGTCAAGTATGACCCCGAGGGATTATTTCACGTGGAAAAGATCTTAAAAAAAAGACGACGCGGTCGCCGTCAAGAAGTATTGGTTCGCTTCCGTGGTTGGCCGTCAAAATTTGATACGTGGATGGACGCACGACAAGTCGAAAAAGTATAAGCCCAGTAGCAGCATATATAAATAGTTGTGAAAGCATGACAACTACAATAGTCGTCACTGAGCGATACACACACGTCGCACCCAAAATGAATTTTACCACTTACATCCTGTTGTGTGTGTTTTGCGGGAGAGGATTGTGCGGTTGTCATACCTCCATGTTTATGAACACCATATCTTGTATGGGACTTGAGATAGAACAGTTTCCCGATGTCACCGAATCCGTTCGGCTACAAACCAGTCACATCGACATCTTGAATACATCCCTTACCACGTTGCCAACTCTGTCGCGAGAGGCGTGGCCCAACTTGTGGACTATGGAAGTGCGAGACAACAGATGGCTTGCGTGTGAAAAAGTTTTGTCATTTCAAAACTACTCGCAAGACTGGTTGCTTTTGGTGACAGACTGCGACGATGCAAATGTAAATTATCCCTGTCTACAAAGTCTGCCTTCTTACGACAACCGCTGGACTGGACTTGTTATCATATTATTTGCCTTGACAATCGTAGCCACGATTGTCTACTTGCGTTATCATTCAGCTACACGTCATCAGAGAAGAACATCAAGTCGTCCTATAAATACGAGAACAGTCGTGCGGACTGTTTCAGTCGATGATGCAGAGGCAACCTTTTCACATCTATCTCACTAGCGCCGATTCCAAAGAGTATTATCCAGGAAATACTCCGAGCGACTTCACCGTTCGTTTCAAGAATCCCATTCCCCTACCCGGACATTGGGTGTGCACACTGTTGGATGCCACGACACCTAAGGGGTGGCGAAAAGAATCATTGATTTGTGCGAACGTATGCGACGTCTCCTTTACTCCCCACGGAAACCTTCCCATTTTAAGACGGGGATTCGACCGCGCCATTTTAAATTTGCAATATATTCCTGTAGTGAAACAGGAATTAACTGACTTGAGAATATTTCTACTTTCCAACTCGGGTGTTGCATTTAAACAATCTCCTACCGACGAGTGGTCGTGCGTTTTATATTTCGTACCCACTCCCGGTCCCTGATCATCATGAGATATATCCCATTTACCCTCGACGTGGAAAAGTTGAAACGATGTTACATGGCGCAGGCCAAAGGAGATGAAACTCACCAAAGAGGTTCGGGTGGAGCGAGAAGCAACGTTACTTTTGTCTCCCCCGTGGCGCAAACTGTGTCTCGCGCTAGATCTCGTCTTCGACGGATGAATGAGACTATAAAAGCATCGTTTTCCGCCAAGAACCGTAGACGAAGAAAAAAGACTACCAGAGCGAGTACTGCCCAAAGTAAGAGAAAGTTGAACGCAAGCAGAAAGAAGAAGAAAAAGGCTGTTGCAGCAAAAAAGAAGAAGAGACCCGTCAAGAAAACTTCACGTCGAAAGAGTCACTCCACACCTACTAGAGATATATTTACGATATGAGCGGTGAAGAAATGGAAACAAGCGGAGAGAGTGTTACATCTTGTCTTGATGTCTTTCGTCTACCCCCTACAGAGTCGCTTGTGGAAAAGAAAAAATACATAGAATATCGTCCTCTCACTCAAGTAACGGAGGGAGCTCCCATTGAATTCGTCATAGCGGCGGGCCAGGGTCAATACATAGATCTGAAGAACTCCTTTCTTTCCTTGAAAGCGAGAATTGTGGATAAAAACGGTCAAGCTTTGGCTGTGGGCAAGCTGGCGTCTCCCATCAACTTGATTTTCCAAAGTCTGTTTCAACAAGTGGATGTCAGCTTACAAGGAAACAAAATCACACAGACGGGAGTAAATTTTGCACACGAAGCATATTTGAATACTTTGCTTCACGCTAATGCTGACCAAGCGAATGGCAAGTTGCAATCCGAAGGCTTCTTTCTCGATACTTCCGCGTATATGGATGAAGCCAGTCCTTTATCCACCAACGGAGGATTAACACAGCGCTACGCTCTGTTCCAACAAGGGAGGTGGGTGGAACTCCTCGGGCAACTAAGAGTCGACTTTTTCCAACAAGAAAAATATTTGTTGGATAACGTGGATATGGGACTACGATTGTGGCTCAACAAACCTGATTTCTATCTCATGACTCCCGAGACGGATGAAGGTTACCGACTGCAACTCACAGACGTCATTTTCCACATATGCAAGGTCAATGTAGTCCCTCAAATTATTGAAGCGCATGCAGACGTGTTGCAGACAATCACTGCCAAGTATCCCTATTTGAAAAGGGATTCTAAAAGATATTCTCTATTACGAGGAGAGAATTCATTCGCCTTCGAAGACATCTTTCAAGGAAGAGTACCACAGAAAATTACCATTGCCTTGGTGAAATCGGTTGCCTACAACGGTGATTACCAACAGAATCCCTTCAACTTTATCCATCAACAATTGGAGCAACTGACGGTGACTGTCAACGATGACCCAACACCCTTTCGTACGTTAAACACTAACTTCGCACAAAAGCAATATCTCCAGGAATACCGCACGCTATATATGTCAGATGACACATCCCCTGCACTGATTCCGAGAAGAGACTACCCGGCGGGATACAGTATTTTCCATCTTCCCCTTCAAGCTGTTTACGACCCACAGAACTTCCCCCGACAGCAAGCGGGATCACTGAAAATTCAAGGCCACTTTGAGTCGGCGCTCCCTGAAAACACCGATGTGCTGATCATTGGAGAATTTCCTCGAGTGCTTCACGTGGATGCCAGTCGAAACGTATTTCTACACTCATGAATACGTCTCAATTACAAACAGCCCTAGAAAGGGATTCGTGTTGGAGATGGAAACAATTCGCCGTCTTGGCCGCCGATCAGTTTCACGTTCACCTTCCACCTGGTGGTTATATCGTGAATACAGATAGATCCAATCAACCAGGAAGACACTGGTTGGCTTTCTATAAAATGTCATCGGGGAAAATTGAGATGTTTGACTCACTAGGAAAACCAATTCGTGCCTATGTGAACCTTAAACACTTGGAATATTTTATTCAACAACCAATGAGAGTGGTGTGGCAGTCACTTGGCACAGATGTATGCGGAGAATACTGTCTATTTTACTTATATTTCAAATGTCGAAATTACTCCATGTCACGAATCTATCGAGAGTATTGGTCTCCAAACACCATGTGCAATGACAACTATATTCATAATACCCGATCTGTTCACTTTCCGCGTATCACTCGCCGGCAGTCCCCGCGTTTTATGCAAACCGCGTGCAAGACCCTTTTACCCATGGTCTAAATTGTCATGTATAATAATATGATATCAAGGTGTATGCTTTTGTGATACGATAGATGTTGTAGCGGGTAATGGTATTCATGTATTGTAGTGATATAAGAATAAAAACTTTGCAAAATGGATGATTGTATTTGCGTTAATATGGTTTACTCGATATATATCCTTAGGTTTTTACAAACAAACAAACATATTACACATCTTATAGGATCTCACATGGCCGGTTCAACGCAAACATTGATTATATACACGTGTCATTGACGATTAATCCTACTGTAACGCGAGAATGTACAGTTTACATGGCGATATCTATAGCGATTAAATGATTTACTGTTTCAGCAAAGCAAAATGACTTGTCCATCTATTACCTATTCATAATAGTACTTGATTGCAGATTGAAGACTTCAAACAATGATTAATGACATAGTTAACACCTTCATTGCCTCTTCCGCCACCCATGTCTTCTTCATTCACTCGTACTATAGCACGAGAACATGGACAAAAAATGATTAATAACCTTGTTGAATATACCTATTCACATACTAATTTATACTATTTATACCCCGTACTATAACGCGGAAACAAAGACTTCAAAACAATTATGAATGACCTTGTTGACAGATTAATTAGCTATTTACATCATAATTTATGCTAATTATACCCCGTGCTATAGCACGGAAACAAAGACTTTTGACAAAAATTAATGACCTCATTAACTCGTGACCGGCAATTTCAAATCAATATTTCAAAATTTTCGGTCGCGCTATAGGGGGGGGGGAGGAGGGGGGGAGGGGGGGGGGAAGGGGGAGGGGGTCATGGGGGTAGCAAAAAGCTCAGCATATACTACTCCAGGTTATTACGTCTTGACTGATCTTCTAGTTGTTTTTTTTTCGCATCTAAATAATCTAGCCTGGCCTAGCCTAACTCGAAACCTGATTTTCGAAAAGCGTCAGCTTCTCTTACTTACCTTCTGAAATTACCCATCAATCCCAAGAATCTCATCTTCCTATAAAAAGTCCAGAATAAATCTTACATGATATGAATGCTATCAACAAGCGCTTAACTTGATCGTGGCATAATTATCCCACCAAGTTGTCATCGGAAGCGGAGGTTTCTCTCTTACCTAAAGTTACGTTTTTGTGAGGAAACCATATCTGGCAAACTTGAAGCGGATTGTATGTGTATCCACGAAGTTGTCACTGGAAGCGGAGGTGTTTCTTTTACCTCCTAATTTTTTTACGTTTTGGTAAGTGATATCTAAAACTTAAACTTGAGAAGCACCCTCTCAGAGGACTCGAGATTTTAGCGTCGACAATTTTTTGCTGGAGAGTCGGTTGAGGTGGGGGGGGGGGGGGCAGGTGGGGGTTAAGCTAGCTGCAAATAACTTAAGCGCATCCAGCTCCATGACATCTTGCAATTTGCAATTTTCATGCAGGCGTTAAAGAAGCGATGAACCAATTTTGCCACTGGAGTGAAGAATATTGCACGTATCTGGAACCCCCAAGAGCCTCCCTAGCTGAATTACTACACGGGCAGAGCTGCAGAGCTGCAGGTCGTGGGTTCGCGCCCTGGCATTGTCCCGGGGATATTTCTTAACCTAGATTTTGCCTTCATATGCACAATGATGACCTAAACACTGCGCATTTCTTTTTCTGGAGAGCCGTGGAGCATATACCGACCCTATATACATATGTACGACCCTCGAGTGAGGAGACTCAGACACCAAGATGATAGCTACGTGGTTGTTGCTGCTGTCCACTTCCTTGGCGGCGATCTCGTGCGCGTGCGCAGACGCCACGGCACGTGAGGCACGCTGGGAGAACTACATCTCATACCACTTACACTCCCTGCTGCGTGGAGTCGTCTTACCTTGTAGCCGTCGATCGGAGCGACACCGCGACGGAGAAGTGCGAGGGCCTCATCAATCCAGTGACGTTTGCGTCTTCATCAACGCGCACTTCGCCTCCTCCGCCGCATCATTATTGCATCGTCTAGCCACAACTCATTGGCCGATCTGCCAGAGGAGGTGGACGACGGAGCCCCGCGCCGCTCCCTTCCCCGCCAAGCTGAACCGCTTCTTCGGAAATGAGACGCTCTTCCGGTCACCCCCGTGCGGCTCGCACGTCTCGCTAGACCACGTGACCGCGGTAAACCTGACGGTATCCGCACTCTTCGGTCTGAACGTCACAGTACTCAAGATGGCGTCTCCACTATTGGGGGGTTGCGCTTCGGTCCGCATGGTGACGCTAGGCGACGCGCATGCGCAGTCACCGCTGCTGTATTGCGACGGATACTCGCCCATGAGCTTTCTCGCCGATACGGGCGAAACTTCTCTTGACAATCAATCTCACGAGGTGTCGACAATTGACCAATCAGCCAATGCCTTGCGTCGCGAAGAGGTTTATTTCGGCTCCATTATCACAGATGTCACCAGCCATTTCGACACGCTGCGCCTGGCCACTGGCATCGTGTCCTTCTTCCTGCACCTTCAAGCTCCCATCGGGAAGCTAGTCGCGGCTGACATAGAAATATCCTCGTGCTCCCTACGACCAGTCCGTGCCACTAATATAATCACGGTTTTCGACGGCCCTCCAGTGGGTATCAGGTACTTGGAGGAGTTGGCTGCCTACCTCCCCGTGGTAAGTGAGGGACACTGCGCGGGGGACGGTGGCTTTAATTCCAGCGTGAAATCCAGCCGCGGCGACTTGCTGATAGTAACCAAATCTCCGATGACGCTTGAGAGCGGCAGTGGAATGATTATGCACGTACGGGTGACGGTGACGGAAGCGGGGCGGGGCGATGTCACGACGACAACCGTGAAACTTTTGCCGGACAGAGCCGCTCGCCTTCACGCCTCCACTCTCGGGGGGAACGGCGGCCTTCGTTTCCTACGCGTGATCGCGCCGGAAGCAAAGTTCCTGCGATTGGGGGATCTGCACATCACGTACGTCGGGTTCTCTACCGCCACCTGCGCGGTCGGTGGGATTTACCTCATCCAGGATGGCAATATGGTGGGAGCGCTCTGCTCGCAGCAAACCGCCGACATGTACTCGCGTAGATACGGCCCGGACCGACTGCACTTCGGCCGCTCTTTATTGATAGTCATCAAAAGTTACAAAGGATTGAGTGAAGTCAGCTTGACGGCTTGGGTTGAGTCGGACCCGTGCCCCGCCGTGTTCCTGCCTTGCTTGAAGCAGCTCGATTGGGGTCTCATGGAGGCCCAATATGACTCACGTGAATGTCTATTAACGACTGCGTTTGATTCCGAAGGCGGCTGTGTTCATGTCCAGTACACTTGGTGGGATGATACCTACCGTCGGTACGAAACGGTTGCGGAGCGAGACGAGTACGCGGATTGGTCCAGGTACAAATTGTCCTACGGGGTGACGGTCGACAATCGAGATATGTTATTCCAGAACGCTATCGTCAGCGTGATCTTCACGGCGCCTATGCCGTATTCGAAGAGATGCATCAAAGCGCTCGACTCCCAGGAGGAATGGTACCACAGTTACGGCAGCATAGAGAAGACCTGGACGAGGAGCCACTTTCTAGGGTTAGATAACGTCTGCCTCATCTACCAGTTCGGCTTCGTGATTCACGTCCGGGGGAAGAAAACCCCCGAGTGCTTTGTGGAGCCCTACGACCCACGGAGAGTGCTCTCACGGGAGCGGTCCTGGTGTGGGGTTTTGGTCCCTTGGCACATGGAGTGGTTTCACTTCATGGATGACGTAACTTTATTGTTTTGGGTCGACAGCGCATGGCAAGGCTGTTGCTCGTATGACGTGTGGTTCACAGAAGTAACCGATAGCGATCACAGCGATCACAGTTTCACTCTGTGCCCTCGCCAACCTCCGCTAGGGAATGTATCGTACTACGGATCTTCCTGTGGAGCGCCATCGTGCGGGAGGCTTGGAAACGTTATTTGTTAATCAGATCAGGAACATTATTTTTAAGGCAGCTCTCAAAACTGTTCTTATTTAAATTTGTTCTTCGTTATTTTTTTTAATAACAGTAAGTTTTTCTCGTAGATTTACTGGACATGATGTATGAATCCAGAAGCTGCCACAAGGATTAACACTTTGAGAAATGTTATTTGTCTCCAGTTTAAGTGAGAACAGAGGGTGACAATTTCAGTACATCATGCTGTTTATGCTGTCATTTCCCACAACAGGACTTTAAACATTTCGTTTTTAGAAATTTGATCGCATGGTATTGGTGATTTTTCTGTGTATGAGTAACTCCACTCCGAAATTCCAGCCGCATTTATCTGTTCAAATCTGGCTGAAATATTTAACAATGGATTGAACCTCCTTAAATTCGTTAATACAAAGCTTAACCTTTGACTTGAAAATTAATTTTTTTTTAATATACATCTTCTTACATATTCGTAGTTCTGATCACACGCTAAAAAGTTCACAATCGTAGTTTCCAATTACAAATAAGTTTATATTTGTACCTTCTATTTACACACCAATAAGTTCATATCTTTTGATTTGTCATTACTCTTCGGTTATTATGTTATTTCTGTTTCTCCAGAATGGCTCACAGAGTTGGGAGACAGGTTTACCGTATGCTTTTCAAGACTGGCAACGGCCCACACTGTATGAACAGCGATGGCCCTCATGGAGCAAGGTTGGTTTCCACGAATTCCACGACATCGCCCAGGACCAGTGGCTGGGAGGACGCAGTCTGCAGCCCACTGCGGGGCCCAAAGCAGCGTGCACCGCAGCCTTGATCCTGTCTAACGCCGTCTTTCCCTGGGCCAAGATACCACGTGACCGCACCTATAATGATGCGTATTACATATGTGAAACGGCGCGGAGTGATGCTCTGAATATGTCGCTGGTGGTTGGGGAAGACGTGAGTACGCGAGAAACAATCGGCCTTCAGTCGTTCCTGGCATGCCCAGTGGACTCGATAGAATTGATGGCCCTGGCGTCATGTTTTCGATTGACTAAGGTTTCCACTCTGAGTGGCTTGGGTAATCCATACGGGGATGGGGATCCATACGCCACAGCCTGTCATGAACGCCATGCCAAGTTGATGAAGATCCCAGAGTTCTTGCTGAAGCGACACGCTACGAACTGGAACGATACCGAATTGTACATCACTCGCCTCTTCTTTGCCCTCTACGACTCGTGGTCCTCGTTCGGTGACGGACTGGATGACCATGTGGCGAATAGTAGCGCGAACGATTTGATAATGGCGGTTTTCTCGCTGAATGGCAGCCACTGTGTCGGTCTCCGGCATGACATACTCCACCTTCACAACGTCCGTCTGGAAATCAGCGGTTCAGACTGCCGTTTCCCGCCACACGGGGCGCATTACGCCACCTGTCGGACGCCGCCGGAGTTATCGCGCGCCTCCTGCCAGAACGGGTGGTTCCATTGCTACGACGGAAGTTGCATACTCGAGCACTTTCGGTGCGACGGTCACTCGGCCTGCGGCGACGGCTTGGACGAGAGTGACTGCCGGAACGTTTGTGACGTCACTGGGGGTGCCTATGGTGACTGCTTCGGGACGACGTGCCAGCCTGAGAACTGCATCTGTGGTCCGCTGTACTACCAGTGCCCCCGAGGTGGGTGTGTAGCCTTCTCCAGGCTCTGCGATGGGGTGGAGGACTGCGCACGTGGCGATGATGAGTTATTTTGTCGATTCCTGCCACCTTTCGCCGCCGAGACAGTAACGCAAACCCCCGACTCCCTTGATTCCGAGGGAACGGGGAAACCTCGTTATTGGCAGATGTGGATGCGTCCGAATGGATCCATCGTCAAACATGGATATCCCGGTGACCATGAGATGACACCGCTCCAGACAAAATGCCGCACATCCAATGACTCCATTCCCGTCCGGTTGGTCAATGACTTGGTCCCAGACTGCCCGGACGCCTCGGATGAGGACCAGTTTACCAAGTTCCTCGGGCGCCATGATATTTTCCTTCCATCCACGCAAGAAAACCGAACGCAGTGTCAAAACGCCACCTGGACGTCATGCGTCAAGGGTTATGCTGACGTCTGCTACCCGCGCCACCACCATTGCCTCTACGACAGAGATGAAGACCCATCGACCGGTGGGGGCAAAATCAAGTTCTGCGCCAACGCGGCACATCTGCAGGACTGCGTCCATTTCCATTGCTCCAATATGTACAAATGTAGGCACAGTTACTGTATCCCAATCCACCGGGTTGGCGACGGGCGCCGCGAATGCCCCAGCGGAGAGGACGAGCTTCGCTGCCTCCGCATCACTTGCCCTGGACTCCTCAAGTGTCGAGACTCCGATGTCTGTGTCCATCCCTATTACGTCCGGGACGGTTTATCCCAGTGTCCCCGAGGCGATGACGAGGCCTTTCCCTCCATGTCACCCTGTCCAGAACGATGCCACTGTCTGGGACAGTCGCTCTCCTGCATCGATGTCAAACTCTCCCGTATCCCCGTCCTCACTCCATTCGTCAAGGCCATTGCATACAGGAAAAATGTCCTTCGGTTCCAGGCCAGAGTAAATGAATTCGCGTTTTCGAGATTTCTGCTTTGGTTGGACTTGTCCGAGAACTCAGTAGATTCCATTCCGAGCGGCACGTTTGCGTCTTTACGATATCTCAAGTACTTAAACCTGTCACTCAACGGCATCATGCAGCTGAGTGCCAACTCCTTCAACGCACTTCAAAATCTAGCTGTCCTCGATCTGACCGGGAACATACTTCCGCTCATACCGAAGTGGAGTTTCGCGATCTGCCATCCCTGCGCGACCTGGATCTCCATGGCTTGGGTGTACAAGTAATGGAGAGTTGCTCTCTGGAAGGCCTTCGCGGCGTTCAAACGGTCAACCTCTCCAACAATCGCCTCAGTGCCATCACACCGACGCCGTTCTGCGGTAAGTTCCCCGAACTGACCTCCCTTGACCTCATGGATAACGCCGACTTGTTCATAGAGTTCCGCCACGTGACCATGTACCCGTACTCGCGGCTTCGCCGGCTGAGGGTCGACTCGTGGGAGCCGTGCTGCATGTTACCCGGCATCCTTCAGTGCGAGTCCCGGATACCGGCCACGGCGGAGTCGTGCCTCAGGCTGTTCCCTTCGATGCCTCTCCGAGTGTGGCTGTGGGCGGTGGCCGTCACGGCGCTGACGTCCAACGCCGTGTCCCTTGCCTGGTGGCTCCGGAGGAGACTCGCCGGCCGCTCCAAGTCTCAACGCTCCTCCATCTTACACATGAACTCCTCGATGATGGTGCTGCTGCATGGCTTTGACCTGCTGACCGCCACGTATCTCCTGGCCCTCACCTACACCGATCTCCGGTCGTCAGGCGCCACGGCTGAGTCGTACGCCCTTCGCATGACCTGGTCGAGGAGCGCCGCGTGTAAATGGCTCAGCGTCTTGGTCGCCGTCTCCGTGGAGACCTCCCTCTGCGCTGCTTTCAACCTTACAGCGATCAAAATGGCCGCCGTCGTGTTTCCTTTAAACGCCAAGAAGATTCGCAGCACCGCGTTGTCCGCCATCTTGTTTCTCTTCTGCGTGGCCGTGGTGCTTTTGTCCAGTTTACCACTCAGCGGCGTCATCTCTGTGCCGCTCCCGAATAACCCGTACTGCCTGGTTCTACTGAACCCGGTATTGGCGCAAGGTGCCCTGGATGGAATCATCGCGACCAGGTTCCTCTTGGAGGCGGCCATCGTCTTGCCAATGATGGCCATGACCGGCTCCATCGTCGCTGCCCTAGTCAAGTCCTCGGCCCTGACCTCCAAGCGGACGGCGCAGAGGAGGAACCTGGTGGCTACCACGCGATGTCTCGCCGCGTGCGTGGTCCAAGTGGCGTGGTGGTTGTCTTTCGGAGGCCTGCAGATGTCCAGCCTCCTGGGCCGGGAGCTCGGCGAGGGGGTCCATCGGGTCGTGGTGGGCTTTGTGCTCCCTATCCATGTCCTCGCCAACCCGATGGTGTTAACGCTGACCTCACGCATGTTCTACGCTTCTACGATCGGAAGAGCCGAAAGTTCCAAGTAGATTGATGAGAGGTGTGCCCTCCCCACTCCGCCTCCACCCTGCCCTATTACACTTCCTCTAAACACTGACCTGACTATGTATTAATCAACGCATTCATCCTTTCCTCCAGGTTCTTTTTTTTTTCTTCTTCCTCTGTGTATTGCTTTGTCTCTTGCTCTAGGCATTGATTTGTCTCTTGCTTTAGGCATTGCTTTGTCTCTTGCTCTAGGCATTGATTTGTCTCTTGCTGTAGGTATTGGTCTCTTGCTCTAGGTATTGAATTTGTCTCTTGCTCTAGGTATTGATTTGTCTCTTGCTCCATGTATTGTTTTGTCTCTTGCTCTAGGTATGGATTTGTCTCTTGTTCTAGGTATTGGTCTCTTGCTCTAAGCATTGATTTTTCTCTTGCTCTAGGTATTGAATTTGCCCTTGCTCTAGGCATTGATTTGGCTCTTGCTCTGGGTACTGCTTTATCTTGCTGTAGGCGTTGAGGCATTACCCTCGCTACCACCATTGCCTCTACGACCGTGATGAAGACTCAACGCCCGGCGCTGCGCCAACGCGGCGCATCTGCAGGACTGCGTCCATTTCTAATGCTCGAATTTGTACAAATTATATTTCTGTATATTCGTAACATTAAAATTATAAACTCAATGAAACGGTTTTCAGTATTAAAGCATTTGTTTTAAACCCTTAAATGAAACAATGTTTTTGTACATTATTTGCAAGATGATATACGCGAATAGCATTCAACCTTTTGCACGCGCATCAGTTTTGATATCGATAAAAGACTTCATTAAAAAAAACTGCAAATTATGAATTCAGTATCTTTTGATTCATGCTGATCAATATGGCCAACACTCAGCCATCGCAGTCCTTGTCGTCATATCACCTACATGTTTATAAAACCTGTGTGCTTACTATCAGATAAGACGAGCCAGCTGGCGTTACATACACGCCACCACCTTCCAGAGCCATGCTTGGTCACATCTCTAAACCAGCCTACCATACAAACGTCGCGTTAGTTCTTTCGTGCCCACCGTTTATTCATCATCGATCTTGTGAACCTCAGTTGTTTAGACCAGTTGTGGGTTCGATCCTTTGTGTACAATGTGGCTGTGTCGGTTGGTGGCGGTGTTGACCTTGTGGGTCGGGGTCAAGGCCGGCTACTCGGACTACCAGTGTGACGGCGACCGTGACGTCATGGTCCATCTGTTCGAATGGCGCTGGGACGACATAGCCAACGAGTGTGAAACCGTGCTTGGTCCCAAAGGCTTCTGTGGAATACAGGTTTGAGGACTCATGAATGCTATTGTTGTATAACCTACAAGGGCAGATTTAGACGGGGGGGGGGGGGGTTGCACCCCCCCCTTGGGAACTTGACGCGATAAAATTCGGGTTCTCCGCGAAACCCCCCCTTTGCAAATGGCAATGGT
The DNA here is from genome assembly GCA_964019135.1 of Arenicola marina. Lineage (NCBI taxonomy): Eukaryota > Metazoa > Annelida > Polychaeta > Arenicolidae > Arenicola > Arenicola marina. Next base: position 14,612,294 of record OZ025251.1, on the reverse strand, counting down.
TAGCTGTCGTGTGTAGAGTATCAACACTTTGGAGGTGGATGTCGGCTGGCGCAACAAAACTTGTTTTTGTCCCGCTGTGCTGCTTGCCGTCAAGAGTAGGGGGTAACCCCCGGGGACATGGCTCCACTCTCCCTTCCTTCTCCCATTGACGCGATGTGATTAACAGCGGGTAAAGCCTACTGAATATCCAACCAACCTGCTGGCCGTCTAGTTCCACTCGGCCAGTGTTGTGTCCCGTTCGCCAGAGGGCGCGTCCGCCTTGAGTATTATTCGCCTGGGATTGCACCTGTAAGCCAGAGGGCACTCTAGGTTCCCCTAATTGACCCTACTTTGCCCCGATGCTACACTATTAATATTACAATTAAAAATAACAAATTCACAATTTAATGGCGTCTCCACAAAATTATTTAACTGTTTTCGAGCTGATTTGTCAAATTTTTGCATATCATTGTTCAAAAGCATCACTGGCGAAGTTCTAGGAAATATGATGGTTTTAGTCCCATCATTTTAAAAGCGATCAATACAATTTTACTTGCTTATCTACGTGTCTTTGACAGGGACGATAATTGTACGGAGTTTAGTTGCCTTAATAGTCTTGTTATAAGCCTATATTGACGTTGCGTAGAGGCATTCGGAGCTAAGAGGGCCAGCTAACGCTTTTCGCCTACGGAATGCCACTGCGATGTGCCACCTTCCAATGTACAACGTGCTACTACCATAAAATGGAAACATTGAAACCGGCGGGATCACACGCACTAAGCCACTAAGACACTAAGCCCCGCCGACGCTTGAGTCCTGTTTCGCTAATCGTGAGGATGATTAAATTGACAATCATATATCTTAATTGTAGATACGAGTGAGAAGAACGCATGTCTGGAACTGAAAACAAAGTGACTTGCTGCTTTGTTTTTCCGACTTGTTTGTCGGTACTAACGCACGTGGAAAACCGTTTCTCGCCCTATGATTGGATAAAAACAACAGTGACGTCAATGAATGATTGACATCCCGGATCGGTCTAATTTCCGCGTTGCTGTGTTTGAAAGGTGTCCAACCCGGCTGAGCACCGTGTTGTGGCTGACCCGCCCTACCCGTGGTGGCAGCGGTACCAGCCAGTCAGCTACATCATGCAGAGTCGCAGCGGCAACCAGCAGCAGTTCGTTGACATGGTAACGCGCTGCAACAACGCCGGCGTCAGGTAAGGCTTGTTGCTCACCATGGCCCATGGGACATTCCAAAAGGTCCCTTATAATGTTATGTATATCATATTATACATGTATTATATGAATGTAAGTAATTGATATAGGACTCTGATAGGACCAATTCAGACCCCTAATAATATTAGGAATTATTTTAGCAAGAAATATGCGAATAAATCAAAATACTCTGTCAAGCTTACAGCCAGCCATTCTAATGGGTCCATGTCCAGTTCCTATTACTTAAACCAAGTACTCCGACTGCCGTCCACTATGAGCAGAAGAACTGGTTTACAATGACACGGATTTCCTTTAGAGGAAACCTGACTTAATCTAACAAAAAAACCGCGCTATTATCTATAACAAGAGGCATCGATATGTTCGGGTTATTCCTACTTACATCACAATAATCGTCGTCTGGAGTCTAATATCATCATGCGGGACTGCTCACGACCGCGGCGAACTATACCCCACTTCCGGCTTAACATGGTTTGTCGTCCTTGGCCAATCCGCCAAATTCAAATCCTAAGAGGCGGCACTCCTTGAGCATGTTTCATCATTCATCCATTGTGTGCACAAAGACGGTCTAAAACACAAGTCATTACATTGTTAGTGGGTTAATACCTTTTCCTCAGCATACTACGATATTGTGTAAGTGTCGTGTCATGTCATGTAAAAATGACGCAACAAATATATGGAATACTAAAAAAAGACCACATATTTTTGTACACAGTTTAGTCTAAATACATATTACCGGTTGTTGCGAAAAATTAACTTTCAGGATCTACGTTGACGCTGTCATTAATCACATGACCGGGGGCGGCACCGACGCGACCTCTGCCGGCAGTTCCTTCAACGGGGACACATACGACTACCCCGGGGTACCCTACTCCATCAACGACTTCAACCAGTACCTCAACCTCTGCCCCAACGCCGACCTCGGCATCTACAACTGGGAGGATCCCAACCAAGCCCGCAACTGCGAGCTGAGCGGCCTCCGCGACCTACGCCTCGATCATGACTACGTGAGGGGTCAGCTGATCGCCTACCTTAACCAGCTGATCAGCTGGGGCGTGGCGGGCTTCAGAATCGACGCCGCCAAGCACATGTGGCCAAGCGACCTGCAGTACATCTGGGACAGCCTGAGCGATCTGCCCGGTACCTGGTTCCCGGCGGGCACCAGGCCTTACTTCTTCCTGGAGATCATCCAGTTCGGGGACACCCAGGGGGTGATTCCGGAGTACGTGCCCGGGCTGGGCCGCCACGTGGAGTTCCGCTACGGCACCAACCTGGGCGAGGTGGTACGCAAGTGGAACGGCCAGAAGCTGGCGTACCTCTCCAACTTCGGCCAGGCGTGGGGCATGACGGCACCCACGGACGCGGTGTCGTTCCTCAGTAACCACGACAACCAGAGGGGTCACGGCGGCGGCGGCGACCTGGTGTTGACCTTCTGGGAGCCCCGGGAGTACAAGATCGGCCACACCTTCATGCTGGGCTGGGAGTACGGCCACGTGCGTATCATCAGTAGCTACTTCTGGCAGCGCGACATCGTCGACGGCCACGACTACAACGACTGGATGGGACCGCCGGCCGACGCCAGCGGCAATACGGACCCGGTCGACTGCGACCAGCCGTGGGGCCAGGGCTGGGTGTGCGAGCACCGTTGGCTGCCCATCGCCAACATGGTGCGCTTCCACAACGTGGCCGTCGGCAAGCGGGTGACGCGCTGGTGGGATAACGGCGAGCAGGCCATCGCCTTCGCGCGAGGCGACGACGACGCCGGCCCCAGTGTCGGCTACATCGTCATTAACAACGAGGTCTCCGACATGACCGGACGCTACTTCGAGACGGGACTCCCCGCCGGGGACTACTGTGACGTCATCACCTGTGACGGTCCTAGCCCGCCGTGCACCGGAAGCGCATGTCGCGCCGCCATTACGGTCGATGCAAGCGGTTGGGCGCCGATCGACGTGCCGGCCGACGACAACCCGATGGTCGCCATCCACGTGTAGGCGCTCGTCATCCACGTGTAAGCGCTCGTCATCTACGTGTAGGTGCTCGTCATCCACGTGTAGGCGCTCGTCATCCACGTGTAGGCGCTCGCCGTCCACGTGTAGGCGCTCGTCCTCCACGTGTAGGCGCTCGTCCTCCACGTGTAGGCGCTCGTCATCCACGTGTAGGCGCTCGTCTTTCTGGTTTAAGTTCTTTAAGTTAATTCTTCCCGTTCAGCCAAAAACACTCATAAATTCAATTTAGAGCAAGCGGCCAAGGAAAAAAACAAGCAGCTCGCTGTAATAGTGCAATACGTGTGAATAAAGGAAGAACAAATATTGGTATCGTTCACATTTTGGTGCGACATGCATGCAAAGGTTGATTTCTATAATTGGGCTTCATGCCTCGACTTTCATATTTTCGAACAATTTCCATCAGTCTCCATCAGGCTCGGTTCAAGTTCCCCACCGCCCCCCCCCCTCCCCCCCCCACCCCGTCGCCGCAATCAGTTTTTATAGCTAACTTGACACTTCCAATGGCAACTATATGCCATGTTACATCCTGTGTACTTGACCCCTCCATTTTACTTTGTGAAACACCTATTTTTATCCAAAGATAAGATTTTAGCATGTGCACCCCCTCCCCCACCCCATCCTCTGAAATAGCCTGTTAATTTGCCCGTGAAAAACCTTTCACAATGACGTATTAATATTATATTACATACTATCTCTATCCCTAACACGTTTGTGACAGGTTCATAGGCCTATAAATAGCATTGGGTGGCGCCACAGTTTTGGACGATTCGATAAACAACGGTAGCATCTGATAGCAATCGGACATTTCATAGCATTCAGACATTTGATAGCATTCGGACATCTGATAGCAATCGGACATCTGATAGCATTCAGACATTTGCTAGCTTTCGGTCATCTGATAGCATTTGGATATCTGATAGCAATCGGACATTTGATCTGATTACATGGCCATTGCCTACCTACCCCTCCCCCCCCGCTCCCTATGCTAAGTATTATCCATGTACTACTGCCGCTCTCCGCTCTCAGCTGTTTACAGCCAACACGTTTTCCCAATTACTTAAACTGACTCAGACTAAGCATATCTGAACGCTTTGACTTATTTGTTGTTTACCATTCCATCGAATACATACGCAATAACCTCCTACCTTGCCCTGCGATAAGAACAGACATACGGCACCTTTCACACGTTCCATATATACGTCATCTCGTCTCTTGTAAAGCTACCCATGCAGCGATTTCATATAATACTGATATCAAAACAGATGTGTGACATATTGTCGCCCGATATTGCCGATGGTGATTCAAGTGAATCCCTGATAGGGATCAGATAGGGATAGAGTGTATCGTAGTTTTACAGTAAATTGAAAGTGATCTCTAGGAGGGGTGACTAGCGACACGCGACAGAGACATATTTGAAAAATCAACTTTCGACACTGACCCCCAAATTGCGACACTGAGGATCTGAAAAAGCGACATCGACACAGATAGCGGAAATTAGAAAAAAAACGATACCGAACTTAGCCAAAAGGCGACACGGAACGTCGTTAAAAATCGACATTCAACACTGAGAATTTAAAAAAATCTACGATGGTTCCCCTTCTTACAGACCCCAATTAAAAATCAGTGTAATAAACCGAATATGATGGGCTGAATCTCCGACCACGGTATTGGTCTCTTGCTCTAGGTATTGAATTTGTCTCTTGCTCTAGGCATTGCCTTGTCTCTTGCTCTAGGCATTGATTTTTCTCCTGCTCTAGGTATTGAATTTGTCTCTTGCTCTAGGCATTGGTTTGTCTCTTGCTCTGGGTACTGCTTTATCTTGCTGTAGGCACTGAGGCATTACCCTCGCTACCACCATTGCCTCTACGACCGTGATAAAGACTCAACGCCCGGCGCTGCGCCAACGCGGCGCATCTGCAGGACTGCGTCCATTTCTAATGCTCGAATATGTACAAATTATATTTCTGTATATTCGTAACAAATTATAAACTCAATGAAACGGTTTTCAGTAATAAAGCATTTGTTTTAAACCCCTAAATGAAACAATGTTTTTGTACATTATTTGCAAGATGATATACGCGAATAGCATTCAACCTTTTGCACGCGCATCTGTTTTGATATGATAAAAGACTTCATTAAAAACAAACTGCAAATTATGACTTCAGTATCTTTTGATTCATGCTGATCAATATGGCCAACACTCAGCCATCGCAGTGCTTACTATCAGATAAGAAGAGACAGCTGGCGTTACATACACGCCACCACCTTCCAGAGCCATGCTTGGTCACATCTCTAAACCAGCCTACCATACAAACGTCGCGTTAGTTATTTCGTGCCCACTGTTTATTCATCATCGATCTTGTGAACCTCAGTTGTTTGGACCAGTTGTGGGTTCGATCCTTTGTGTACAATGTGGCTGTGTCGGTTGGTGGCGGTGTTGACCTTGTGGGTCGGGGTCAAGGCCGGCTACTCGGACTACCAGTGTGACGGCGACCGTGACGTCATGGTCCATCTGTTCGAATGGCGCTGGGACGACATAGCCAACGAGTGTGAAACCGTGCTTGGTCCCAAAGGCTTCTGCGGAATACAGGTTTGAGGACTCATGAATGCTATTGTTGTATAACCTACAAGGGCAGATTTAGACGGGGGGGAGGGGGGGGGGTTAAGGGGGTTGCACTCCCCCCCCCCCTTGGGAACTTGACGCGATAAAATTCGGGTTCTCCGCGAAACCCCCCCTTTGCAAATTCCTAGATCCGCCTCTGATTCCTATCATGTGGGTTTACGCTGACAATGGTTAGCTGTCGTGTGTAGAGTATCGACACTTTGGAGGTGGATGTCGGCTGGCGCAACAAAACTTGTTTTTGTCCCGCTGTGCTGCTTGCCGTCAAGAGTAGGGGGTAACCCCCGGGGACATGGCTCCACTCTCCCTTCCTTCTCCCATTGACGCGATATGATTAACAGCGGGTAAAGCCTACTGAATATCCAACCAACCTGCTGGCCGTCTAGTTCCACTCTGCCAGTGTTGTGTCCCGTTCGCCAGAGGGCACGTCCGCCCTGAGTACTATTCGCCTGGGGTTGCACCTGTAAGCCAGAGGGCGCTCTAGGTTCCCCTAATTGACCCTACTTTGCCCCGATGCGACACTATTATATTACAATTAAAAATTACAAATTCACAATTTGATGGCGTCTCCACAAAATTATTTCACTGTTTTCGAGCTGATTTGTTTAAAAGCATCACTGGCGAAGTTCTAGGAAATATGATGGTTTTAGTCTCAGCATTTTAAAAGCGATCAATACAATTTTACTTGCTCATCTCCGTGTCTTTGACAGGGACGATAATTGTACGGAGTTTAGTTGCCTTAATAGTCTTGTTATAAGCCTATATTGACGTTGCGTAGAGGCATTCGGAGCTAAGAGGGCCAGCTAACGCTTTTCGTCTACGGAATGCCACTGCGATGTGCCACCTTCCAATGTACAACGTGCTACTACCATAAAATGGAAACATTGAAACCGGCGGGATCACACGCACTAAGCCACTAAGACACTAAGCCCCGCCGACGCTTGAGTCCTGTTTGGCTAATCGTGAGGATGATTAAATTGACAATCATATATCTTAATTGTAGATACGAGTGAGAAGAACGCATGTCTGGAACTGAAAACAAATTGACTTGCTGCTTTGTTTTTCCGACTTGTTTGTCGGTACTAACGCACGTGGAAAACCGTTTCTCGCCCTATGATTGGATAAAAACAACAGTGACGTCAATGAATGATTGACATCCCGGATCGGCCTAATTTCTGCGTTGCTGTGTTTGAAAGGTGTCCAACCCGGCTGAGCACCGTGTTGTGGCTGACCCGCCCTACCCGTGGTGGCAGCGGTACCAGCCAGTCAGCTACATCATGCAGAGTCGCAGCGGCAACCAGCAGCAGTTCGTTGACATGGTAACGCGCTGCAACAACGCCGGCGTCAGGTAAGGCTTGTTGCTCACCATGGCCCATGGGACATTCCAAAAGGTCCCTTATAATATTATGTATATCATATTATACATGTATTATATAAATGTAAGTTATTGATATAGGACTCTGATAGGACTAATTCAGACCCCGAATAATATTAGGAATTATTTTAGCAAGAAATATGTGAATAAATCAAAATACTCTGTCAAGCTTACACCCAGCCATTCTAATGGGTCCATGTCCAGTTCCTATTACTTAAACCAAGTACTCCGACTGCCGTCCACTATGAGCAGAAGAACTGGTTTACAATGACACGGATTTCCTTTAACGGAAAACCTGACTTAATGTAACAAAAAAACGCGCTATAATCTATAACAAGAGGCATCGATATCTACGGGTTATTCCTACTTACTTCAGAATAATCGTCGTCTAGAGTTTAATATCATCATGCGGGACTGCTCACGACCGCGGCGAACTATACCCCACTTTCGGCCTAAAGTAGTTTGTCGTCCTTGGCCAATCCGCCAAATTCAGCTCCTAAAATGTGGCACCCCTTTCACCATTCATCATTCATCCATTGTGTGCACAAAGACGGCCTAAAACACAAGTCATTTCATTGTTAGTGGGTTAATACCTTTTCCTCAGCATACTACGATATTGTGTAAGTGTCGTGTCATGTCATGTAAAAATGACGCAACAAATATATGGAATACTAAAAAAAGGACACATATTTTTGTACACAGTTTAATCTAAATACATATTACCGGTTGTTGCGAAAAATTAACTTTCAGGATCTACGTTGACGCTGTCATTAATCACATGACTCAGAGCGGCACCGACGCGACCTCTGCCGGCAGTTCCTTCAACGGGGACACATACGACTACCCCGGGGTACCCTACTCCATCAACGACTTCAACCAGTACCTCAACCTCTGCCCCAACGCCGACCTCGGCATCTACAACTGGGAGGATCCCAACCAAGCCCGCAACTGCGAGCTGGGCGGCCTCCGCGACCTACGCCTCGATCATGACTACGTGAGGGGTCAGCTGATCGCCTACCTTAACCAGCTGATCAGCTGGGGCGTGGCGGGCTTCAGAATCGACGCCGCCAAGCACATGTGGCCAAGCGACCTGCAGTACATCTGGGACAGCCTGAGCGATCTGCCCGGTACCTGGTTCCCGGCGGGCACCAGGCCTTACTTCTTCCTGGAGATCATCCAGTTCGGGGACACCCAGGGGGTGATTCCGGAGTACGTGCCCGGGCTGGGCCGCCACGTGGAGTTCCGCTACGGCACCAACCTGGGCGAGGTGGTACGCAAGTGGAACGGCCAGAAGCTGGCGTACCTCTCCAACTTCGGCCAGGCGTGGGGCATGACGGCACCCACGGACGCGGTGTCGTTCCTCAGTAACCACGACAACCAGAGGGGTCACGGCGGCGGCGGCGACCTGGTGTTGACCTTCTGGGAGCCCCGGGAGTACAAGATCGGCCACACCTTCATGCTGGGCTGGGAGTACGGCCACGTGCGTATCATCAGTAGCTACTTCTGGCAGCGCGACATCGTCGACGGCCACGACTACAACGACTGGATGGGACCGCCGGCCGACGCCAGCGGCAATACGGACCCGGTCGACTGCGACCAGCCGTGGGGCCAGGGCTGGGTGTGCGAGCACCGTTGGCTGCCCATCGCCAACATGGTGCGCTTCCACAACGTGGCCGTCGGCAAGCGGGTGACGCGCTGGTGGGATAACGGCGAGCAGGCCATCGCCTTCGCGCGAGGCGACGACGACGCCGGCCCCAGTGTCGGCTACATCGTCATTAACAACGAGGTCTCCGACATGACCGGACGCTACTTCGAGACGGGACTCCCCGCCGGGGACTACTGTGACGTCATCACATGTGACGGTCCTAGCCCGCCGTGCACCGGAAGCGGATGTCGCGCCGCCATTACGGTCGATGCAAGCGGTTGGGCGCCGATCGACGTGCCGGCCGACGACAACCCGATGGTCGCCATCCATGTGTAGGCGCTCGTCATCTACGTGTAGGTGCTCATCATCCACGTCTAGGCGCTCGTCATCCACGTCTAGGCGCTCGTCATCCACGTGTAGGCGCTCGCCGTCCACGTGTAGGCGCTCGTCCTCCACGTGTAGGCGCTCGTCCTCCACGTGTAGGCGCTCGTCCTCCACGTGTAGGCGCTCGTCTTTCTGGTTTAAGTTCTTTAAGTTAATTCTTCCCGTTCAGCCAAAAACACTCATAAATTCAATTTAGAGCAAGCGGCCAAGGAAAAAAACAAGCAGCTCGCTGTAATAGTGCAATACGTGTGAATAAAGGAAGAACAAATATTGGTATCGTTCACATTTTGGTGCGACATGCATGCAAAGGTTGATTTCTATAATTGGGCTTCATGCCTCGAATTCCATATTTTCGAACAATTTCCATCAGTCTCCATCAGGCTCGGTTCAGTCTCCATCAGGCTCGGTTCAAGTTCCCCACCGCCCCCCCCCCTCCCCCCCCACCCCGTCGCCGCAATCAGTTTTTATAGCTAACTTGACACTTCCAATGGCAACTATATGCCATGTTACATCCTTTGTACTTGACCCCCCCATTTTACTTTGTGAAACACCTATTTTTATCCAAAGATAAGATTTTAGCATGTGCACCCCCTCCCCCACCTCATCCTCTGAAATAGCCTGTTAATTTGCCCGTGAAAAACCTTTCACAATGACGTATTAATATTATATTACATAATATCTCTATCCCTAACACGTTTGTCACAGGTTCATAGGCATATAAATAGCATTGGGTGGCGCCACAGTTTTGGACGATTCGATAAACAACGGTAGCATCTGATAGCAATCGGACATTTGATAGCATTCAGACATTTGATAGCATTCGGACATCTGATAGCAATCGGACATCTGATAGCATTCAGACATTTGATAGCTTTCGGTCATCTGATAGCATTTGGATATCTGATAGCAATCGGACATTTGATCTGATTACATGGCCATTGCCTACCTACCCCTCCCCCCCCGCTCCCTATGCTAAGTATTATCTATGTACTACTGCCGCTCTCCGCTCTCAGCTGTTTACAGCCAACACGTTTTCCCAATTACTTAAACTGACTCAGTCTAAGCATATCTGAACGCTTTGACTCATTTGTTGTTTACCATTCCATCGAATACATACGCAATAACCTCCTACCTTGCCCTGCGATAAGAACAGACATACGGCACCTTTCACACGTTCCATATATACGTCATCTCGTCTCTTGTAAAGCTACCCATGCAGCGATTTCATATAATACTGATATCAAAACAGATGTGTGACATATTGTCGCCCGATTTGCCGATGGTGATTCAAGTGATTAGCCCTGATAGGGATCAGATAGGGATAGAGTGTATCGTAGTTTTACAGTAAATTGAAAGTGATCTCTAGGAGGGGTGACTAGCGACAGGCGACAGAGACATATTTGAAAAATTAACTTTCGACACTGACCCCCAAATTTCGACACTGAGGATCTGAAAAAGCGACATCGACACAGATAGCGGCAATTAGAAAAAAAACGATACCGAACTTAGCCAAAAGGCGACACGGAACGTCGTTAAAAATCGACATTCAACACTGAGAATTTAAAAAAATCTACGATGGTTCCCCTTTTTCCAGACCCCAATTGAAAATCAGTGTAATAAACCGAATATGATGGGCTGAATCTCCGACAACGTTATTTTCGTATTAAGGGAACATGTTCTTGCTTGCTATCAACATGTCACATTAACATCGATGAATACTGGATGTAACACTGAGAAGTAACATCAGGGAGAGATGGAATGTATGGTAACATGCAACACAAGGTAATATAGAGACGGGGCTACAGTATGCCTCTGTCTAGACCTTTCAGCCCGCCTTCCACACATTCTCCCGGCCCGGCACCCCCTTATAGCTCTTACCTTAGCGCGGCCCCACCCCCGGAGTCGCCCCTACCCACGGCACCTCGTCCCGAAGCTCTTCCGTCCTGATTTAACGGAGGTCGTCAAGGCGACGGCTGGACCACGTGGTCAGCCGTGTGCGAAGCGGTGGACCTGACTTGCCGGCTGAGGGATATCTATGTCTGTCCGAGCCAAGGGTGACCAGTCGGTAGGCAGCTGTTGGAGGATTTGGGGGGAAGGGAGGGGGTGGGGGAAGGGAGGGGGTGGGGGAAGGGGAGGGGCTGGGGGGAAGGAAAGGGTGTGGGGGTGGTAGAGTAGGAGGGTGTCGGGGGACGTGGAGGGGGACGGTGTTGAGGGCGAGGTGGAGCGGGAGGGTTGGGGGGGGGGGGGCGTGGAGGGGGAAGGGTGTGAGGGGAGGGGGTGGGCGAGGGTGTGAGAGGGGGGTGGAGCGGGAGGGAGTAGGAGGCATGGAGGGGAAGGGCGTCTGGGAGGTGGAGGGGGACGGGGTGAGGGGCCGGGGGTCTCCACGATGCTAGGGGACAACTGGAGAGGTTGAGGCATATGCAGGTACTGGGAAGGTGGGTGTTGGGAGATTTAGGAACTGGTGGTAGGGTTGGGGGTTGGGGGTTGTGGAAAGGGCGCAGGGAGGGGTAGGGGGCGATAGAAGGAGGGGGTGCGCATAGCTATGTTTTGGCGGTGTGGGTAGTGATGGTGGGGAGTGGGAGGGGTGGGGGGATGCAGGTTTTAAGTAAATGATGGGAGGACAAAAGGGATGTCAGAGATAGGGTGTGTTCTACATGAGCCGCCAAGGGTGGGTGGAGGGAGGGGGTGGAGGCGGGCCGGGTGAAGGGTGTGGGGGTGACCTGTGTGCCCCTGGGACCAGGGGCTTTACAGATTCCTTTTAGTGATTCATCACGCTGATCCCGCCTGGCTTTATAAGCCGGCCATCCCACCCGCCACCCTGCCTGCCAACCCACCCGCCACCCCGCCCGCCACCCCGCCGGCCACCCCGCCGGCCACCCCGCCCGCCACCCTGCCGGCCACCCCGCCCGCCACCCAGCCGGCCACCCCACCGGCCACCCCGCCCACCACCCCGCGTTAGCCATCCATGTCGTTCTGAGACCTGGTTCTAAACGACCACCCCCCCCCCCACGCCAGAACCACTACGCCCGGCCCTCACATGCCCCACCCACCAGCAAGACACCCATACCTACACACCCTTACGGACCACAAACCTATCTGTAGCCGTCACTATGCCCATAACCCACCCGACCTCCCATACACATTTTCTTGCCGCATTGTCCTGTCACATAACGCCCGCTGCACCCCCCCGGCCCCCATCCGCCAGCCCATCACACCCCCCTCCCCCCCTTCCACCCCCCTCCCACCTCTTTCCAGAGCCCCACTGCCCCTTTCCACCCCTTCCCCTCACCCCTTCCACCCCTCTCCCAACTATCTCCAGAGCCCCCCGTCCGGCCACTCGCCCCTCCGACCCCCCTCCAGAGCCCCATTGCGCCCCGTCTGCACCACACAACAGGCAGTCCTTCCTCGGCATTCAGGAGGCACATTTCCCGAGGTCAAAGCCAGGATAAGTGGTTCGTAGGGTTGTTGTCGGATATTTGGATGTTGGTGTCAGGAGCGGTTATGAAAACAGGGTGACACGTGGGTGACGAATGGGGTGACGACAGGGGTGAAGTCAGGGTGACGATTGAAGTAGCAACTTTATTGACAATTGGGGAGACAACTGGAGTGACAATTGGGGAGACAACTGGAGTGGCAATTGGGATGACAATTGGGATGACAACTGAGGTAAGGACTGGAGTGACAAGTCGGTTGACACGTGGATGACATCTAGGGTAAAACAGCCTGACCACGGGGTGACGAGTATGTGTCAATTTAGACCAAGACGACTTGTATGACAACTGGGTGACAACAGGTTGCGGATTAGGGTGACAACGGGGGAGACAACTGTGTGAC
>OZ025251.1:14529355-14599016 GCA_964019135.1 Arenicola marina | reverse complement strand
GGGTGAGGGGTGAGGGGTGAGGACCAGAGCCAGGCCGTGATGACCTGCGGCAAACAGAAGGAGGAGATGAGGAAGAGGGAGGAACACCTCACAGGTGAGGGGTGAGGGGTGAGGGGTGAGGGGTGAGGGGTGAGGGGTGCGGGGTGAGGGGTGAGGGGTGAGGGGGGAGGGGTGAGGGGTGAGGGGTGAGGGGTGAGGGGTGAGGACCAGAGCCAGGCCGTGATGACCAGCGGCAAGCAGAAGGAGGAGATGAGGAAGAGGGAGGAACACCTCACAGGTGAGGGGTGAGGGGTGAGGGGTGAGGGGGGAGGGGTGAGGGGTGAGGGGTGAGGGGTGAGGGGTGAGGGGTGAGGGAGGACCAGAGCCAGGCCGTGATGACCTGCGGCAAGCAGAAGGAGGAGATGAGGAAGAGGGAGGAACACCTCACAGGTGAGGGGTGAGGGGTGAGGGGTGAGGGGGGAGGGGTGAGGGGTGAGGGGTGAGGGGTGAGGGCTGAGGGGTGAGGACCAGAGCCAGGCCGTGATGACCTGCGGCAAGCAGAAGGAGGAGATGAGGAAGAGGGAGGAACACCTCACAGGTGAGGGGTGAGGGGTGAGGGGTGAGGGGTGAGGGGTGAGGGGTGAGGGGTGAGGGGGGAGGGGTGAGGGGTGAGGGGTGAGGGGTGCGGGGTGAGGGGTGAGGGGTGAGGGGTGAGGGGTGAGGGAGGACCAGAGCCAGGCCGTGATGACCTGCGGCAAACAGAAGGAGGAGATGAGGAAGAGGGAGGAACACCTCACAGGTGAGGGGTGAGGGGTGGGGGTGAGGGGTGAGGGGTGAGGGGTGAGGGGTGAGGGGTGAGGGGTGAGGGGTGAGGACCAGAGCCAGGCCGTGATGACCTGCGGCAAACAGAAGGAGGAGATGAGGAAGAGGGAGGAACACCTCACAGGTGAGGGGTGAGGGGTGAGGGGTGAGGGGTGAGGGGTGCGGGGTGAGGGGTGAGGGGTGAGGGGGGAGGGGTGAGGGGTGAGGGGTGAGGGTGAGGGGTGAGGGGTGAGGACCAGAGCCAGGCCGTGATGACCAGCGGCAAGCAGAAGGAGGAGATGAGGAAGAGGGAGGAACACCTCACAGGTGAGGGGTGAGGGGTGAGGGGTGAGGGGTGAGGGGGGAGGGGTGAGGGGTGAGGGGTGAGGGGTGAGGGGTGAGGGGGTGAGGGGTGAGGGAGGACCAGAGCCAGGCCGTGATGACCTGCGGCAAGCAGAAGGAGGAGATGAGGAAGAGGGAGGAACACCTCACAGGTGAGGGGTGAGGGGTGAGGGGTGAGGGGTGAGGGGTGAGGGGTGAGGGGTGAGGGGTGAGGGGTGAGGGGTGAGGACCAGAGCCAGGCCGTGATGACCTGCGGCAAGCAGAAGGAGGAGATGAGGAAGAGGGAGGAACACCTCACAGGTGAGGGGTGAGGGGTGAGGGGTGAGGGGTGAGGGGTGCGGGGTGAGGGGTGAGGGGTGCGGGGTGCGGGGTGAGGGGTGAGGGGTGAGGGGTGAGGGGGGAGGGGTGAGGGGTGAGGGGTGAGGGGTGAGGGATGAGGGGTGAGGGGTGAGGACCAGAGCCAGGCCGTGATGACCTGCGGCAAGCAGAAGGAGGAGATGAGGAAGAGGGAGGAACACCTCACAGGTGAGGGGTGAGGGGTGAGGGGTGAGGGGTGAGGGGTGAGGGGTGAGGGGGTTAGGGGTGAGGAGTGAGGGGTGAGGGGTGAGGGGTGAGGGGTGAGGGGTGAGGACCAGAGCCAGGCCGTGATGACCTGCGGCAAGCAGAAGGAGGAGATGAGGAAGAGGGAGGAACACCTCACAGGTGAGGGGTGAGGGGTGAGGGGTGAGGGGTGAGGGGTGAGGGGTGAGGACCAGAGCCAGGCCGTTATGACCTGCGGCAAGCAGAAGGAGGAGATGAGGAAGAGGGAAGAACACCTCACAGGTGAGGGGTGAGGGGTGAGGGGTGAGGGGTGAGGGGTGAGGGGTGAGGGGTGAGGGCTGAGGACCAGAGCCAGGCCGTGATGACCTGCGGCAAGCAGAAGGAGGAGATGAGGAAGAGGGAGGAACACCTCACAGGTGAGGGGTGAGGGGTGAGGGGTGAGGGGTGAGGGGTGAGGGGTGAGGGGTGGGGGGTGAGGGGTGAGGGGTGAGGACCAGGCCGTGATGACCTGCGGCAAGCAGAAGGAGGAGATGAGGAAGAGGAAGGAACACCTCACAGGTGAGGGGTGAGGGGTGAGGGGTGAGGGGTGAGGGGTGAGGGGTGCGGGGTGAGGGGTGAGGGGTGAGGGGTGAGGTGAGGGTGAGGGTGAGGGGGAGGGGTCAAGGGTGAGGGGTCAGGGGTCAGGGGTCAGGGGTGAGGGGTCAGGGGTCAGGGGTGAGGGGTGAGGGGTGAGGGGTGAGGGGTGCGGGGTGAGGGGTGAGGGGTGAGGGGTGAGGGGTGAGGACCAGAGCCAGGCCGTGATGACCTGCGGCAAGCAGAAGGAGGAGATGAAGAAGAGGGAGGAACACCTCACAGGTGAGGGGTGAGGGATGAGGGGTGAGGGGTAAGGGTGAGGGGTGAGGGGTGTAGACGGGATGACCTGCGGCAAGCAGAAGGAGGAGATTAGGAAGAGGGAGGAGCACCTCACAGGTGTTGAGCAAATCAAAGGTGAGGGGTGAGGGTTAGGGTGAGGGTGAGGGTGAGGGTGAGGGTGAGGGGTGAGCGATTAGGGGTGATGGGAGTGAGGCTGAAGGATTGGGGGGAGTTCCGTTATATGTGAGTGGGTCAGGAAATGCACAAGGGTTTTGGGTATGAGCAGATTGTCTCACACATATGAGTGCAACACGCTAAAGATGATGGGGCGGGGGAGGGGGGGGGGCCCTGCGACCGGGGAAGAGGGAAGGTCAGAGATGAAAGGGTGAAAGGCTGGGAGGCGGCGGTCATAGTTTCGTGTGTATGTGGGGAGAGGGGGGGGGGTGAGTGAGATGCTACAAGGAGAAGATAACACGTATGGAACATGGATAGACGTCCGGTGACGCAGGGAAAAGGAAGAAGAGGAGTTTGGCACTTAACCTCATATAACACACACATATTCTGTAACCACGTGTTCTTTATGCGATGACACAGCCCACGTCCTCTCTCGGTATACCCCTCTCCACTTTAATAGCACACTCATCGTGTCCTGCACGTTCTTCGTGTATGGCGCAAACAGCAATTCAGGTCGATCTGAAGGTTATCGCCGGACTATTATCGATTGGTGACAACAGGCCATACAAGTAGAGCGACTTGAAAGTAGGCCATCCAAAACATGTCGGACCCATAAAACCAGCCCGTCCCAGTGGGTGTCTTATTGATAGACCAATTGGCGGAGACGATGCGGTGCGAATGAATTTTCGCACAACATTCGTGTCAGTGTGATTTCCACAATCTTCTGGTTAATTCTAACTATTTATCTCTCCACAAGGTCCGTTTTTGCCTTTAATTGCTGCAGTTGCAATTGCCAGTCGGTAAAATGGCGGTTTGTGTTAATAGTTTATCAGATGCTGTTGCGATAACGTTACCACGAGAATATCGCACGCTGTAAAGATCGATACCAGAAGGGGGAGGTTCCACTTTGCGTTCTTAAATTGGGGGGGGGGGGGTAATCTTACGACCAGGGGGTGGGGGAGGGGTATCCACATCTTAGCGGGCGTATATTTACCATTGAAAGGAAGCATCCTACCACCCACTATGGATCCGCGCCTGGAGGGAGTACTTATTATTTCGTGCTAGAGGAACAGATGCTCGTATCCGCGATTTACAACCAATACAAGCGTTTGAAGTGCTGTTGCGTGTTGTTACTCCATGCGAAAATGGACAGAACGATTGTGGAGAAAATGGACAGAACGATTGTGGAGAAAACGGAGGGTGAGGTAAAGAGGAGATGCAGAGGGAAAGAGTAAGGAATGAGGAAGAGATATGGAGAGTGGATATAGGAGGAGAGGAGATGATAGAGTGGGATAAAGATGGGGAGAGGCGAAAGGGGGAAGAGAAAGAGAGAGAAGACGGCGAGAGAAAGAGTGCATGGGGAGAGGTAAAGTGGGAGAGGGGGCAGAGATCGGAAGGATGAGAGAGGGGCAGGAGAGAGGTAGTGGGAAATGAGGTCACTGCGGGTTTAAACGGAAGTCAAATGCCGTCCGGTATCCAGGGGATCACGTGTCACCGGGTCACGTGCGGCTTCTGTTTACATTGTGACTCGGACAGCGCCCACGACTGCGGCGCCCCCTAGTGACTGAACGAGAATAATCGGAATTAACTGCAGGCGAACACGGAAATTTCTTGCTTTTGTTCGTCAGGAACAGGCTTAAATGTCATAGGACAGTGTCACCCTCACCTCGGTCGTTATAATGCCCTATGGGACATAAAACCCAGCTCTGAGACAAACAACTTTGCCAGCATTCTGCTCTGTCCATTTCGCTTGATTTCACGGGGACATGGCATGCCTGTTTTACCTCCCCACCCCGCCTCTTTTTTGGCTCATGTTCTGCCCCAATCCTCGGATGCCGTCCCCCCAGGCTGTCTATTGACAAAAGGCAACGGGGCAGTAATGAAAACTATGCGGGCCTTTTGGCGGGCCTTTTGGCAATATCACAATCTGAAGAGGCAGGGAAGACACCATTTCGCGCTCGATAGCGTCTGAGATATAGTCTAGGAAGTATTCTTTTCGGCATTAAGGCAGTCGACTTTCCCGTTGTGCCTGGGTATCCTATGATCGATAATACCGGATGGCACGGCTCTAGGGGTCGAAGGGTTTATAACTGAAAGTCTTAAAAAATCTACGTTGAGAGATTCTGACTCATGATATGCGACACAAGAAAGAGTCGAAATGTACTATATATAGCCATGATCTTTTCATATTTGGTTGACCACGACCCGTAGGTATGTGATTATACATATATAGCAGGGGCGGATATACGCGGGGAGGGGGGGGGGTCCGGAGAGAGGAATGCCCTCGGTAGCAGTTTTTTTAGCGCCCCCCCCCCCTGCCCGGTCGCAAGTTTTCAACGGACCTCTCTCTTCTCAAATATCCTGGATCCGCCCATGCTTAAATCATTATGCATTCCGTCTAGTTTCTTTAGGAAAGCCATTTAGAATCGCTAAGCATGAGGGCGCACACTTAATTAACCATCCCGATTTTCTTACGATCATTGTGCCAAAGAGAAGTCTAGATATAGCAGATTTACATGTATAGTGTACAGTACACAGTGGATCAAAATATTTATTGCGCCTTACCACCGATAAAATTATCTGATGCATAATATGTAGCAGACCACAAGTTGGTTTAATGCGTGATATAAAGATAGTGAAATATTGGTTCGCACTGTTTGACCGTACAACAGTATTTCACGTTCGATATGACTGACTAATTCAGTTGTGGCAGGTTCTATTTGCTTATGCAAAATACGATACTCAAAGATATTTGATATTTTAGACGTTCTATAGCATTTGTTTGCCAATGATGTAAATACGGAAGTCCGGTTTACCACCCATTTGCACCCATCCCGTTCCCTCAACCCACACATCTGTTTTAAATACATTTCGTCTTTTATTTTAAGTTGAGCTGACGTGGAATGTTGGAAATTAAAAACTGTGTGGAATTGATCTGTTACCTTTTATATCATCCATGGACATAACGCTCAGTCCCGCATACAGTCGGTCTATAGAGGATCTACTGTACATTATGCGTCAATAGAGATTCTTATTTGCTTTTGATCCAAAGAGTGTAAGTGAAGTAAATAGGTGATTCAGACTGCTTCTGCACTTTTAATTTTTGTGGCCTTTCCCCATGTGCGATGTCTGTAGCTCGCGGTTAGAGTGCCGTGGGGGGGGGGGGGGCTGAAGGTCGATGTTGTTCAGGGATTCATATCCCAAGATCGCCCTGGCTGTTCTCCATTGCGCGAAGTTGGCGTGCTCTATCCTTGCCATCTGGTAGGATTGCGTGGGCACCCGGCTAACCACCAAAAGGCGTCTACGTCCCCCGCGCCGCGCGCAATTTAGGAATTCTCCCCCGTTGCCCCTGGCGCTGTTGGGCGATATTAGAGACGCCACGTGACCAGACCGGTATCGCCGAGGATCAGCCGTGATTGGCTGGCCCGATCTACATCTGTCTGAGCGTCATTGCTCGCCGTCCAAGCCGGGGGTGCTAATGGTACTGGGCCAGACTGTATCCACACCCGTAATGAATAGATTTTATCTCCCAATCTCTCTTTTTATATCCCAAGCCAGTTTTAGGTGTCCAAAAAGCCTGTGGTGGATGCTGGATTGCTTCCTCCCCCTACCCCCCCCCTTCCATAAAAAAAAATAAAGGAAAGAAACAAAAATCGGCGACAGAAAAAAAACGAAACTTTTGCCATGGCATAGATGATGAGTGCGCCATTCTCACAGTTGGCGGCGCCACTAGTCGCTTATTGGCTTTTACCGACCGGGTTCTGCTACTCTCCATAGACAAACTGCGCCTCATTGTTTCTGGGGAGAGAACTTCAGTCTGGGTAGATTACGTGTTTTTCTGATTCCACTCTGTCTCTCGATCCTTATACTAATGCCGATGAAGCTTGCCTCTAACCTCCAGTCGCTTGCTCATTTCAATCTCGCTATCTGTCTGTCTAGGAGGGCCTTTCTGAAGCGGGCGGGCGGGGCGCTTTCTATGCCTTTCTCATGCCGTTACGTTTTTGTCTGGCACTTTTATAGGTGACTTGTTCGCATTTCCCGCGCACCATTTGTCTGTCGGAGTTTGCCGTGGGTTATTGCTTCTGGAACATGTGTGTGACTTAACTTTGATTGATTGAATAACTTAAGATGTTTAAAACTGTATGGCTTACAATGACAAACTGAACTCGTAACCCATTTTTGCACTGAAAGGTTAACAAGGGAACTGTTCTGCACCGTAATAATGATGTGGTTGTTTGTGTGGTAATGGGACACTCAATCTGTCAGTGTAATGAGGCACTCCCCCGTCATCGAATTGGGCACTCTCCCACCAACGAATTGCGCACTCCCCGCCAACGAATTGCGTACTGCCCGCCAATGAATTGCGCACTCCCCCGCCAACGAATTGCGTACTGCCCGCCAATGAATTGCGCACTCCCCCGCCAAAGAATTGCGCACTCCCCGCCAACGAATTGCGTTTTGCCCCTCCAACGAATTGTGCACTGCCCCACCAACGAATTGCGCAATCCTTCGCCAACGAATTGCACACTCCCCCGCCAACGAATTGCGCACTCCCCGGCAACGAATTCCGCAATCCCCCGCCAACGAATTGCGCACTCACCGCCAACGAATTGCGCTCTGCCCCGCCAACGAATTGCGCACTCCCCCGCCAACGAATTGCGCACTCCCCGCCAACGAATTGCGCTCTGCCCCGCCAACGAATTGCGCACTCTCCCGCCAACGAATTGCGCACTCCACCGACCACGCACCACTCACCCCCGCCCCCGCTTCCGTCCCCGCCCTTGCCCCCGCCCTCGTCCACACCCCGGCTCATGCCCCTACCCAGCCCCCACCCACGCCGGCTGGGCAGACCGTCCGCCTTGGTCTGGGCGACGGCATTTGTCTTGTGGTCTGATGTAATCAGTGCGGGGCTGTCCAGTCAGCGGGTCAAGGAACCTGATTGATTGGCCCATCTCTGGCTGATATCGTCCGCGGGGGTCTCGGCATCCCCTATCCCACCCCCATCCCTCCCTCGCTTCCACCCCTTCTCCCTCTCCGCGACATACACACCAACGGCCGAGAGGGAGAGCGACAGATAGAAGACTGTGATTTCGGGGTCGAAGAGGGTGAAGGAGGTGTGGGGGTGCGAGGGACGGGCGGGTGCGGTAGTGTCGGTGAGGGTGGGGGTGGAGTGAGGGATGTAATAATACATCCATGATTCAGCGTTAGGCATGAAGCTGATTTCCGGCCCAATATACCGGTACATCCATGATTCAGAAGGCTGGTTCCCCGACCACCCAAGAGCGGTGCGCCACGGAATCAGCGCCAGGAGGCTGGTTCCGCGACCGCCCAACAGCGGTGCGCCATGGAATCCATGCCAGGAAGCTGGTTCCCCGACCACCCTATAACGGTGCGATATGGAATCAGGGCCAGGAAACTGGTTCCCCGACCATCTAATAGCCAGGAAGCTGGTTTCCCGACCACCCAATAGCGGTGCGCCATGGAATCCGCGCCATGAAGCTGGTTCAACGGCAACCCCATAGCCGTGCGCCACGGATTCAGATTCAGAAGGCTGGTTCCCCAACCGTACAATGGTGGCCATCCCTATGACGCGGTTATTGCAGCCGGACCGGATGGCCAACATGGAACGGGCTGACAAGCGACATCGGTCAAGATGGATGCCCACACAGGCCCAGAATACAACCTCAAGTGATGTATGGGTGTATTTAACTCGGTTCATGGTGGACCATACCTGACCATCGTTTTATTTGGGGAGGTGGGGGGGGGGGGGGTGCGGTGGTATCCATAAGGGCCTGCAACTTGGAAAAGCTAAGAAGGTGATCATGCTTGGTGCTATGTCCACTCATCTCTGGTGATTAAGTACCCGTCCGCCATGATGTATTAGTGTTAGCTGAAGCGGAAGTGGAAGAGCACAGACCGCCCCCCCCCCCCTCTCCCCACCCGACATCCGCCTCTCTGTTCTCGTGGAAAGGTAAGAAAGTATATCCAGAGGGACATCTATTTCTAAGCCCAATTGCTCCAGTCACGAAATAGTCATACGTGAAGTTATTTAGAAAAAAACTTATTTTTCGTCGGGGCATTATTTGTTTCTGCTGCTGATCAGTCAAAATGGCAAAAAATATGTGAAATGGATGCATAACATATCCCAACCAAACCAGTGTCGTCAGGTTCATTACTCATTCGTCCGTGTTCTTAATGCTTTTTTTTATTGTAATTATGGTTTGTGTCCCTTGTTATTTTTGACGTCACCTCAGGGCGGTAGATCACAAACTTGCAATATATATGACGAAGTTATTCAATTATTCACCCTGTTTCACATGTTTGAGAGGCCAAAGCTTGTTTAATAATAAGCTTTGTTTCCGACGATACGAGAAATAACCGAGTAAATAACGACATCTTGCGACATTAAAAGAAAAACGAAATTATGCAATATTCATAATTAATGTACCATGTCACATAATAGATATCATCGTCGGCAAATAGACTAGGTCATCATGACTCATCATTTAATGACCAATTACTGCGATGGGGAGAGAGTAATCTTGCTCACGCCCCCCCCCCCTCCCCCTGGTTCCTCCACCTAGACATTGATGCCAAGAACGATTGGTGCATTTCAAACCAAATGGCGAGCCAGCTACAATTTAGTAATCAGGGCAGTTATTAATCATTATTTGCAAGTAGTTCCTGCGTGCTTTATTCGCAATATGGGCATAGAAACACTGCTATTAGTTTGAAATATTCGAATGTTTACAAAAACTGATTAAATAACGTTTTAAATAACTGCAACCTATCAATGGATCAATTCCTTATTTATTTCATTTATTTCATTTTATTTCATTTCGATGATATTATGCAACCGTTTAAGTCGCCACTTTTTACTTTATTGTTGAAAATGTATTCCTGTGATGTCATTGCAATTAAGTATGTTAATTCGATGTCCAATTGACGACTATTATTTGGCTGTTAATATGTGCATTGAAGTCACCCATTTACGTATCTTTTCACAGGTTTGACGGCGGAAGACATTTTGGAAGAGAACGAGAGAGTTAGCGAACAAATCAAGGAGTACAACCGCAAGATGTCCATGATTAAAGACCTCATCGACCAAATGGAACATAGCTACGAGAACTCCAAGCGCTACATTGTCGTCCAACGCTACCGGCTAATGAAAACAATGATTAAAACTGTGATACACAATCGATGGATATAACACAGTGGATTATTAGCTTCATTTTCGCTCGTGGAACGATCGGGATTGGTGATGTATGGATGTACAGACGTCGTTCAGAGGGTATAAATATCACGGTGGCTCCCTCTGTGGCCCGCGAATGCACGAGACCGCACGAGACTTACGCGAGAAGTGGACGTTAAGACCGCTATGACGTCATCCCGGTCAATATACCATGCACTAGGTTCTGTATTTTTTTATATAGTATGGTGCATGCTGGGTAGAGTTTGTAAACTAATGACGTACCATGTAAGTGTGAGCGTGTGTCGTCGTATGCTGGAGAGTAATACAAATCGATATGTAGCATTAGATGGCATTAGGATGGCGAAATCAAGGGTGGAGAATAAAGCCATCGAAATATCCGTGACACCAGGTGGAGACACAACACGGCGTGGTGGATATTTACTTCCGAGAACACGTGTGAGGCAAACAATATGTAAATCACATTGATAAACACACTGGATATCATCCGCAGACGCCGCTAAGAAGGAGACGAGGCGAAAGCGAGGCCAGCTTCCAACCGCCGATGTGCGCACTCGTCCACGGGGTGGCGCCACTGTAGTTTTGTTGTGTTTGTGTCGTCTGCGTCACTCCTCTTGATCGGAGACTTCTGTAGTGCAGGCAACACATATGAACACGCCTTCCTCGCTGCCAGGAAATATCCCATCATGTCAAAAGGATTGACGCATGCTCAACTGCTACAAGAACACCGGAAACTTCTCGTGTTAAATTGACTGCTGCAACATATATGGTGTGGTAGCGTTGTGTAAGAAGTAACGCAAAAGAATGACTCTTTTTGGATGTACGCATTGTGTTCTCGTTCTACTTTGCGCGGGGAGAAGATGCCAAAGTGTTTCTGCAACAGTGTTTCTGCCAGTTTCAGGCGGCAAATAAACCCATCGCTTGAGCTCGCCAACAAATGATAAAGAACTTAAATAATATCTTCGGAAGTTAAATTATTGGCCTAATATGTCAAAATGATATTCGCCTCAACATATGTAGGACGGTAAAGAAGCGAACCAGGATGACGTCAAAATACGGAAATATACGTATGAATTACGAAATTATTGGCTGGTTTCTCTGGTTTAGCAATACCACATACTGCATGCCTGTAGCTATTTTTCACGCCAAGTTACGAAATGACGTAAATGCGAGGGCCGAAATGGTCTACTCGCTGTTCCACTCCCACTATCGTTGCAGGAATACATTTATATCTATGATTTATTTAAGGACCATGAGTGACATTTGGAATTAAGCAAAATCTGAGAGCTTTGCAGTAAATGATGCAGTTGATATCTTTATAAGATTAACCCCTTGTCAACGTTTCTAGTTGATGGTGTCGAGTAATTCTGTTAATCATCACGTGACCGGAAGTAGCATAAAGGCACTGCATTTACGAGATTGTGTGTGTACAAAGCGGTGAATCGAAGAACAGATAATTTAAAAGATAGGCCTACGTTACTTTTTATAATGACAGTCGGGGTCATAAGAATTTGTCAATCGTCGACGCTTTTGTTTTGTTGGTTCCCCAGGTTGCGGTACGTGTTTGGTCGCCCACGTGCCTTCAGCGGGTGGCTCGGGTATTCTGAAAAGTCTGGCTAAAGCCCATCACAGATTGTCGTTCTTCCAAGAAAGGAAGCCAGAACCGCCACACGATATTTCAATATTCTTCACAGGCTCTCGACGAAAACTCACACCGATAAATTGGTTTAAAATTCGCAATATAATGCAATACGTTTTCTCTTTTGATCCCCGGGTGTTAATGCAATGAGTCAGTAGCGACTGTAGTAATCCAATCAGCCATTGGCTCAGCGAGTCGAGAGTGCACTTACCTCTGGTCTGGCCACTAAGAGGTTGAACCTGTTAGTTCAGAGTCTTATGTAGTGACATGGGTCGTACATTTCCTCGTGGGCAATGTGACTAAGTGCATCTTGCTTCAGACGTTATATGTTATATATATATATATATAGCAATGCTCATGTTTGTCTCTAGTTCTAATAATTCAAGCTTCGATCCAGCATTGGATTTATACTCGTTTTATTGTGCCTTGTTTTATAATTGATGGATAATTGATTTCAGTCCGATACACATCTCCATGGAATAATAGTGAAAATTGTAGAGCGTTGGGTTTCGTGGCAATGATCAATCAGAAGGTTTTCCAGCGGCACGTTTCTGACCACCTTACTGGCGACACTTTGGCACACGTGGCGACCAGTTTACGGCCACCACCCTGGCAGCTACCGCAGCGCCATCTGGCGAATGATGGTGCCGCCCTCAGTTCGCAGCCACTGCCATTGACATATGTGGCAACATCGTCTTTTCGAATACTGCACCTTTCCGTAGATCAATACGACAGGCGATATTCTCTACAACTGGCTCGGGTCAATAGCAAATACGTTATAAAAAAGAGAGGCTTGAATTTACATTTTACAATGTCATGCTAACGACAGGGCGTTGTCGTTAAATTGTATGTTTCTCGTGTCTCTTTTCATCAAACTTCGGGTCGATCGGTCGGCAAAAAAAGGCAGCCATTACTGGGCGCATTTCTTTGGTAACCCGGGTGTATCCTCAAGGTAGACCAATAACGCACATTGAGCATCGGTATACCGCCCGACACTTGTTTCACTCGGGTCGGGTGCGCGCGCATCTATTCGTACGCCGATGCGCCCCGTTCAAAGCAGCACGGGACATTCGGGAGAAGATGGCGGCTGGTTAAAAAGTAACTGTCTTGGCTGGTTTCGTTGCCTCGAAATGAACCGGACATGACCGGGTGTGAAAATTTTATTGGCATTCGGCGTAGCCCGACCGGTTAGTCCGGAAGTGCTCGAGTATACCTGGCGGCCTACCGGCCCTGGCCCAAAGAAATGCGTCCACTGACAGAAGTGTGTTTTACTCTTTACTCGCACACTCTTTCAACCACTGGTAGCCGCACCGCGACCCGTGGGATGGACTATGACGCTCTTGGCGTAAAAGAGCGAGTTGTAACCCTAAAAAATTTTCCATGTCGGTCGCCTCATCAGAGAGTCTGTCGCAATAGAGTACTAAAAATATTTGTTTATATTTTTCCGGTGAGCACTTTACAATGTCGGTCGGTGGGGGACATGGGAAACATACAATTTAATAATGACGCCCTAACCAAGCAAAATGTTGCCAATAGACCAATCCAGGCTGCCAATCATTTACTGACGTCAATGATTCTTTTATCCAATCGTGTGGCGATAAAAAGTCTTTCACGTGCGTAAGGTCGGACAAACAAGTCGGACAAACAAAGCAGCATGTCACTTTGTCGTCAGTTTTAGAGTTGAGTACTTCTCCCTTTTATCTACCATCAGTACTGATTGTCAATTTCATACTCACGATCAAAGAAAAAAGACTCAAGTGTGGGCGGGGCATAGTGTCGGAGTGTGGATCGGTCTGTTGAAAGGAAATCAGCAGTATAGCGTCCTCCGAAGTCGCTCAATTAATATCCTCCAAAACATAACAAAGAGGCCAGTGTGCCTCTCACTGTACTATGCGCATAGTTTTAAATTTCGAATAAACTTGCGCTATATTTATTTGATTATATACATTGCTACATTCGTGTGATACGAAGATGTGTGTGCTCCGTATTTTTAATTCTTTACGGTACTTGATTGTTGCCATTTAAGTGTTGACGCCAATCCAATTGTACATTGCAGTTCAAGGGTGTGTATTGATGCCGGACAGGATACTCAACTTCATGTGTTATGAACATGTGCGTTTTCATTGATTTCATTTCTCTTTAATACGTGTTTCGTTGCCATTTAAGTGTTCTTGTATATCGCGTCTTACTTCTGTTCATAGTGTGACGGCGTATATTTAAGGTATATACCGTTATACGAGATAATAACAATGCCGTGTTAATTCACATAATGCGCGTTCGTTGTTTTCATTTATCTTGTGTATATGTTCGCCACCAATGCGTAAGCTCGTTGGTGGCACACACTAGACATTAGGCGGATCGATCGTTCCAGCCCCGCTGTGGTCATGTCTGTGTGGTCGCAGGATAAGGATTCCATGTCCTTCGCAAAGAGTAGGGGGTTACCCCCGGAGACATAGCTTCACTCTTCCTTCCCTCTCCAATTGACGCGATATGACCAAAAGTGGTTAAAGCGTCATGAATATACAACCAACACACCAACTAGACTTCAGACCAACGTACCAGAATTCGAGTCTGCGAACAGTTTCACATGAAATCATTTATTCGTGATTCATGGAAACCGTCATGAAATCCATGAAAAAGACATCCGCAACGCTAATTCTTTTTGAATTACGGATCACCATAGTTCAAGATCATATGAACGACTTTGCGACTAAACGATCATCCTTGTGAAGCTCATATGTTCAGACAGTTGGCATTTCAGTTTTTCGCTAAATTAAAAATCTTTACTTTAACAGTGCATCTTAGGTTTCAAAAATGCGACCCGCCCGAACCTCAGAGTCATGGACTAGTGCATTGAGGTGTTGATGGTAATACAAAGTGAACCATGTCTTTCCATGACATATTGTGGGGGGCGCCCCGATAGCTCAGTGCGTTCGAGCGCTCGCATTGAGCTGCAGATCACAGTGTGAGCATCGCAAACGAGCATAAAGAGAAAGGGCCTATGACGTCACGTTGGTGTGGCTGATGTCACATGCGTTCTTCGGCGAACCATGCAATTACCATGACACTTAGGGGGACAAATCTCACTACCTGGGATGTAAACAGGGACACTTAGATACACAGGAAGAAAAAGAGTTACAACCGTGTTACCGATTTGTCACAAAGCCTTTAAGCCGGCCATGTATTTATATAAAGCTTTCATTTTTTTGTTGTGTCAGCCCTCAAACGATGCACTTGCCATGCCAATAGGGGGACACAACGCACTGCCAAGGATGCAAATGCACAGATATTAACATGGAAAGCAGTTGACGCGTCTCAAAATCGTTCATACTTTTCCGGTATTTACACTGGCGCTATGTGGACCAATTAATGGCGGCTCGGTGATATCGACAGATCACTGTAATAGGGCTACCACTGTAAACACGGTGTAATATACCCCATTGGAAACGTTTCGCGCCTAACAAGCGGAAAGATTTAGGGCGGAGGAGTTTCATTAAGATACATTAACGCCACTGCCATGTCTTAATCTATAAGACCCCGTGCAAACTACTGGCTAGGATGATGTCCGGGTTCTGGCTATCGTGTTCGCGAGTCGCTGTTTTGCATACGGCTAGACCATTACAAACCCGTAAGCCGCCTCCCTCACACACACACTAACAGGGAAACAAATGCAGGAATATCGTAAATCGGCTCGTCACAAATTAACGTTACAATATAGATCTACACGCAAGTGGATTCATTTTCGTAATTTTTTTAACTTAATTTCAATATTCCCCGATAACAAGCACCACTTTGTACTGATGATGGGTTGTCGTTTATACTCACCCGCTTCCTTCCTATATATCCACCCCCGATTGGACCCTCCTAAGCCTGTTCTAACCCTACCGCCGAGGTACCCTGGTCTCTTTCCACGGCTTTTTTGTTTCCTTCAGGGAGTATCCCGATAAATACCACAAGATGCGTTCGTGAGTCTTTCTTGACTTTCGGTATATGTTGATACACTTCCCTTATTGTGCCCAACGTTACAACGCTGCCCAGCCACGAGGGGCCTATCAGTCACGTGGCTTTGGCTGGACAGGATAGCGGGGGTGGAGGGGGGGGGGCGGGTGTAGGGGCATTGCATCCGGCGTGTGTTTACCGAGAGTTGTGCACAGGCGGAGAGGCAAACCCTCACTCTCTGCCTTCGACTCACTCCGCTAGGGCTCCATTATATCTCTGTTGTCGCCAACGTACTCAATGCATTTTCATATTCGCTCGCCAGGGCGGCGCTGCGCAAATCGATAGGAAAAATGCGTCGCGCATTTCTACAAATTAGTGTTGGGACCCAGCCTAAGCCTAATAACACATGAAATCAGGTGATGAAAAGAAAGAGTTCTGCCACATTTATAACTTTTTCGAAAGAGTACAAGATGTTTTTTGCTATCTTAAACACACAAATCTCGTTTTTTTTTATGTTTTATTCTTGAAAACCATAATGTTGCAAGAATAACAGCTAATTTGACCGTTTTTCAAGAATCTTGAAATTTACCCCCGGCCGACAGCAGCGGTAAAAGCTAGCTTGCGTAGCGCCACCGTGCGGGGAGCTTGGCAATCCCTGTCCGTCCTAAAGACTCACCACTATACAGCGCCGGTGTGGGTAGGGAGGAAGGGGGGGGGGGTCATGCCATTGGATGCCTCCTCCCTCCACCCCTCTCTCCCATCCCACCGTCACATTCACCCTCACGCCCACCACGCATATCACACACGCTTATTGGATTTGGACGTCACAAGATGTTGTCTGTTCCGGTCTAGCCTTGAGGGAAGGAATCAATGCCTGATTGATTCAATGCAAGTGTTTTCCGGGGCAGCGGCTTATCTAACATAAATAAAGAAAAACCCAAGGGGCGGATCTAGGGGGGGGGGGTTAGGGGGATTGCCCCCCCACCACCCACCTTGGGAACTTGAGAACATACACTGTTAAAGTCGGGTTCTCCGAGCAATCACCCGCCCCCGGGCGCAAGTTTTCAGAGAGCACCCCCCCACCCCTGTCGCACGTTTTCAAAGAGCAACCCCCCCTTAACAAATTCCTAGATCCGCCCCTGTCATTGTAGTGGACCCAAGACATAATCCGGATTTTACATTTTATGTCATTCTCACCTTGTGTGACGTAACCTCGTTATTCTGTTATTCGTCGATGTGTGCGTCCACAAGTATTAATTCTAAGTGAACAAGCCGTTGTTTTCTTCTTCTTTATTCGTATCTTCAGGCATTGTATATGTCATATATCAATGTCATACTTTATTCCCAATTCGCATTACAGGCTGGCCTCCACCTACGCTACACATCATATACATCGATGTCATACTTTATTCCCAATTCGCATTACAAGCTGGCCTCCACCTACGCTACGCATCATATACATCGATGTCATACTTCACACACACCCTCATCCCACCCGCTGGATCCGCCCCTGTCTGAGCTGACGTCGTTCCTTGTTCGTTGTGAAGACACACGCTGTGCTGCACACCTGTAGTAAGCCTCACTAAGGGGCGATCTGTAACCAGCCGTCACCCTCCGCCGCGACCTTAACCCACAGCGACGCCCTCGGGGACGTCATCACTACTGCCAGTTGACCCACGTCATGGCGAGTAGCGTTAGATGACGTCATTTCCTCCACCGAACTGTACAACGCCACCTGGTGTGAAGACGAGGTAGGAGGAGTTGGCATTGGCACCAACACATATTGCTCAAATGTCTCGCCCGGGGCCCCCGCTTTTGATTGCTTTATTTAAGAAGGGCGTTCTTTAGTTCATATCGCGACAATGGGAAGGGTTCGCTCGCTGCCTTCGACTCACTCCTCAAGGGCTCCATTATATCTCTGTTGTCGCCTACAGCTGATTTGACAGTTTTTCAAGAATTTTGGAATTTGCCCCCGGCCGACAGCAGCGGTAAAAGCGGTGCTTGTGTAGCGCCACCGTGCGGGGAGCTTGGGAAGGGTTAAGACAGAGAGCGCGGAGCCATTTCTCCGGAAGTAACCCCCTACATTTTACGAAGGAAGGCATGGTCTATTGATCATGCAGATACATTTTCACACCTGATGCATGCCCGACAATAGCCTCGATCTGATGCATATAATATGTAGATTGATGAAAATAAAGTAATACTACTTTTCGTGCCACAAATGACAATATAACGAGACACAAATAGCTCTATTGCCACCCGGAGTGTAAATATAGTATTCGCATATATTTGCGCCCATTTCTGCGGGATGAAAGCACCTCGACGGCGGCACTGTTCAATGAAACTAACAACCTGTCATCATGGTTACGGATCCTTACCGACGGGCCAGGGTTCCCCGGTGGACCTGCTTCACCACGTGGACCTGCTTCACCATGTGGACCTGCTTCACCATGTGGACCTGCTTCACCACGTGGACCTGCTTGACCACGTGGACCTACACTCCCGTTGTGACCTATCGGTCCCATCTCTCCCCTTAAACCATTCAGACCAGGCAATCCCATGTCACCTGGAAATGCAAGGTACATTTCATTGTTTTTGAATTAATAATAAACTGCATAATATTATTTTTATATTAATCGTTCTTTTTCCTGTAATTCTCCTTCTCATAGTCCTCCCGACATAATTTTCAGTGGCTTCGACCCTCTAGCTATCTTTGACTGTCCCTTTCCCTGTCTTTGGCTCTCCGTCCCTCTGCCTTTGGTTCTCTGTCCCTCTGTTTTTGGTTCTCCGTCCCTCTGCCTTTGGTTCTCCGTCCCTCTGTCTTTGGTTCTCCGTCCTTCTGTCTTTGGTTCTCCGTCCCTCTGTCTTTGGTTCTCCGTCTCTCAGTCTTTGGTTCTCCGTCCTTCTGTCTTTGGTTCTCCGTCCTTCTGCCTTTGGTTCTCCGTCCCGCTGTCTTTGGTTCTCCGTCCTCTGTCTTTAGTTCTCCGTCCCTCTGTCTTTGGTTCTCCGTCTCTCTGTCTTTGGTTCTCCGTCCTTCTGTCTTTGGTTCTCCGTCCTTCTGTCTTTGGTTCTCCGTCCTTCTGCCTTTGGTTCTCCGTCCTCTGTCTTTGGTTCTTCGTCCTTCTGTCGTTGGTTCTCCGCCCTCTGTCTTTGGTTCGCTCTCCCTCTGTCTTTCTTTCTCAGCCCTCTTTCTTTGATTCTCCCTCCCTCTGCCTTTAGTTATCCATCCTTATGCCGTTAGTTCTCTGTCCCTCTGTCTTTGATTCTCCGGCCCACTGCCTTTAGTTTTCCGTCCGTGTGTCTTTCTTTCTCAGACTTCTGTCTTTTTGTTTGATGTCCCCTTGTCTTTTCCTATTTGCTCAGTCCCTTGTCCCTTCCACTGTATGTTTTCCTTCCGACACTTTTCCGTTTGGCTTTATTACTGTCCATGATAAACATGAAATCATTAGAAAAATTAATACAGGTATTGCAGCCTGTGACAAAGTAACCATAGGTTCAGTTTTAGACTTAAATTCATATGAGAAGCATCGGTATTGATTCCAGAAACATCAAATCATATAGCACTAGTACTGTACATCGTGAATAACTGGTTTTAATTAACCTGCGTTGTTCTTTTCGCGGGTTTTTTTGCCCTCACAGGTGCACTGCGGATACGATATAAATAAACTAAATATTACTCTTCCTTACGTATTAATCATTCTTTGTTACACCCTTACCTTTCTCACATTTACACCTGTAGTCGTTTGGATCCCATGCCCCTGGCTGTAAACAACGCAATATATTAAGGTGTTTGAGTACACATTACACTTTAGTACAAATTGTTACACTAATGGTAACATTCTCATCCATTCTCCCGCTGTGATACATAACAGTACTAAGTCGAGAAACACTGCAAACGATGCTTCATTCGTCGAATAGGGCTTAACAAATTAGATTTCATGTTTAATTCTCATTGCGCATGTTGTGATACCCGTCATCACAGAGCGCCTACATCGTCGATGTCCTCAAGAGATAACACATACCCTAGGATGAGACGGTGCAGGTTGGCGATAAGTCAAAAAAATTCTGACTGCATGGACATATATATCAGAGACATCTGGACGCTAAAACCGGGCACGATGACGTCACCATCAGAACACGCTGACACCACGATCAGAATACGCGGACGTCACCATCAGAGCATGATGACGTCACCACCAGAGCATGCTGACGTCACTATCAGAGCACGATGACGTCACGATCAGAAGACAATGACGTCACGATCAGAGCTAGCTGACGTCACGATTAGAGGACAATGACGTCACTATCAGAGCACGGTAACGTCACGATCTGAATACGCATACGTCACCATAAGAGCACGATGACGTCACTATCAAAGCACGGTAACGTCACGATCTGAATACGCATGCGTCAAGATCAGAACACGCTGACGTCACCATCAGAGCATGCTGACGTCACGAATAGAACACGCAGACGTCGTTCTGCATGCTTTAGTTATGTGAATATTTCATGCAAAAGCCACTTGGCGGCAGTCTATAAATCAATAACTTACTGATCCAGTGGGATCACGTGGTCCACTTTCTTCGGCGGGTCGCCTGTCATCATCAACTGTGGTGGGTTTCACAAAGCTTTTTAATACCGGTATTAACGCTAATACCGGTATTAAATAGGTATTAACTTAAGACCAACTTTATGACGTGTTTCACAAAGACGGTATTAAGGGAATGTCGGTATTAAACTCGGTATTAACTTTAATACCGAGTCGTAGCAGGTTTAGCGCTGATAATACCGACCGAGGAGCCACAACTTGGCACAAGTCCTTTGATTTGATGGCCATAAATGCAGTCGACGGCACATTCATATGGGCAGGCAATCCGGTTTTGTCTGTGTCATCGTTTCAAGATTTATTGTGACATAGACTTTTCGTGTTCCATGCTTTATGATTTAGAATAAAACTAAAAAAAGGGGCGGTAAATCTAAGCAGTTTGGAATCATTCCATACCGATGCCACATTTACAAACAGATCGAGCCACGATCTAGCAAGTTACGCTTTTATGAGCATAATTGACCGTGGCCTGCGTCATATGTTCGCTTTGCGAGT
The DNA here is from genome assembly GCA_964019135.1 of Arenicola marina. Classification (NCBI taxonomy): domain Eukaryota; kingdom Metazoa; phylum Annelida; class Polychaeta; family Arenicolidae; genus Arenicola; species Arenicola marina. Next base: position 14,578,439 of record OZ025251.1, on the reverse strand, counting down.
TCATGTCGTCATAGAGCTAGAAACTTTGTATTACATTGTTCGCTTATATTGTCTCACAGCAGGATATAGGTCGAGCTGTACTCGTAGTTCACCTCAGCCTTCAGACCGATGCGATAAACATCATGCCACATAGATGTAGATGTTTATTGATCTCGAAACAGATGGGCAAAACATTGATAACATTTATTTGATAGCTGAAAGAAGAGTTTTACGATGGATATAACCACCTCGAGGTCACTTTTGCCATGATTATACTTCCATACCAGCATGTAGATCTATTTGAAAAGTTAAATATTTGTCAACCGTGTGTAATCCTTCACCCGGCGCCTTAAAATAAAGCGTTGGTTGGATATAGCGTTAGACCACACATATTAATTTAAATGAGGTAAGTTTGCCCGAATCTGACCCATTCGTGGGTAAAAACAGTTCGATTTAGAAATCGAAACGTATAAACTAAGCTTATAGATCTACCACGTTTACGTTTAGCATTTTGTCGCGATATGTTGTGACATCACTCATCGGTATTAAAGTCGGTATTAAATCGCTTAATACCGGTCATAGCGAATACCGTCTTTATTTGCGTTTGGGAAACGGTATTACGAGTCGGTATTACCTAAGACAAAATTTGCCGGTATTAAAGTTAATACTGGTATTACCTAATACCATCTTTGTGAAACCCACCACTGGTCTTTCGGATCCCTGTCGTCCGGTGAGTCGGGTCTCATCATCAACTGGTCCTTCGGGTCCCCGTTGTCCGGTGGGTCGGGTCTGCCTTCGCCAGCGAAGTCCCGCCGGGGCAGAAACCCACAACGCCGACTTCACGTCATCATCAACTGGAGATGGATCTGTGCGGAGGTTACACAAACAAATCCATGAAACTTCCTCGCAGCGAAAACATTAAAATTTGATGTAAAGCTGCATTTCACTCAGTGGTTTACCTCCTTTGGGACCTTGAGCAAAGCAGCCATCAACCCAGAGGAGAAGAAGTGCTGCCCGCAGGATATATCGGGCGGCAGATGTCCGTGTGGCCTTCATGGTGGGATATCAAAGTGAGACTGACAGCGGGACGGCCGCGATCGCCTCTGTCCCACGTAACGAGGACGTGACGCCCACCACAAATTTCCAAAGATACTGCGCCGTATCTGCATGTGTCATTGTTATATACGCCTTTAATGTGGTTCGCGCAGGCTAGCTTTGAGAAATAGATTTGCTCCAGTGGTTTTGTCTAGCATTCCGGACAATGTGTTGACAGTCTAATTTGGTAGAAGATGTAGGCGTGTCAGCAAGGACTTGCTGTCATTTAGTTTCCGGCGTCTGTCAGGCATGACCATACAATTTTCTATAGAGCCAACTTCGCGCGCGGCGTTTTTCTTCGAACTAGGTAAGTGAATCGTTTGTGTACTGCCCACATGAGAACGCCGGATGCCCGTAGGTGTGTGGCGAATTTGGATAGGGGAGCCAGCGGTTTGGTAAGCGGGGGGGCGCGTGGGGGAGATTGGGGTCGTGAACATCCGCCAGGACAGGAAAGAATAAGGAACAAGTTCGGGAGTTTTAAGATTTAGAGGATTTGAGCAATTATAGCCCAGGGGCGGATCTATTTGGGGGGAAGGGGGGGGGGTGCAACCCCTCACTTGGGAACTTGAACATAAACTGTAAAATTCGGGTCCTCCGAGCCCCCCCCCTCTCCCCCCGTTTTGCAGAGAGCAACGCCCCCCCCCCTTGGCAAATTACTACATCCGCCCCTGAAGCCGGTTATCTAATGGAGTATTTTATATGTAATTGATGATGGATGAGATAAACACATCTAAATAATTATATTATGTGTGAATAAATATATCCATAGCCACCCATGACTCGTTTTAGATCAGTTCCAAATATGATATATCTCAAATATATATACATCACATAAACATAATCTGATGATTGCTCATTGAAAAGAAAGCGATCTAAAAACATCTTTATGTCTTATTGCTATGCACCTGTCCGATATAAGAGATACTCCTTCAAGGTGAGATTGAACAGACATAACTAAATACCTGTCACGCGTATCATTATAAATTACAAATCGTCTAACCTCACCTAGGGAAGGACATACTAAGAACTCATCAGTAAAATAGGTATGTGAACTGAACCTATGCCTGCACATGACAAAACACAGTCTGAATCTGCAGTGCTGCCACATGGTGGGCCACGTCGTAGTTATAATGAGTTATTTAGGTGTAATATCTTCATGGTACTACGATTGGTTACCATCTGGCGTAACCTGCATACTTGTCATGGAGGGTTGTGTTGAATTCCAAGCAATAGTTATGTACCTTATTGACGCTAATTACCCGTGGCTGGGCAATCATTCGCCATGCTTCAGCCTGCGCGCACTGACATGCTTGTGTTGTAGGCCACTTTTGTGCACATGAAGATCAGGAAACCACTGGCAACAATAAAGCGTCCAGGATGTACGTGCCGGGGGGCGCGAAACCCCATGACATGTTGGTCTGCAGCCCAACTTATCTGCTTACCAAGCGAGTGAGGAAGCTTCCCTCACCCTAAGTGAAAGTAATTTATGGTTCACGCCTTTTTTGCTGCCCCGTTATATAGCGGTTTGGGCCACGCAGGAGGGGTTATTTATATGGGACAGGGCTTGGTACGAAACGACGGGTAAATTCAATCCTTGGTCTGGCTGGTACATTAATACCGGTCTTGTTACCACTGCCCCGCCACTCCGGTGACATCCTCGGTCTCTTCCTGGACAGCCTCGTTAGCAACCAGAGCCCAGAAAGACGGCTGACCGAAGAACCCCCCCGGACTAGACCTGTCCTTAACGGTCTATGATGAATGCTCCCATTGCCGTAACTGGCTGAAAGCCCTGTCCATCCCGCCCGCCTGTCCGTAGGGGCCGACCACGGCGACAACGGTCAGAGGACAAAGGCCGAAGCCAAGCCAAGCCAAGCCAAGCCCAGGAACCCAGCGGCCGCAGGAAGTGGCCGAAAGGGACCGCTGTAACACGATATATGGCGATAGCGAGGGACGTGAAGGCAAAGGGTCGGTAGGCCTGACAAACAGGGCTTTTCCGACCGCTAATAGCGGACGCAAATGTCATGAAGGTTGCAACGCGAATGACACATTTGGAGCCCACACATGCCTGCTCTCCCACAAATGTAAGGAAGTGAACTGGAACGTTATTCCATATATTGGAACATTGGAAAATGCTATGCTTAAGTAATTTATTTAGTTTATCCTCATGCTCATTCACCTTCACATCAAGTTTACCGGGTATGTTATCAGAAGTCTGGCAAGTTCTCTCAGTTACGAAAATATGATAAACGTTACCCGGAGAAAAGTACAATATATCAAATATCTAAGGCCATGATAAAGAACATGGTTCATTTTTAAGGTGTGTATTTTATAATGCGTGTCTTTGCATTACACTTGGGGATTATGCAAACATGTATTTCTACTTGTAAGATTCTACCCCATGTATTTGCAGCTTTACGTGACATGGTTGACAAGAGATACTGATTGTACCAATATACTTACACAGAATCAGCAAATTTGATCAGAATTTGATACTGAAGGAACCATGATCAAAACCGGAAGTGCTCGATGGCGTTTGCTATGGCGTTCGAAACAGCTGCACTCTGCATTACCTGGTCATTTGAAGAACAAGGTGAGTGTATCTTGAATGGTGTTAATAATAATAAGGGTTGCAAATCAGTCGTTCTCAAGGGGTTTTAACAGGTCGCAACTCTATGGACCCGATCTGAATATCGTCACAATATTTACCTGAAGGCCGTAAAATGTCAGTCTGAAGGTCGTCACAGTGCCTTCAGCACGGTGACTACCTGAGGATCGTGTAACAAGTAAGTGTATCGTGAATGGTGTTATTAATAATAAGGGTAATAAATATTTCGTTCGCAAGGGGACCATCTCACGATTATCTGTTTGACGGTGGCTTCGGTGACTCAACGAAGGTCGTCACAATGTCAGTTTGAAGGTGTCCGTCTGAGGGAGGTCACTACGGAATTAACCTGGTTTCAACAGGTCGTCTTTGGATCTGAATATCGTCACAATATTCCCCTGGGGGTCGTAAAATGTCGGTCTGGAAGTCGTCCCAGTGCCCAGTTCAAGATCAGCGAGCTGACTACCTGATGAATGTCAATCTCGCCACTAGGAGTCGCCTCAGCTCATGACTTAGGAGGTTTTTTTGACCGAGTTACACAATGTGATAAATAAGGCAGGTCAGGCCTTCGGTTCAAAGGACCCACCCACTCAATCACACACTGAGCCCTCAGTAATCACTTCCTGAGCCTTCTGTAACGACTCCGTGTTATGATGTCTCATAATGCCCCCCCCCCTCCCCTCCCCACTCCCTTGTTTCCATGCCACCTTTTAACACGCGACGCTGTTAAGGTTACACCAAATACCGTGTTAAAGACGCAAGGGAGTCGTTCGAAACAATTAGATTCGCTGTATTTACATGTAACACACAATCCATCGTGAAACCTTATTCGTGTAAAATACAGGTGGCACAATGCATTTGTTCTGTCGCTGTTTTTTTGTCGCATCGTTATGACGTTTCTAACATTTACTGATTGTACTTTCAGATTCGGGGGACAAAAATGTATTGAATGAGGATTTCACAGTGATTCATAAGTAAAAATTGTCCCCTGACGCACGGTATTTTCTTCTCTCTTCCATACCCTGCCTTCACCCCACGCTCGGTTCCCCGCCACAGCTGGTTCCCTGTCCATTGATTTCTTCCATCATTTTCTGAGTGAGTCTGACGTCGACCGCGTGTATAAGCCAATCAGAAAACAGCCGCCAATCCAGGGAGCCCATTACAGCTGAGGGCAGCCGAGCGGAGACTCCCGGAGAACAAGTCGATACTGTCGTCTGACGTCGACATCCGGACACCTCCACTCGGGTCACGTGGCGCCGATCGCGGCGCCACCTATCGGTCGGCATTTCTGTCGGCGTTCCGGTCGGCCGAGTGCGTGAGGTCAGAGGTCATGAGGGTCAGACGCCGGCGCTGCCCGGTCAGGCCGGAGATTTGTCCACCTTGTGAGCTGAGGCCTCCCATTGGGCCGGCGTCTTGACCTGGAAACAATAGAACACAAGCCTCAAACATTACGTCAGCGCGTCTCCTTGTGTCACGTGATACAGCCCCGGTTGTAGATTTCTCTCCACACAAAAGAAAAATATAGAAAAGTCATAAAATCGAAATCGGTTTAAGTAGTTACTTCCCTGTGTCACGAAGATATAATGGAAACACTAGCACGTGTCTGGAGTTTGTTTTATAACCACACGTGTCACGTTGTGCGTTATCCGTCCGTCCCAGCCCCACAAATGAGTAGAGTGAGTATAAAGTAGGTGCCAGCCATGAGACGGTCATTAATGGAGTCACGCTGATTGTTCCCACTGCCCAGACCAAGTCATCACCCCTCCCATCCGCGCCGCGCCCCACGTGCTATCACCATAATGACAGGATGGCCGTCTCCCCAACAAGTAAATGGCTAATGTCTTCAGGTCTTCCCAAGAGAACCTGGACGAGAATCGCGGCTGGTCCACAACTGAGTGAGGCAGCCGAGAGTGGCAGAATCACACGAGTGCAAAGTACCTTCACCCAACAACAATTGACAAGAAGACTTAAGAGGGGAAACAAAGCCGAACAACAGAGCACAGTGATTGGTGACGCTACCTGTCGGCTAAAGATTGATATCTTTTATTTCGTATTTGCCGCAGTAAGTCGCCAGTGAAGGGAATGAAATGGTACCGAAAGGTCACTTCAATCAGAAAAACAACAATAAAAAGAGACAAACATACCATGCCATATTCCAGCCGGACGAGGAGTAGAGTGCGCGGAACGCTGTTTAAGGGAGAAAAGTGTCTCAACCATCTGTCAAATACATCACCTGACAGGACGGGCAGCCTCGGGAGCAAAACACATTACGCGGAGAAAAATCACAAGAGGATCATATCGAGTAAAAGAAGAAAACGCGAAACAGATCAGAGACATGGCGGGCTCGTTAGGTGGCGATTGTGCTGCTGTGTGAGAAACTGTAATCCCGCTTGTGACGTCATACTTCCAGTCTGAATATCATCATGATATCCCGTCTGAAGGTCATGTCTGTTTAGAGGTCGTCAAGGTGACTACCTGAGGATCGTCAGTCTCGCCACCAGGAGTCGCCTCAGCTCATGACGTAGGACGTTTTTTTCCAGGAGTAAGTTACCCGTGTGATAAATAATGCAGGTCACGCCTTCGTTAAGGGCGGTTCAAAGGCCCCACCGGGTACTCACTCACCTACTGTGCCCTAGGTAATCACTTCCGGAGCCTTCTGTGGCGATGTGACGTCTGTGTAATGATGTCTCACAATGCTGCCCCCCCCCCCTCCCCCAGCCCACCGACTACGCCCTTGTCTCCACGCCAACCTTTTTACACAGGACGTGGTTTACATTACATCAAAGACACTTTTCAAGACGCAGTGGAATCATTCACAACTGTTAGATACGCCGTATAAAACGCAATATTCACCGTGAAGCATTATTCGTGTAGAAATAAAGGTGGCTTTTGTTCTGTTGTAGTTTTTTGTCGCATCGTTATAAGGTTCCCAACCTAGTTTACAAATTGTACTTTCATATTCGGGTGAAAACAATCCATTGAATGAGGATTTATTGAAACAGAATCAAATATTGGGATATCAATAGCAAACTTTATTGTCAATCTACACACGGTGATTTATAACTAAAGTTGTCCCTCTGACGCTCCGGGTTCTCTTCTTCATCATATACCCATTGTTGCTTCGTGTCACACCCGGTGCTCTGCCGCTACCACATGCTCGGTTCCCCGAAACAGCTGGTTCCCTTTCCGTTGATTGATCGGCCGCTGGCAGGGGCCATCCTGCGCCAGACGTGGCCACTTCAGCTACTACCATATTCCGCGGCCTCACAAACACACTCACACACTGAAGAAAAACTTACAACATCTCAAGCCCTTCTCCAACATTTGTATCAACTTTCAAACTTCATTTATCATCTACTGAGTGAGTCGGACGCCGATCGCGTGTGTAAGTCAATCAGAAAACAGCCGCCAATCCAGGGAGCCCATTACAGCTCATGGCAGCCGAGCGGAGACTCCCAAAAAACAAGTCGATACGGTCGCCTGACGTCGGCACCCAGACCCCTTCCCCTCGGGTCACGTGGCGCCGATCGCCGCGCCACCTATCGTTCGGCATACCGGTCGGCCGAAGGCGTGAGGTCAGAGGTCATGAGGGTCAGAGGCCGGTGCCGCCCTGGCAGGCCGGGGATTTGGCCACCTTGTGAGCTGAGGCCTCTGATCAGATCGGCGTCTTGGCCTGGAAACAATAAAACACAAGCCTCAAACATTATGTCAGCGCGACTTTTTGTGTTACGTGATACCAAATAGACCCGATTGTGGATTACTCTCTATACAAAAGGAAACAAAATAACATAACATCGTAGGGGAAGGGTTAACGACTAATTACCTGTGCCGCGAAGCTGTCATGGAAACACCCGCACGTGTCTGGAGCTTGTTTATAACCACACGTGTCACGTGATGCGTTATCTGTCCGTCCCAGCCCCACAAATGAGTAGAGTGAGTATAAAGTAGGTGGTAGCCATGAGAGGGTCATTAATGGAGTCACGCTCATTGTTCCCACTACCCAGACCAAGTCATCACCCCCTCTCCTCCCTGCCACGCCCCTCGGGGTATCACCATAACGACAGGATGGCCATCCCCTCAACAGGTAAATGGCTCTCCGGTAGCTATTTGCTGGCGAAGTAATGATGAGCCGAGAATTCCGTGAACAGGGCAATACACTCTGCGAGGGTCTTAATGCCAAGCCAAATCCCGCCATATTACGTCATGTCTTCCCCTTATGAACCTGGACGCGAATCTCGGCTGGTCTACATGTGAGGAGTGAGGCAGCCAATAGGGACAGGATCACTCGAGTGCAAAGTACCTCCAGCCAACAACATTTGATAAGAAAACTGAAGAGTGAAAATAACGGCGTGACGGAGAGCCCAGCGATCTGGTGGCGCGACCTGCCGGTTGGAGATTGATATTTTATTTTGTCTTTGCCGCAGTAAGTCACCAGTGAAGGGAATGGAATGGTACCGAAATGTCTCCCCCACATGACTTGTACGAGATTCCCGACTGGTCTACAAGTGACGATTGAGGCAACCGATAGGGGAAAGGACCAAACGAGTGCAAAGCACCTTCACCCAACTACAATAGACAAGAAATTAGTGAAGAGTGGAAATAACGGAGTGACAGAGAACACAACAATCTGGTGGCGCGACCTGTCGGCTAGAGATTCATCTTTTATATGGTGTTTCTGCAGTAAGTCGCCATTGAAGGGAATGGAATGGTACCGAAAGGTCACTTTAATAAGAAAAACAACAATAAAAAAGGACAAACATACCATGCCATATTCCAGGCGGGCGAGGATTAGAGTGATGGGAAAGCTGTTTAAGCGAGAAAAGTATCTCAAGCATCTGTCAACTACAAGAACTGACTGAACGGGCTGCGTGGGGAGCAAAATACATTTTTTGAAGGAAAATTTCAAGATTGACAAATTGATTAGAAAAAGAAGCCTCCACACAGATAAGAGACATGACTGGCTCGTTAGGCAGCGACACGTCTCACGTAGAGTCCCACAAGGTACGGTTGGCCGATTGTGCTGCCGTGTGATGAACTGTACTCACGCTTGTGACGTAATCCTATCAGTCTGAATGTCATCATGGTAGCCGTCTGAAGGTCGTGTCCGGCTAGAGGTCGTCACGGCGACTACCTGAGGATCGTCAGTCTCGCCACCAGGAGTCGCCTCAGCTCATGACTTAGGACGTTTTTTGCTGGAGTAAGTTACCCTTGTGATAAATAATGCAGGTCACGCCTTCGTTAAAGGGCGGCTCAAAGGACCCGCCGGGTGCTCTATCACTAACTGAGCCCTAAGTAATCACTTCCTGAGCCTTCTGAAACGATGTGACTGTGTAATGATGTCTGACAATGCCAAATAGCCCCCACCCCCGCACCCCCTGTTGTCACCATACCACCTTTCACACAGGATGTAGTTTACGTTACACCAAAGACACTTTTGAAGACGTTGGGGAATCATTCACAACTGTTAGATTCGCCGTAAAAAAAACACACAATATTCACCGTGAGGTCATTATTCGTGCAGAAATAAAGGTGGGCTTTTTTGTTCGTTCTGTCGTTGTGTTCTGTCGCATCCTTACGAGGTTCCCAAACTACGTTACTAATTGTACTTTCATATGCGGGCGTAAACAATCCATTAAGTGAGGATTTCTGGAAACAAAAGCAAATATCGAGATATCAATAGCAAACTTTATTGCCAATCTAAGTACACACGGTGATTCATAATTTAAACTTGTCCCCTGACGCTCAGGTTTCTCTCCTTCTCCTTTCTGCCTCCTGCCACATACGGTGCCCTGCCACCACCACATAATCGGTTCCCCGCCACAGCTGGTTCCCTGTCCGTTGATTGGTCGGCCGCTGGCGGGGGCCATCCGGCACCAGGCGTGGCCACTTCAGCTACTACCATATTCCGCGGCCTCACAAACACACTCACACACTGAAGAAAAACTAACAATATCTAAATCACTTCTCCAACATCTATATCAACTTTCAAGCTTCATCCATCAACTACTGAGTGAGTCTGACGTCGACCGCGTGTTTAGGCCAATCAGAAAACAGCCGCCAATCCAGGGAGCACATTACAGCTGATGGCAGCCGAGCGGAGACTCCCGGAGAACAAGTCGATACTGTCGCCTGACGTCCAGACCCCTCCACTCGGGTCACGTGGCGCCGCTCGCCGCGCCACCTATCGGTCGGCATTCCGGTCGGCGTTCCGGTCGGCCGAGGGCGTGAGGTCAGAGGTCATGAGGGTCAGAGGCCGGCGCCTCCTTGGCAAGCCGGAGATTTGTCCACCTTGTGAGCTGAGGCCTCCCATTGGGCCGGCGTCTTGGCCTGGAAACAACAGAACACAAGCCTGAAACATTACGTCAGCGCGTCAGCGAATGCGGCGGTGTCACGTGATACAGCCCCAGTTGTGGCTTGATCTCAATACAAAAGGAAACAAAATAGCATAACATTGCAGGCGAAGAATTAATGAGCGATTTCCTGTGCCGCGAGGATATAAAGGAAACACCCGCATGTGTCTGGAGCTTGTTTATAACCACACGTGTCACGTGATGCGTTATCTGTCCGTCCCAGACCCACAAATAAGTAGAGTGAGTATAAAGTAGGCGGTAGCCATGAAAGGGTCATTACTGGTTGTTCCCACTACCTAGACCAAGTCATCACCCCTACCCTCCCGGCCACACCCCAAGGGGTCTCACCATGACGACAGGATGGCCGTCTCCTCAACAAGTAAATGGCTCTCCGGTAGCTATTTGTTGGCGAAGCAATGAGGAGCCGCGAATTTCGTGAACAGGGCAATGCACTCTGCGAGGGTCTTAATGCCAAGCCAAATCCCGCCATATTACGTCATGTCTTTCCCATAGGACCTGGACGAGAATCTCGGCTGGTCTACAAGTGAGGAGTGAGGCAGCCAAGAGGGACAGGATCAAACGAGTGCACAGTTCCTCCAGCCAACAACAGTTGACAAGAAAACTGCAGAGTGGAAATAACGGCGTGACGGAGAACCCAGCGATCTGGCGCAACCTGTCGGCTAGAGATTGATCTTTTTATTTCGTATTTTCCGCAGTAAGTCGCCAGCGAAGGGAACGAAATGGTACCGAAAGGTCACTTCAATCAGAAAAAAAACAAGACTCAAAAACGACAAACCTATGCCTTACGGCGGACGAGGAATGGCGACCGGGGAAAGTTGTTTAGGTGAGAAAAATGCCTCAAGCCTCTGTCAAATACCCAAAGTGACAGGACGACAGCCTCGGGAGCAAAACATATTTTTTGAAGAAAAATTACCAACCAGATGGGCATAGTGACTAGAAGAAGAAGTCCCCACAGATAAGAAACGTGGCGGGCTCGCTAGGTGGCGACACGTCTCACGAGGAGACCCACAACGTACGGTTGGCCGATTGTGCTGCCAGGTGTTTAATAGACCGCTCAGGATACCCCGGTCTTTGATTTGGTTCAGGTGCCCGGCTTCAACGTTTCTTTGGTCAGGGGTAGGTTGATTCTATGGCATTGTTATTCAAAGAACACACTACAATATGTCTCTGTGAACTTCCCTTTAAGTATTATATTATATAATGGGATCACAGCTTGTCTTTCACTAGATTAAGAACAGTTTAACGGTTCTATCTTTTAGGCTGTCCGTTCGATCTGGCTGGTTGCTACCCAACAAGGCTCATGTCACTCGAGTGCACTCAGATGCGCATTGCAAAACCGTGTCTAGGGCCTACCGGTCCATAGCATCGCCTTATAATTGATATTATTGTTATAATTGATACACATCGGTATGGAGTATATGTTTTGTTCCACAAATGGAATCTTCCAAAGAGCTGAGATTGAGCATACTGTTCCCTGCTTAGCCCACAAACGTTTGCCCAAAGTGACCCGCCACGTCCACTTTACTCATATATTAAATTGGACACTGTTTTGAGTCATCTTTGTGCACACATGGGCGATATCGGGCCAAGACAAGAATGGGACGAATGATGTGTGACATAAATCCTGAGATGCCTATCACGATTGGGGTCAAACCCGGGTCCGTTGTTTGCTGTCTAGAGCGGTCTGTTAGGCTGACTGACTTCCATAGGCTTCCTTCCCCAAGTCCTGCCAGTCTGCCCACGACCAGGGTACCTGGCAATAACTCATATAGCCCTCCATCTTCCTTTCTGCTCGCCTCAAGCCCCATCCAATCCATCTCTCCCTGAACAGGCAGTGACAAACGCAATTGCCGAACTGTTTGCATTAAAAAACTTGAACGAATCCACAAAGCTGCCCACCACCATGCAGTGTCTCGCACGAAATAAAAGTAAATTAGCCTTAACGTTTTGTGGCACAACCGTTTGGAAATCCCCCCATGTCCAACTGTCCATAAGTCATTCCGTATCTAAAGGTAACTTAATTAGATCCTGCGCCTGTCAAGTGCGTCCATTGCCACCACGTGGCTGCGCGGGGCCCTATTATCGCCCTCCGCTGTGTTGGTTCGTGCACGAGCCGAGTCCCGCCTATCTCACGGTCAGTTACACATCAACCCGAGCGATATGGAAATGCCATGGAGAGAGCAGTAAATTGTCGACGGAGTTTTGCTGCATTATCCACAGTCGCTTAACCGCTCGTCTAAGCTGGCGTCCCATAGGGAGCCGGGTGCGAGTTGTTGGGAACATGTGCCTCCACCAGTTTGTTGCCACCGGACCCAGCCTTTAGACTAGTCGGTACGGGACTCAGCCTTCCCACCAGTTGGTGCGGGACACAGCCTCCCCACCACTTGGTACGGGACCCAGCCCTCCCACCAGTACGGGACCCAGCCCTCCCCCCAGTTGCTACGGGATCCAGCTTTCCCACCAGTTGGAACGGGACCCAGCCTTCCCACCACTTGGTACGGGACCCAGCCCTCCCACCAGTTAGTACGGGACCTAGCCTTTGCACCAGCTGGTACGGGACCCAGCCCTCCCCCCAGTTGCTACGGGACCCAGCTTTCCCACCAGTTGGTACGCGACCCAGCCTTTCCACCAGTTGGTACAGGACCCAGCCCTCCCCCCAGGTGGTAGGGACCCAGCCCTCGCACAAGTACGGGACCCAGCTTTCCCAATTTGCAGGGGTGCGGGGAGGGGGGGGGGGGGCAGTGGACGCGGCGCTAGCATGGTGTCAGTCAAGGTGAGAGGTCAAGGCCGCCGGGTAAAGGGATAACTTGATGGGAGTGTCTAACAAGTCCTCTCCCTGACACCTACGTGACGTCAATCCAGGAAGGTACCAAGGTCACTAGCTCAGCGACCTTGATCTTGACCTCTCTCCCGGCCCGGTCGGGAATCTGATGTATTATTGAGGGGACGTGGAAGACAAGCGGGCGACGCACAATTCATGTCACAGACCGGGCACTCTGACAACTGGGTACCCCTGGCGGGGGTGGGTCGGTGGGTTGGTGGGCGGGTACCGGCCGGGAAAGGAGCGGGGGGGGGGGTAGAGGGGCACCGGGTCTGGGGCTACAGCTAAGATTCCATAAGCGCGGTATGCGGATGCGGCATGCGGATACGGCATGCGGTATGCGTCATGCGGTATCCGATTTGTGATTCCATATATACGTTTTCTTGTGCGTTTTCAGGCTCTTTGGCTGCAGATTTCGTAGCAGAAGCATAGTCAATCAATCTAAAATGCAGCGTTTCCTCATGGAAATGGAACATGACGCGCTGCTGATCGCGGCGGCCTATATATTTATTCAGTTAAAGAAATATATCATGTAGATATGCAAAGTCCGCCAAGCCTAATATAACAAAACATATACTTAGTGGCTGATGTAAAGCTTCGGCAGAAAACCTTTAATGTAGTTGATACCAGTTGCTGTGATACAGCTTTCCTCTACCATGAGATATTTAAGGTTAGCCATTGAAGGGATCAAGTCGTGTAGATCTTCATCTTCGCATAAAGTACATGGTCTTGAGAGCGTTGTTAAGTGCGGGTGCCACTGCAGAATAGTGGTGACATCAACATACCTAAAAAAATCCCATCTGAATCAAATGTCGTCAATGATTGGACATGATTAATCAGGTGCAGTGCTTTTTGGGGAGACCGTTGTTCCGTGACTTGCAAGTTTTCTAAGGAGCGATGAACAGACTGAATTATACTGGTCAGGCTGTCACTAACGTCTGACAGACTGAATTATACTGGTCAGGCTATCACTAACGTTTGACAGACTGAATCATACTGGTCAGTCTATCACTAACGTTTGACAGACTGAATCATACTGGTCAGGCTATCACTAACGATTGACAGACTGAATCATACTGGTCAGGCTATCACTAACGATTGACAGACTGAATCATACTGGTCAGGCTATCACTAACGTTTGACAGACTGAATCATACTGGTCAGTCTATCACTAACGTTTGACAGACTGAATCATACTGGTCAGGCTATCACTAACGATTGACAGACTGAATCATACTGGTCAGGCTATCACTAACGATTGACAGACTGAATCATACTGGTCAGGCTATCACTAACGATTGACAGACTGAATCATACTGGTCAGGCTATCACTAACGTCTGACAGACTGAATCATACTGGTCAGGCTATCACTAACGTTTGACAGACTGAACCATACTGGTCAGGCTATCACTAACGTTTGACAGACTGAATCATACTGGTCAGGCTATCACTAACGATTGACAGACTGAATCATACTGGTCAGGCTATCACTAACGATTGACAGACTGAATCATACTGGTCAGGCTATCCCTAACGTCTGACAGACTGAATCATACTGGTCAGGCTATCACTAACGATTGACAGACTGAATCATACTGGTCAGGCTATCACTAACGATTGACAGACTGAATCATACTGGTCAGGCTATCACTAACGTTTGACAGACTGAATCATACTGGTCAGGCTATCACTAACGTTTGACAGACTGAATCATACTGGTCAGGCTATCACTAACGTTTGACAGACTGAATCATACTGGTCAGGCTATCACTAACGTTTGACAGACTGAATCATACTGGTCAGGCACTAACGTTTGACAGACTGAATCATACTGGTCAGGCTATCACTAACGTTTGACAGACTGAATCATACTGGTCAGGCTATCACTAACGATTGACAGACTGAATCATACTGGTCAGGCTATCACTAACGATTGACAGACTGAATCATACTGGTCAGGCTATCACTAACGATTGACAGACTGAATCATACTGGTCAGGCTATCACTAACGTCTGACAGACTGAATCATACTGGTCAGGCTATCACTAACGTTTGACAGACTGAACCATACTGGTCAGGCTATCACTAACGTTTGACAGACTGAATCATACTGGTCAGGCTATCACTAACGATTGACAGACTGAATCATACTGGTCAGGCTATCACTAACGATTGACAGACTGAATCATACTGGTCAGGCTATCCCTAACGTCTGACAGACTGAATCATACTGGTCAGGCTATCACTAACGATTGACAGACTGAATCATACTGGTCAGGCTATCACTAACGATTGACAGACTGAATCATACTGGTCAGGCTATCACTAACGATTGACAGACTGAATCATACTGGTCAGGCTATCACTAACGTTTGACAGACTGAATCATACTGGTCAGGCTATCACTAACGTTTGACAGACTGAATCATACTGGTCAGGCTATCACTAACGTTTGACAGACTGAATCATACTGGTCAGGCACTAACGTTTGACAGACCGAATCATACTGGTCAGGCTATCACTAACGTTTGACAGACTGAATCATACTGGTCAGGCTATCACTAACGTTTGACAGACTGAATCATACTGGTCAGGCTATCACTAACGTTTGACAGACTGAATCATACTGGTCAGGCACTAACGTTTGACAGACCGAATCATACTGGTCAGGCTATCACTAACGTTTGACAGACTGAATCATACTGGTCAGGCTATCACTAACGTTTGACAGACTGAATCATACTGGTCAGGCTATCACTAACGATTGACAGACTGAATCATACTGGTCAGGCTATCACTAACGTTTGACAGACTGAATCATACTAGTCAGGCTATCACTAACGTTTGACAGACTGAATCATACTGGTCAGGCACTAACGTTTGACAGACTGAATCATACTGGTCAGGCTATCACTAACGTCTGACAGACTGAATCATACTGGTCAGGCTATCACTAACGTTTGACAGACTGAATCATACTAGTCAGGCTATCACTAACGTTTGACAGACTGAATCATACTGGTCAGGCTATCACTAACGTTTGACAGACTGAATCATACTGGTCAGGCACTAACGTTTGACAGACTGAATCATACTGGTCAGGCTATCACTAACGTCTGACAGACTAAATCATACTGGTCAGGCTATCACTAACGTTTGACAGACTGAATCATACTGGTCAGGCTATCACTAACGTTTGATAGACTGAATCATACTGGTCAGGCTATCACTAACGTTTGACAGACTGAATCATACTGGTCAGGCTATCACTAACGTTTGCACAATCCACAAAAATAAGCTCTTTCAGTATTGATTGCTCGACTGAATTTTCCCAAATTGTGGAAAGAGCTACGGCTGTGTATATGCTGTTCCCGACAAATTTAGTTTCCTTATTGTGCTAAATATATATGGATGCTCTACGAAAACAGTTCCTTGCACTTGTGAGCACCTATGCAGTGCTACTCAAGTGGGTGCTGCTGAAGTTTTTTTAAGCAGATTGCCAAAATTGCGATCTGTGATGCCTGAAAAGCATATATGTGTTGCCGAACAAGCTCAATGAGCTGTTCACACTTTCTGGTGACATATGACTTTTTGACATTGTTCTTGCTGAAAAAGTCCAGCCAGAATGCTTGGGAAATCCTTATAGTTGACGTCATAATCTGGATTCCCCGCATCCGATTTTCACAAATTTGCCGGACGAATCGCTACATGGAGCGATTCATTTTGCCGCATCCGCAGCCGTTCGCAGCCGTATGTAACATCGGATGCCGTTTCCGCACATATGGAATCACTCATAGGCTATTATATACATGTCCATCTAGCTATGCCGGATGACGCATGCCGCATCCGCATACCGCATGCCGCGCTTATGGAATCTTAGCTTACGACGAAGCTCCGTTTTTTTTTAAACATTTGAGCATCATAGGGAGGGGGCGGGGATGCGAGAGTGGGGGGGGAGGGGAGGGGGGGGGGCGGCTGGTGGGTGTGGTGGTGTGTACATAGTTATGGGGGCCTATTATAAGCTCCACGGCTGCAAGCGGCCGGAAGAGGACAAAGCGACCACGGTTATGGACCAGGCGAAAGTGTTCCAGAGTGACGCTGGCGTTTAAAAGTGCTTGCGGTCAGGGTTAAAACCTGAACCACTAGTCAGACCTTTGATAGGCCCATTGGCTATGACACGGGTCGTCTTCTCATATAACACTCGTCAGTCATGACATTAAAACCTTAGCATTACCGGAGTGGACATCATGCCTGATACGATAAATGTTAGTTATCTGAAAGACGGAGTTACCCCACCGCTCGTTCAAACGCCCGGGACCAATGGCACTACATTAATGTGACGCCCTCTTGGTAGCACTATATTTCTGCCGCTTATGAGAAAGAGGTGTATAAATATACATTGATATTTATATTACAGTGTCAATAAACTTCAGATTCAAAAAAGGGTGTTGGCAATAAACGTCAGATTGAGATGGGTGAGATGGGGTACTTACGAGGATGGACAGAGCGTGCACGCCGGCGGAGAGTTCCTCCTCCAGCACAGCGTTAACCAGTCGATGGCGCTAAGAACCCAACATGAGTAGGTCAGGGTAACGGAGGCATACATAACAGGCAACACAGCGGAAGAAGACTGGCGCTAGGCTATCATCATCTTAATTGACGCTAGGCTATTCTTATCTTGATCGACGCTAGGTTATCGTTATCTTTATTGACCCTAGGCTATCCTTATCTTGATTGACCCCAGACTATTCTCATCTTGATTGACGCTAGACTATTCTCATCTTGATTGACGCTAGACTATCCTCACTTTGATTGGCGCTAGGCTATCTTTACCTTTGATTGGCGCTCGGCTAGCTTTACCTTGATGGGCGTTAGGCTATCATCACCTAGATTGGCGCTAGGCTCTCCTTACCTTGATTGGCGCTAGGCTATCCTTAAATTGATTGGCGCTAGGCTCTCCTTACTTTCATTGGCGCTAGGCTATCCTTACATTGATTGGCGCTAGGCTATCCTTACATTGATTGGCGCTAGGCTATCCTTACCTTCATTGGCGCTAGGCTATCCTTACCTTCATTGGCGCTAGGCTATCCTTACATTGATTGGCGCTAGGCTATCCTTACGTTGATTGGCGCTAGGCTATCCTTACCTTGATTAGCGCCGCCTCCTGGAACACGTCAGACACCACGACCACCTTAAAATGGGTCTCCGAACCTACAACGACCAGTACCATACACATCTTAAATGGTAATGGTAGCGATGCATCAAAGGCGTACAAGTATGAAATGGGGAAGCGATCTACTTCGCTGCTTATACGTCAACTCCGACTTATCGTCTACATATATACCATCACCGCTATCTCAGTCGGACAACGGAAGATTCATGGAAACATGCGAACACTCTATCATTCAGTCACCTTTCGGGACACTGTGCATGTAGCTCTCGTTGATCACATCCAAGTGCTGAGGCTGTAAAACAAAGAGAAAAAACACAACCCTATAACGGTGTCAGAATATAGGCCATAACAGTCACAGCAAAATACATAGTCGGATATATGTTGTGTCATGTCATGTCTTGCAATGTGTTGATCTAATTCATTTCGTATTTTGAGTATTAGTCTGTCTGGTCAGTTCTATTATATACATGACGCTGCGAGGCATGGCGCCGTCATACACCATGGAGGGCAACGACGTGCTGCGTCGCCGTTTCGCGAAGGAATGGCGACGTTCGTGTCTCAGACCACTTCTGTGGACATGAAGACTAAACTAGGCGATGTAACATCCTGGGACAATGACACGTGGTTGGTTGAAATATGCCCCAAGATTGAGGTGCCAGGGCGCGAACCCGTGACCTGTTTTGTCTGCAGCTCAGCTTAGCGCAGCTTACCAACTGGGCTAGGGAGGGTCCCCTCCCCCTTACCAACTGAGCTAGGGAGGGTCCCCTCCCCCTTACCAACTGAGCTAGGGAGGGTCCCCTCCCCCTTACCAACTGAGCTAGGGAGGGTCCCTCCCTCTTACCAACTGGGCTAGGGAGGGTCCCCTCCCCCTTACCAACTGAGCTAGGGAGGGTCCCCTCCCCCTTACCAACTGAGCTAGGGAGGGTCCCCTCCCCCTTACCAACTGAGCTAGGGAGGGTCCCCTCCCTCTTACCAACTGGGCTAGGGAGGGTCCCCTCCCCCTTACCAACTGGGCTAGGGAGGGTCCCCTCCCCCTTACCAACTGGGCTAGGGAGGGTCCCCTCCCCCTTACCAACTGAGCTAGGGAGGGTCCCCTTCCCCTTACCAACTGAGCTAGGGAGGGTCCCCTCCCCCTTACCAACTGAGCTAGGGAGGGTCCCCTCCCCCTTACCAACTGAGCTAGGGAGGGTCCCCTCCCTCTTACCAACTGGGCTAGGGAGGGTCCCCTCCCCCTTACCAACTGAGCTAGGGAGGGTCCCCTTCCCCTTACCAACTGAGCTAGGGAGGGTCCCCTCCCCCTTACCAACTGAGCTAGGGAGGGTCCCCTCCCTTCTATTCCTGCTTATACGTCAACTCCGACTTATCGTATAGCAGCATCCGCCTCTGTGGGATCGGCACATCGTAAAGAGCAAAAACAATGGTCACGTGATGAGCATTCAATTAACGGACGGAGCCCGGAACCGGAAAACATCCCCAGGGGCCGGCGAGAGAGCTATGACGTCACAGAGCGAGGGGTTCTGCAGTTCATACAAGCAGGCTGTTGGTAGTTGTTCCTACCATGGAGACCATCGCTATATATTTAGAAAGTTATCCCATTCTCCAGAATACATAACGTTCAAAAAAAGGACGTGAAACTTGATAATCTCAGTGATAACTGTTGTTATTGAGGAAGCCCCGCTAATGAGACCACCCCGATAAAGAGACCACTTGTGCTCAGTCCCGTAGGTGGTCTTAATAGTGGGGTTCCCCTGTATATATATATAGATATTTAATAATCGAACTGAGATATAGACTTTGTTCAGTTTCTCGCACAAGTCTCTTTTGGGACGCCGAGACATATCAACAGCAATAAAACGTCAAAGAATAAATGAGATATCTATATACGTGTATATCCATATTGCACAAGTAGTGACATCAATAACATGCCAGCGCCATGCTTGCTGGACCGCCACATCTCCCCCCCACCCCCCCCCCCCCCACCCACCACTCTCCTCTGCGGGCTAACATTGACAATGAAAGCGATAGCAGTATTTAGTATTGCATCCCTCGACCCCTTCCCCAAACCAAACAAGTAAGATTCCTAGCCAAGGCGATGCAGCTTTTCCATGTTCTGGAGCTGTCTGGAGCTGCCTTGCCGCCTTCATTACAGAGATGTGGTTTCCCTTGTTCCCTCCCCTGGCACGACGTGCTGGGCCGCATTCATCCGCCATCGTAGGCCACAATTACATCGAGTCGTGTCCGGGTCTAAGTGGACATCCGCGGGGAGGGTGGGGACGAGAGGGGGGGGGGCGAAGGCGAGAGGGAGGGGAGGGGGGGCAGGGGGAAAGAGGGGGGCGAGGGGACAGAAGGGGAGACGAGGGGGGTGAGGGGAGGCGAGGGGGTGGGCGAGGGGGTTCAGGGGAGGCGAGAGGGAGGGAGCGAGGAGAGGCGAGGTAGAAGGGAAGGGGGAGGGGAAGGGGAGTGAGGGGAGGCGAGGGGGAGGGGGAGTGAGGGGAGCGGGAGGGGACGGGTATAGGGGGAGGCGAGGGGGAGGCGAGGGGAGGCGAGAGGGATGGAAGCGAGGGGAGGCGAGAGGGAGGGAAGCGAGGGGGAGTGAGGGGGCTCGGGGGCGAGGGGAGGCGAGGGGGTGGGGGTGAGGAGAGGGAACGATGATGGGCAGGGGGTGGTGGCCTGGAGTGTGGGAGAGAGAGACATATTGTGGCGGTGGCGGGTGAGGGATGCGGGTGATGTTACGGGGCCGATGTGGGTTGGATACGGCCTGACGCGAGCCGTGTCCGGGTCGGTGTAATAGAGCTACAGTTCCCCGAGGATCTCATTATCAAGTCCTAGTTATTTCGTCCTCGCAGGTTGCAAGCGGGGTAGATAGCGTCGCCATGTGATTGACGGTGCAGGGAGGGTCCGAGGGTAGAGGTGGGCACGTGGCGTGGGAGTACTCGTGGGGGGAGGGACGGGTTGGAGGACGTGGGGGGGGGGGGGTGGGAGGGGGGACATATTAACAAGATAGACACTACCCTTTAGCAACATCTGTCCTTGCACCTTTCATGGCTCATCCGGAAAGACCCCCTCCCTTCCCCGCCCGCCATATGTAACCACACATCCATTCCTACCCCAGCTCGACCCCACACACACCCTCCCCGCCCCCCCACCCCCTCCACCCGCGCCAATCATTAGGACGAGTTCCTGACTTGTTGCGCTGCCTTCGGACAATGCAAGTGACACCGATAGATAGAAGTGCCACGAAAGCCAATCTAAGACCGGCCCCGCCCCCCTACCCATCCCCTCCCTCCGCTGACCATGGCAACAAGCCACCCACCAGCCCCCGCCTTTCCATATGAACCACCACACCCCCACACCGTCACTTCCGTGGTGCCCCAGGGCAATCCAGCGTTCCAGCATCCCTGCCACGCCTGTCGGAGAGGGACCCAAGATCCATCTCACCCCCCCACCCCCCCACCTTCCCCCAAACGCCACGTCCCTACCCCACCCCACCCCACACCCCGCCCCATCCTGTCACGGCCGCCACGGAGCCAGACACGTGATAGTGCCACACACAGTGCTAATACCAAGGGTATGCATTATAGTGGTCATAATAGTACTAATGAGAGTTGCCAGCCATTGGCTCGATCGCACATGGACAAAAATAGAGTCTGGAAGGAGGTCCAATGTTGTTTTTTTCAAAATGCTCAGTGTCGAATGTCCAATTTTCACCACGTTCCGTGTCGCTTTTCAGCGTCAGTGTCAAAATCTGTGTCGCGTTTTCCGATCCTTAGTTTCGAAATTGGCACGTCATTGACGAACATCTATTTTTCAAATATGCCTGTGTCGCGTGTCGCTATTTGCCCCTTCCAGACCCCTGAATATGACACGTAGGCAGCGCCATTCTCACACAACTAGTTACTCATACAACATTTTGCTATATGAATAATGATTATCAATATTTGTTTCCGATAACTAATCTGGACGCATTGTTTGGTGCGTTTAAGTGTTATATATGGTAGAGTAATACAACATCCCCGCATACAGTCATATAACAAGTGGTAATGGTGTATAGATTAAAGGTTATGGGGGAGTTTTAAAATGTACACAGGTTGAATTCAATTTTAACGAAAGGTAAGAGCCCCATGGCCATACAGGTGCAGTCACATCCCCCCCTCCCCCTACCCGGATACCCACACACAGGTCCCCACCCCCAGATTCCCAAGGGCCGCCCCGATAGCTCAGTGGGTTAGAGCGCTCGCATTGAATGCTCTGACCACCTGAGGGCCTAACGGCACGTGGATCGGTGGTTCGAGCCCCGCTGTGGCCATGTCTGTGTGGTCGCAGGATAAAGATCCCATGTCTTTCTTCGTAAAGAGTAGGGGGTTACTCTCGGAGACATGGCTCAACTCTCCCTTCCTTCTCCCATTGACGCGATATGACCAAAAGTGGTTAAAGCGTCCTGAATAACCAACCAACCAGATTCCCGTCCGCAGGGGCCTGCCCACAACACACACAGGGGCCACACTCCCCACTACCACCATCCGCCCACAGGAGACACCCCCCCCCCCCCTCACCGCCCCCACACACCATCGCCTTCACAAGCTAATCAGTTGGACGTGAGGGTAGCCTTCGTTGGAGCCCCAACAGGGCAACATGCCAGATAAACTACCCCATTCCGCTTGTTCATTGGCAATATAGAACCCGACACGCGATATAGAGCCCAGCAGGCAATATAGCCGGCAATTACATGGATTATTGCGATGCCGCAGCGACCACCTGAATCAGCCCCAGGTTTACTTCTGCTTTTGACGGGTAAATAACACCGCATGCAAAAGACAGCGCGGTTTACGTGGTTTTGTCGGCGCACGGTCATATAGGAAAAGCAGCAAGCCTCCCCCAACGCCATGTATCCAGGCCATGAATGCGACATACATCACCGAGGAATCCTTTTATGAGGATAGGAGATAGAGGCATTGGGCCGGTTGCAGTCTTCTGCAATCTGCAGGGTGTTCAAAGTAGAGGAATCCAAAGCTGTGCAGTGAGCAAATATAGGGGTTATATCTACGGGGATTGAGGATATCATCGCATGAATACAGACAGAAGAAACGTTTAAGGCTCTCCCGTCACAGCCACATCCAGCCCTCCAGTCACAGTCACATCCAGTTCTCCCGTCACGGCCACATCCAGCTCTTCAGTCACAGCCACATCCAGCTCTCCAGTCACAGTCACATCCAGTTCTCCCGTCACGGCCACATCCAGCTCTTCAGTCACAGCCACATCCAGTTCTCCCGTCACAACCACATCCAGCTCTCCAGTCACAGTCACATCAAGTTCTCTCGTCACGGCCACATCCAGCTCTTCAGTCACAGCCACATCCAGTTCTCCCGTCACGGCCACATCCAGCTCTTCAGTCACAGCCACATCCAGTTCTCCCGTCACAACCACATCCAGCTCTCCAGTCACAGTCACATCAAGTTCTCCCGTCACGGCCACATCCAGCTCTTCAGTCAGAGCCACATCCAGTTCTCCCGTCACAGCCACATCCAGCTCTCCAGTCACAGTCACATCCAGCTCTTCAGTCACAGCCACATCCAGCTCTTCAGTCACAGCCACATCCAGCCCTTCAGTCACAGCCACATCCAGCTCTCAAGTCACAGCCACATCCAGCCTTTCAGTCACAGCCACATCCAGCCCTTCAGTCATAGCCATATCCAGCTCTCTAGTCACAGCCACATCCAGTCCTTCAGTCACAGCCACATCCAGCTCTCCAGTCACAGCCACATCCAGCCTTTCAGTCACAGCCACATCCAGCTCTCCAGTCACAGCCACCTCCAGCTCTCCGGTCACAGCCACATCCAGCTCTCCAGTCACAGCCACATCCTCCAGTCACAGCCACATCCAGCCCTTCAATCACAGCCACATCCAGCCCTCCAGTCACCACATCAATTTCTCCCGTCACTCGAGTCGCAGCCAATTCCAGTTCTACCGTCACAGCCACATCCAGCTTTCTAGTCACAGCCACATTCAGTTCTCCAGTCACAGCAACATCCAGCCCTCCAATCACAGCCACATCCAACTCTCCAGTCACAGCCACATCCAGCTCTCCAGTCACAGCCACATCCAGCGCTCCAGTCACAGCCACATCCAGCCTTTCAGTCACAGCCACATCCAGCTCTCCAGACACAGCCACATCCCGCTCTCTAGTCACAGCCACATCCAGCTCTCCAGTCATAGCCACATCCAGCGCTCCAGTCACAGCCACATTCAGCCCTCCAGTCACAGCCACATCCAGCCTTTCAGTCACAGCCACATCCAGCTCTCCAGTCACAGCCACATCCAGCTCTCCAGTCACAGCCACATCCAGCTTTCCAGTCACAGCCACATTCAGCCCTCCAGTTACAGCCACATTCAGCTCTCCAGTCACAGCCACATCCAGCTCTCCAGTCACAACCACATCCATTTCTCCCGTCACACCCACTTTCAGCTCTCGATCGCAGCCACTTCCAGTTCTACCGCCACAGCCATATCCAGCTTTCTAGTCACAGCCACATCCAGTTCTCCCGTCACAGCCACATCCAGCTCTCCAGTCACAGCCACATCCAGCTCTCAAGTCACAGCCACATCCAGCTCTTCAGTCACAGCTACATCCAGCTCTTCAGTCACAGCCACATCCAGCTCTCAAGTCACAGCCACATCCAGCCTTTCAGTCACAGCCACATTCAGCCCTTCAGTCATAGCCACATCCAGCTCTCTAGTCACAGCCACATCCAGCCCTTCATTCACAGCCAAATCCAGCTCTCAAGTCACAGCCACATCCAGCCTTTCAGTCACAGCCACATCCAGCCCTTCAGTCATAGCCATATCCAGCTCTCTGGTCACAGCCACATCCAGCCCTTCAGTCACAGCCACATCCAGCTCTCAAGTCACAGCCACATCCAGCCTTTCAGTCACAGCCACATCCAGCCCTTCAGTCATACCCACATCCAGCTCTCTAGTCACAGCCACATCCAGCCCTTCAGTCACAGCCACATCCAGCTCTCAAGTCACAGCTACAGCCAGCCTTTCAGTCACAGCCACATCCAGCCCTTCAGTCATAGCCATATCCAGCTCTCCAGTCACAGCCACATCCAGCCTTTCAGTCACAGCCACATCCAGCTCTCCAGTCACAGCCACATCCAGCCCTCCAGTCACAATCACATCCATTTCTCCCGTCACAGCCACTTCCAGCTCTCGAGTCGCAGCCACTTCCAGTTCTACCGTCACAGCCACATCCAGCTCTCTAGTCACAGCCACATCCAGTTCACCAGTCACAGCCACATCCAGCCCTCCAGTCACAGTCACATCCAGCTCTCCAGTCACAGCCACATCCAGATCTCCAGTCACAGCCACATCCAGCCCTTCAATCACAGCCACATCCAGCCCTCCAGTCACAACCACATTCATTCATCCCGTCACAGCCACTTCCAGCTCTCGAGTCGCAGCCACTTCCAGTTCTACCGTCACACCCACATCCAGCTTTCTAGTCACAGCCACATCTAGTTCTCCAGTCACAGCCACATCCAGCCTTCCAGTCAGCCACATCCAGCCCTCCAGTCACAGCCACATGCAGCCCTCCAGTCACAGTCACATCCAGTTCTCCAGTCACAGACACATCCAGTTCTACCGTCACAGCCACATCCAGTTTTCCATTCACAGCCACATCCAGTTCTCCAGTCACAGCCACATCCAGCCCTCCAGTCACAGTCACATCCAGTTCTCCAGTCACACCCAGTTCTCCCGTCACAGCCACATCCAGCTCTGCAGTCACAGCCACATCCAGTTCTCCAGTCACATCCAGTTCTCCCGCCGCGGCCACATCCAGCTCTTCAGTCACAGTCAAATCCAGTTCTCCCGTCACGGCCACATCCAGCTCTTCAGTCAGAGCCACATCCAGTTCTCCCGTCGCAACCACATCCAGCTCTTCAGTCACAGCCACATCCAGCTCTCAAGTCACAGTCACATCCAGTTCTCCCGTCACGGCCACATCCAGTTCTTTACCCAGAGCCACATCCAGTTCTCCCGTCACAGCCACATCCAGCTCTCCAGTCACAGTCACATCCAGTTCTCCCGTCAGAGCCACATCCAGCTCTTCAGCCACAGCCACATCCACCTCTCAAGTCACAGCCACATCCAGCCTTTCAGTCACAGCCACATCCAGCCCTTCAGTCATAGCCACATCCAGCTCTCTAGTCACAGCCACATCCAGCCCTTCAGTCACAGCCACATCCAGCTCTCAAGTCACAGCCACATCCAGCCTTTCAGTCACAGCCACATCCAGCCCTTCAGTCATAGCCATATCCAGCTCTCTAGTCACAGCCACATCCAGCCCTTCAGTCACAGCCACATCCAGCTCTCCAGTCAGAGCCACATCCAGCATTTCAGTCACAGCCACATCCAGCTCTCCAGTCACAGCCACCTCCAGCTCTCCAGTCACAGCCACATCCAGCTCTCCAGTCACAGCCACATCCTCCAGTAACAGCCACATCCAGCCCTTCAATCACAGCCACATCCAGCCCTCCAGTCACAACCACATCAATTTCTCCCGTCACTCGAGTCGCAGCCACTTCCAGTTCTACCGTCACAGCCACATCCAGCTTTCTAGTCACAGCCACATTCAGTTCTCCAGTCACAGCAACATCCAGCCCTCCAATCACAGCCACATCCAACTCTCCAGTCACAGCCACATCCAGCTCTCCAGTCACAGCCACATCCAGCGCTCCAGTCACAGCCACATCCAGCCTTTCAGTCACAGCCACATTTAGCTCTCCAGTCACAGCCACATCCAGCTCTCCAGTCATAGCCACATCCAGCGCTCCAGTCACAGCCACATTCAGCCCTCCAGTCACAGCCACATCCAGCCTTTCAGTCACAGCCACATCCAGCTCTCCAGTCACAGCCACATCCAGCTCTCCAGTCACAGCCACATCCAGCTTTCCAGTCACAGCCACATTCAGCCCTCCAGTTACAGCCACATTCAGCCCTCCAGTCACAGCCACATCCAGCTCTCCAGTCACAACCACATCCATTTCTCCCGTCACAGCCACTTTCAGCTCTCGATCGCAGCCACTTCCAGTTCTACCGTCACAGCCATATCCAGCTTTCTAGTCACAGCCACATCCAGTTCTCCCGTCACAGCCACATCCAGCTCTCCAGTCACAGTCACATCCAGCTCTTCAGTCACAGCTACATCCAGCTCTTCACTCACAGCCACATCCAGCTCTCAAGTCACAGCCACATCCAGCCTTTCAGTCACAGCCACATCCAGCCCTTCAGTCATAGCCACATCCAGCTCTCTAGTCACAGCCACATCCAGCTCTCAAGTCACAGCCACATCCAGCCTTTCAGTCACAGCCACATCCAGCCCTTCAGTCCAAGCCACATCCAGCTCTCTAGTCACAGCCACATCCAGCCCTTCAGTCACAGCCACATCCAGCTCTCAAGTCACAGCCACATCCAGCCTTTCAGTCACAGCCACATCCAGCCCTTCAGTCATAGCCATATCCAGCTCTCTAGTCACAGCCACATCCAGCCCTTCAGTCACAGCCACATCCAGCTCTCCAGTCACAGCCACATCCAGCCTTTCAGTCACAGCCACATCCAGCTCTCCAGCCACAGCCACCTCCAGCTCTCCAGTCACAGCCACATCCAGCTCTCCAGTCACAGCCACATCCTCCAGTCACAGCCACATTCAGCCCTTCAATCACAGCCACATCCAGCCCTCCAGTCACAACCACATCCATTTCTCCCGTCACTCGAGTCGCAGCCACTTCCACTTCTACCGTCACAGCCACATCCAGCTTTCTAGTCACAGCCACATTCAGTTCTCCAGTCACAGCCACATCCAGCTCTCCAGTCACAGCCACATCCAGCGCTCCAATCACAGCCACATCCAGCCTTTCAGTCACAGCCACATCCAGCTCTGCCGTCACAGCCACATCCAGCTCTCCAGTCACAGCCACATCCAGCTCTCTAGTCACAGCCACATCCAGCTCTCCAGTCATAGCCACATCCAGCGCTCCAGTCACAGCCACATTCAGCCCTCCAGTCACAGCCACATCCAGCCTTTCAGTCACAGCCACATCCAGCTCTCCAGTCACAGCCACATCCAGCTCTCCAGTCACAGCTACATCCAGCTTTCCAGTCACAGCCACATTCAGCCCTCCAGTTACAGCCACATCCAGCCCTCCAGTCACAGCCACATCCAGCTCTCCAGTCACAACCACATCCATTTCTCCCGTCACAGCCACTTTCACCTCTCGATCGCAGCCACTTCCAGTTCTACCGTCATAGCCATATCCAGCTTTCTAGTCACAGCCACATCCAGCCCTTCAGTCACAGCCACATCCAGCTCTCCAGTCACAGCCACATCCAGCCTTTCAGTCGCAGCCACATCCAGCTATCCAGTCACAGCCACATCCAGCCTTTCAGTCGCAGCCACATCCAGCCGTCCAATCAAAGCCACCTCCAGCTCTCCAGTCACAGCCACATCCAGCTCTCCAGTCACAGCCACATCCTTCAGTCACAGCCACATCCAGCCCTTCAATCACAGCCACATCCAGCCCTCCAGTCACAACCACATCCATTTCTCCCGTCACTCGAGTCGCAGTCACTTCCTCTTCTACCGTCACAGCCACATCCAGCTTTCTAGTCACAGCCACATCCAGTTCTCCAGTCACAGCCACATTCAGCCCTCCAATCACAGCCACATCCAACTCTCCAGTCACAGCCACATCCAGCTCTCCAGTCACAGCCACATCCAGCGCTCCAGTCACAGCGACATCCAGCCTTTCAGTCACAGCCACATCCAGCTCTGCCGTAACAGCCACACCCAGCTCTCCAGTCACAGCCACATCCAGCTCTCCAGTCACAGCCACATCCAACGCTCCAGTCATAGCCACATCCAGCGATCCAGTCACAGCCACATCCCGCTCTCCAGTCACATCCACATCCAGCCTTTCAGTCACAGCCACATCCAGACCTTCAGTCACAGCCACATCCAGCCCTCCAGTCACAGCCACATCCAGCCCTTCAAGTTACAGCCACATCCAGCTCTCCAGTCACAGCCACATCCAGCCTTTCAGTCACAGCCACATCCTCCAGTCACAGCCACATCCAGCCCTTCAATCACAGCCACATCCAGCCTTCCAGTCACAACCACATCCAGCCCTTCAAGTTACAGCCACATCCAGCTCTCCAGTCACAGCCACATCCAGCTCTCCAGTCACAGCCACATCCTCCAGTCTCAGCCACATCCAGCCCTTCAATCACAGCCACATCCTCCAGTCACAGCCACATCCAGCCCTTCAATCACAGCCACATCCAGCCCTCCAGTCACAACCACATCCAGCCCTTCAAGTTACAGCCACATCCAGCTCTCCAGTCACAGCCACATCCAGCTCTCCAGTCACAGCCACATCCTCCAGTCACAGCCACATCCAGCCCTTCAATCACAGCCACATCCAGCCCTCCAGTCACAACCACATCCATTTCTCCCGTCACTCGAGTCGCAGCCACTTCCAGTTCTACCGTCACAGCCACATCTAGCTCTCTAGTCACAGCCACATCCAGTTCTCCAGTCACAGCCACATCCAGCCCACCAATCACAGCCACATCCAGCTCTCCAGTCACAGCCACATCCAGCGCTCCAGTCACAGCCACATCGAGCCTTTCAGTCACAGCCACATCCAGCTCTGCCGTCACAGCCACATCCAGCTCTCCAGTCACAGCCACATCCAGCTCTCCAGTCACAGCCACATCCAACTCTCCAGTCATAGCCACATCCAGTTCTCCCGTCACGGCCAAATCCAGCTCTTCAGTCACAGCCACATCCAGTTTTCCCGTCCCAGCCACATCCAGCTCTCCAGTCACAGTTACATTCAGTTCTCCCGTCACAGCCACATCCAGCTCTTGTCACAGCCACAGCCAGTTCTCCAGTCACAGCCACATCCAGCTCTTCAGTCACAGCCACATCCAGCTCTCCAGTTACAGCCACATCCAGCCCTCCAGTCACAGCCACATCCAGCTCTTCAGTCACAGCCACATCCAGCTCTCAAGTCATGGTCACATCCAGTTCTCCCGTCACGGCCAAATCCAGCTCTTCAGTCACAGCCACATCCAGTTTTCCCGTCCCAGCCACATCCAGCTCTCCAGTCACAGTTACATTCAGTTCTCCCGTCACAGCCACATCCAGCTCTTGTCACAGCCACAGCCAGTTCTCCAGTCACAGCCACATCCAGCTCTTCAGTCACAGCCACATCCAGCTCTCCAGTTACAGCCACATCCAGCCCTCCAGTCACAGCCACATCCGCCTTTCAGTCACAGCCACATCCAGTTATCCAGTCACGGCCACATCCAGCCCTCCAGTCACAGCCACATCCAAAATTCTAGTCACGCCACATCCCCACAACACACATAAGATATTCGTAAGGCGAAAGAATGGCATGATTATTTCATGAAGGAATAAATCGGAGTGACATGATATAGGCAATGAAGAAAACCTAGCGACGCGAGGAGAAGCAGTGGGCCTGGCTCCACGGCATACTGATACCGTGCCGGCCAGGCATTTTGCCCTGGGAGCTGGTGTCTGGGGTGGGGTGGGGGGGTGGGGGGGGGGTAGGGAGCAATGCGTGGGGGGGGGGGGTTGAGCGGCACTAGTCTATCACAAAAAGAGGGCGCTTACCCCTCCCGTTTGGCCTCAGTACTACGGCCCACCACACAAATTGCTTGTGACAGCCACTTTGCCCTAATAAGAATACAGCGCCGGCAAGACCTCTCGGAGTTACCCCTGGGGTGTGGAACTGGCACCCACCCCGCGACGACTAATACCCCGCGCCTGGGCCCTCCCACTGGGGGGGGGGGGGGTGAGGGGTGCATGTGGCAGGCTGCCGAAAAAGGTGTGAGGAGCGCAGTCCTGGGAAAGCGGGGGAGGAGGGTAAGTAGAATATGAAAGCACATAAAAGTGCCACCCGCAGCCAGAGATGGAGTTTGCGGCCAGCGCGAGCGGTGTATTGCGCTGGAGGCTCACGCGCCGGCCGGGAACAGCTAAACGGGAAAGAGGCTCCCGAAGTTACTGCCCTGATGAAATATTCCACAACGATCGCAGAGTAATGAGAGGATTGGGGTTGGGTGCAGATAGGTAGCTCATTAACAATTAATGATGCTAACTTCGCTATTAATAATAAAAATATCATAAAAACAATATATTATTAATTTTCAGCAGTACGTACATTTACTTCCAGAAATAAGCGATAAAAACCCCAAGCGGTGTTTATATCCTATCGTTTACATAATAAATGAATGGGACGAGGTTTTTATTGTAATTTGCCCGCAAATGAAACGATTACTGCATCATTTCTTGTCATTAGATATAGAAAAAGCACCCGCCAAAAACAAATAGCTTGTTTCACTTTTCTCGTGCTTACAAAGAAGTTTCGTGAGCAATCTTCACCACACATGATAAACCCGTTGTGATGAAACAAATACAGTTGTTATGCATGAAAGTCATGGGGGCGGGGAGTGGTGAGGAGAGTGGGGGTGGGGGGGGGCGGTGTGAAGGAGAGGCGGGGGGGGGGGGGCGTGGAGACAATTGTTCTGGCCATTGAGATGGAACTGATGCTCGCGCAGAGCAGCAAAGTAACGTGATGACTAGACCAGCGTCATGTTACATGAACTTACACTTACAGAACAGAGAATTGCGGGGAAAATAAGATCAATGATCAAAGGACAGGGACCGTGAATACCTTGAAGTGCTCCTGTAGTTTCCGTCGTATTGCCGATTCAACAGGTTTCTCCTGCAATTGAAAATCAATGACATGAGGGTTCGCTGCCCGGGTTAGGCGATTGAAGCAGAGACACCGGCCGCGTACCACAAGCCTGGCGCCACCGTCACCACCATAACGAAACCGCTTGCCGTCATAACGTAACCCGAGCGCTAATCATAACGTGATCCGAAGATCGACATAAAATCATTTGGAAACCTCCTCACATCTGTGTCTTGTTGAAGGAGTCTTGTGGCATATTCCCATACAACCCCACCCACTATGGCTACTACGGACTTTCCTTTAGAAAGACCGCCAAGATGGTTCTGTTATTGGTGTTCCCAGTTCGTGTTGCACAACGCAGCAACATGGAATACAAATTTTTGAGTCTTCGTTAATCATTGGAGACTGCTTTATAAGATATTCTGTTGAAAGTAAGTTGATTGGGATTATGCACAGCACCTTCTTATATGACTTGTTGCATATTACTTTAATTGTCATATCCAATATATGCTCACCTGGTTCCCAGCAGAGGCCATTCTAATGAAGCAATTAGAATTTATGCCTGGTTTGCAGATTCTTCTCACTAAACAGAGTAAAATACATCATATTACAAAACCCTTTAATTAAAATTCTTTAATATTTATCTAAAAGGAATTGCAAATTGTAGTGTTATTGTTGGCAATTAAAGGGGATGACTTTTTGTAGTATATTTTGATAGATTCCCAAGCCAGCCTATCACTGAAGATAGCCATAGCACTGTGCTCCTACAACTGGATACTGTTTGTACAAAGCAATATCTATACATATTTTTTAATAAGCTTATAATAATATTCCTACAACTGGATAAGGGTTAATTAATTATAAAATATATGAGAGCATGCATAGCTGGTGAATAAAACCATGAAGGCACTCAGATAAGGTTGAAAAGTAAAATATAGAGAATTGCACAGGTTTTGTTACAGGATTAAATTGCTTGAGCATCTGTAAATATAAAACTAAGCAGAGACAGTGGCGGGTGGGTGCAGGGGTGTAGTGGCAATGTATTGCATATTTTAGAATACATTTATTTATTTTTTTATATATATTTAGAACAGTAGAGACACAAGTATAGGATTCAGTTTCATCTGTTATTATACTTTAACATATATATACATAACACCCACATTGTGGCAATAGCTGGGACAGATTCTGGCACATTCATGACTGAGACATACCTGAACAGAGATTAGGATTCAAGTAATCAGGAATTGTTTATACTTAGACCTGATACACAGTTCTAATGCGCGCTGCAATGGTACCCGGCACGCTAGGGTTACTCAGCTATCAAGTGAAAAATATAAATACTATACTTTATTCTTCATAACTTAGTACCCATATCTTTCCCCTTTACCTGTTTACACAACAACTTCACACTACAAATCCCTCTCCCCCCACTCCCCTCGTCCTTTCATCACCACTAAATTAAAAACATAGGAATGGTGGGGGGTAGTAAAGTCAGGCTCTTTTTTCCAGAATGGCCCAGTGCGA
The DNA here is from genome assembly GCA_964019135.1 of Arenicola marina. NCBI lineage: Eukaryota > Metazoa > Annelida > Polychaeta > Arenicolidae > Arenicola > Arenicola marina. The sequence continues at coordinate 14,545,091 of OZ025251.1, read as the reverse complement.
CACAGCCCATCTTGCCTTACCAACGAGCATAGCCGATTGACAGATCAGCAAATTGATGTGTTTCAATACAACTGCAAGCTTTCAAACACTTTAAAACAGGATCGACTCGCCAGCAAGGGCAAGGTCTCAGACTCAGCTGTCAAACGTGCACGCCGATGTGTTTACAAAAGATACCTATTGTATAGACGATTTCATTGGTCGACTAAACCGGAAGTTGTAATAATAAGCCAATGAGCGTCGGGATAACATTGGGTGTTTGGGATAGAGCCTAGCCAAGATGTCGACTTTCATGGATCTCTCCCGAGTTCACTATGTTTCGGCTTCGGGAGTTACTGCCCCAATTTCACGTCTGTACTTTTGCAGACATTGCTTGAAACTGAGGTCGACTGAATGTGTCTCTCATGAGGTAATACAAGTTTCCGCTACAACATGCAGTTCGCTAAATTCCATCGTAAATTCGGCCGTTTTCGCTGCTGCTGCCACAGTGCCAGGGCAGTGGTCAGTGCCAGTCATACCCTAGTCCCATATGAGACAGTTGTTGCTACACACAACAGTCTCATGTCCTCATGTACAAAATGAGGGTGTAAGATTAGCTTTTGTGGGCGACTAAGTGTTGTTAACCGCACGATCCATCAAACCCTGGTAATTTTTTACTCTGATACCTAAACTTCATATTTACTACAAAACCCACATGCATATGATATGAACTCATAAAGTATCGCATTACTATCAAGTCGGTTGATTTGAGACTTTCTTGTTGTTTACCGCGGCATTTCGTGTTTGGTCATTCTTCACCAGCGGCTTTCGCCAGGTGGCGTTTTGCTTATTGCATGTCAATGGCTGCGTGTATGAAGCGCCACCAAGCGAATGGTGCGGTTTTAACGACATGCACGCATGCACAGTTTCTCCACTGGGTGGGCAAGGCGGCGGACAAAACTGAGTTGTCCGCTGCTTCGAAAAATCAATAGACGATATCGTCGTAATCACGGAGACTTCAACCAAAATAACAAGATAAGTTGCAAGATGTATACTTTTAGAAACTATTGCCATACCCCAAAAAGTTCTCGCCATCAGCACCGCTTCTCGCCACGCGTGTTTGTAAAATGGCGTACAGGATTTGATAGACTGGACATGTGGCGTTGTTTCCCAACAACGTCACATGGGGCTAGTCATACCCATGAATGGCCTCGCCTCCTCCGTCGTTCTCACCCATGAGAGAAGCCCCTTATCACAGGCGCCGTAAATCAGTGGGGTGGGGGGGGGGTACCCTTATAAACAAGAGCCTGTGCCCCTTACCAGCCGGTGCGCAAGAAAACAAAGTCTTTAGACCGACGCTGTTCGAATAGTTTTCAACAGGGCGTCCAATGAATTTATTCCTCACATGCGAACTATACGTACTGACCCCGAAGAACTAGGCCGGAAGTACAAATGATCAACACGAATGGAGGCGGATGGTGTGGCCATCGGTGGAAGGGCCTTGAAGAAGGAATTTCCGCATATACACAATAAAGGGACCACCAATGAGGCAGATTACTTAGCAGCGTCACCACTTAATACCCAAGAATGAACGGTGACATAATTTAGTGGAGCCCTGTTGAAAACTATTCGAACAACGTCGGTCTAAAGACTTTGTTTTCTTGCGTACCAGCTGGTAGGGGGCTTCTCTCATGGGTGAGAACGACGGAGGAGGCGGGGCCATTCATGGGTATGCCAGTCACAGACACAATCTTGGGAGGGTGGGGTGGGAGGAAGGGGGCCGGTTACACCTAGCCCTGGTACATGCCTCTCTTACCACGCCCGTAAACGGAGCAAGGGTGAGAGCCATGCCGCTGACACGGCCGAAAACAAGAAATTGCGGACCGGTGGCTCAAGTTGAAGTTCATAACAGAATAAATATGTAGTGCCTACCTGTCAAGTTGCTCCATTAGATTCCTGATTTTTTTTACATTTTTTGGCAAGTTCTGCTAGCTAGCGAGGAGAAGCATCACTATATATCCATGCTTGTTTGGCACACAGGTTGATTCTCATTACTGCCCTAACTGCTTGGAGAATATGCCATCGGCAGAAGCCAAACAGAAGAAAAACAGGTAAGTTTTGGTTTTTCCATACCATCTGAACCATTATTTAAGAAAGCTCCCACTTTTACTTGTGTTTCATATTCTGTATTGAGCCATTCCATCAGATCTAACAATGTGATCAACCATACTATTTCTAGTTTTAAAAGTGGAGCATATACAGACGTCATTGTTTCTATATGAACCAGAATAACAGACTTCCAGGTTTTGTTGGACATTTTCTGTACATTGGTAGGACTCACAGGATATGGCACAACCATTGAGTTAAATAACAGTCATGTATAATATATTTCATGGTTGCATTACAGATATTTTCATGGCATATCTAGTCAAATACAGAACTAAAAGCGATACATATCAACTATGTATTCATGACTGAAGGGCTGAAGTGTGACACTGTTTCTCATAACACGGCAGGGGGATAGGGCGTAGGGTTGAGTGGTGGAACACTCTGTGCAGATCAATGGCTCCCTGGTTCGAAACCTGGTCTGGGTGATCAAATCTGGGGCATATTTCATCATCCAAACCATTCATTGGCCCCGGAGGTTCATTGGCCTAATTTATCTCCTCGTCGGGTGCACAAAACTGGCCTGAAACAACGATCATTCCATGTTGTTCCATAACGCTACAGGTGCGGTAGCTGCTTCGACTGCCCGAGCTGCAGCCACACGCTGTCCACCCGTGCCACGAGCATTGCCGTTCCAGACCCGGAAAAGCCGGGCCAGTCGCTGCCCAAGAAGGTTTATTACCAGGCTTGTGGCTTCTGTCGCTGGACCTCCAGAGACGTCGGCATCAAAGACCAAGTCGTCGGTAAGAATGTTGTAGCAGATGGTGTACGTAAGACACTCCGTGACCGAGGATGTGGGCCGCCCCGATAGCTCAGTGGGTTAGAGCGCTCTTGCCACCTGAGGGCCTAACGGCACGTGGATCGGCGGTTCACGCCCGGCTGCGGCCATGTCTGTGGGGTCGCAGGATAAAGATCAAATGTCTTTCTTCGCAAAGAGTAGAGGGTTATTCTGGGACATGGTTCTGCGCTTCCCTTCCTTCTTCCATTGACGTGATATGGCCTGAATTGGTTAAAGAGTCCTGAATATACAATCAAACAACGAAGAGTATAGAACCAAATCGTCTGTAAGAATTATCGTAACGGATCCTTCAAACTCAAAAGACATAGGATCAAGTCGTCAATAAGATTATCAATAGATGGTTTAGTAGAGACAATTTAAACCGTAAGGGTACAGGACAATATCGTCGGAAGGAAAGTCATAATGGATGGAGTATGTAGGACACTTTAACCTGTCAGAATAGTCATAACGGATCCGTCAAACTCTTAAAGACATAGGATCCAGTCATCAATAAGATTATCAACAGATGGTTTAGCTGGGACAAATTAAATACTTATTGAATGGTACAGGACAACATCGTTGGAAAAAAGTAATAATGGACGGTTTATTTAGTAAACTTTAACTTTTAATGACGTGGAACAAAATCGTGGGTAAGACTGTCAATAAGAATGGTTTTAGGTGGGACACGAACTGTTAACAGTGGTAAGAATTGACATGATCCATAATGGTCATAAATGGAGGTTGCCATGTCCCTTGTGCGCCCTCCAATGCTGGTGGTTTCCCCTCCGCGTTTGGTGGCGTCCCTTGTGATTATCACCATGTTTTCCTTTATAATAGTCGGACTGTTCTTGACTGAACTATGTTCAAGGTTCGCCTCAAAAGGTATGCTTGTATTTGTCTGCTTCATGTCCTGTGTTCCCTGTTCACAGCCAGTGGAGGGTGGAAGGAACAAGAGAATCCACACGAGAAGCGGGTAAGGCAGCTGTTTATTCGTTGCCACTAATGTATTTCGAATAACTTAAGAAACTAATATTGTGAGTAGTTGTTTTAATTACATGAGTGCGAAATTCATGCAGTACTCGTTATGGTATATTTGTTCTGTCACGGTTTGAATGGCGACATGTTGTCTGACTTAGTAATGGAATGTAACGTTTGTTTAAGATTCTTGTCAACGGTTTTCTTTATCACAAAGAGAGACATCCTCAATATCATCTGTTCTTGACTGAAGGCTTACAAGGCTGAGATCAAACAGCATAAGCAAAGGCTTCTGCGAAGATATAATTAATATACCTAACACGTGGGCATAGCAACATTCTCAGCTTGATAAGACTGTCATCAAGTGCTTATGGATGTGTATTTGTAACTGATATGCAATATCCTATGCGATTCAATATATTTATAACCTACGTTGATATATTTGAGTTAACCCATTGTTAATAACGAGCACTGTTTGTCGTAGAATCCCGTCTATTGGTGCCTGCTCTTCAGCGCGATTTTATATATATATATATCTATGTTTTATTTTACACCCCCACCCCTCTTCTCTTCACCCGTTCCCCCTCTCCCGCTCAGCTGTCGGCCCTGTTGGACTACTACCGCCAGGTGGCGCAGCACGAGAAGGCGGAACGAGAGAAGAAGAAGTACATTCGTCGCCGCAGTTATCTTCATCTCACTGTGAGTTGTGCATGGAGCGACCGGCCCGCCACCCAGCGGAGAGCGGGACAAGCATGGTGTTAGAACCTTTACCCCCTGTGTCACATGCTCCGTTATAAACCCTGGCTAGTCTCAACTCAACTCCTCTCTTACTTTGACCAGTTGGTACCCCTGCCTGTTTGTATAATGTATAGTTTGGATCGTATGTTATTATATATTTCAAGTTCACTTATAGGATGTGTGTCTTGTGGGTATTTCTTTATCTTTGTGGTTTGAGTGTACATAAAGAGCTGAGATTCATTACTTTCTGTCCCATCCGCCCTACCTAGAAAGTGAGTATGTATTTGTAACATGTTTTTGTTTTTTGGTTGTTTCGATCACAGTTGTTTTTTGTGTTAGTTTGCATGAACCTTTTGTTGCGGAATTAGTCAAATTGGGTTTTCTCCCTGGCATTGTACAACCAAAAGCGAAAAAGGTAGTCTCGCGCAGGGCTTTGAATTAGTGGTATTGTTGTATTCAGCGATTCCCAACACCGCCACCCCTGGACCCTGTCCCTGGGCCCTGTCACTGCTTAAAGGAGTCCGTAGGCCCTCACCGCTAGTTTTGCTTTTTTTGTTAAACATTTGCAATATCCACATCCTGGCATCCTTTCGTAATTATTTTTCTACCATTCAAGCCACGTTTTTTGCCATTTGACATACCGTCATTAATATCAACAAAATATTTGCGGAAAGAAACACCGACCTTTTTTTTTTAATTAATAATGTTTTGATTTTAACATCACGTGCATGAGTTGGATAGTTACGAACTAATAAGTACGTTAACCTGTTGACTAACAAACTGGAATAATATATAACGTAGTCAGTGATCACCGTCGATAGTTTTCTTAAGCGTTGCCATGGTAGAGGTTTAACCTATGACACGTGGTTAATGACGTCACAGTGTAGGAAGTAGTCGGCGCACAGGTCAAAGGTTACTTAACACTGCTGTCTCGTTCCCGCTGCATGCGCAATGTACAGAGAAACGAAGTAACTGTGACGGTGAGTGGTACATTGTTAACACATCGCCAAGGTTCCTCGTCATTGCGCAATCGACACGTATATGACGTCACGGTCTGGCGGCCGCCATTGGATAAAAATTGCGATTGATGACGTCACGGTCTGGCGGCCGCCATTGGGTAAAATGGCGATTCGTGACGTGACGTCATGGCAAGCCTCATGAAGTACTGCAGATTAAGGGCTTTATATGTGAGATGGTCACGATAGAGATCTAACATTAAATAATTGATTAATACTAGCTCTTAAAAAAGTAACTTAGATAAATGGAAAATCCTTAACACATGGCTTTGCTAAGATTATCGCATGGTTGTGTAAATATGACCTGTAACACGGGCAACTTCTCACATATATATAAAAGCCTTTTGGATTGATGTAATAGTTTAACTTACCTTATCGGAAAGTTTAAACCATCTTTTTATGTTTGACTGTTTCTTACCTTATGTATCAGTTATCTATTTGATGTACATCCGCGTTATGCTAAAGTGTGAATATTTTTTATCATCGTTGACATTGATTCACTGCATGTCACTTTGTAAAAAATGTTTTTTTGTCATCTCTGGTCCTTGCCACGGTAGCCTTTAAATAATTCCCCGCGAAAGCTGTCGACCTGTATAAGGCATGATAGTCTTTGGTATATCGTGTGGCATGTATATTTTAAAATGGTACTAAATATTTTAAAAATTATGTTGAATAACTTTCGATAGATGACTTCGGTAACCGTCAAAGCGAAATCTTAACATGCAAAAATAAGTCGTACAATTTTATATATGCTTAGTTTGATTTTCAAAAGACAGCAAGATTATTTGATTGGCCTTTTCATTGCGTTTTCTTCCATGGGTTACTTCTGGAGTAAGTATTTCTTTGGCGTGTCTTTGTTCCTAACGCTGTGCCGTGATTGTATATCGCTCATGCTCGCGCCGCCAGGACAAGTTTGGTCTGAGCTCCGTGGCCGCTAGGCGGCGCAGCGGATTGATGGGGGTCGGTGGCATCAGGTAAGCACTCTCCACCGCGGGCTGTTCACTTACTCCTTGTATCAGTGCCTCATACTGCTAATACAAGCCGCAGTGACGTCAATTATATGGTTTGGGGGTTAATAAAAATGTGTCTTCATTGAATCGTGTGCCTTTATTGCCACGTACTGACAACTAACAACTGAAGCATTACCCTCTCAATGATAAATTAGTAATGATTGTTTATTTCATCGTTAATATTCCATTTGTGATGTAAATATAATGGTAATTATTCGTTGATATCAGTAACCAAGCGCATAGGAATACACAGATAAGTGGGCGAGTCTTATTCTGTTGAAAGTAACACATTTGATCACCCTTGCCTGCCCCCACCCACCTTCTACCTGCCACTCTCACTCTATCTCTCTCTGTGTCCGGCGGTCAGCTTGAAGGATGAGGACCTGAAGGTGCAGGAGGTGGAGCCAAGCAAGGCCTCCGACGAGGTGGAGGAGCTGCCCGATGATATCTACACCAAGCCCCTGTCCCTGACTCAAGGTGAGCCCTTCACCCCGCCATGACCGCTGACTCAGGTGAGTCCTTCACCCCGCCCCGACCGCTAACTCAAGGTGAGCCTTTCACCCTGCCATGGCCGATGACTCAAGGTGAGCCTTTCACCCCGCCATGGCCGATGACTCAAGGTGAGCCTTTCACCCCGCCATGGCCGATGACTCAAGGTGAGCCTTTCACCCCGCCATGGCCGATGACTCAAGGTGAGCCTTTCACCCTGCCATGGCCGATGACTCAATGTGAGACTTTCACCCCGCCATGGCCGCTGACTCAAGGTGAGCCCGTCACCCCGCCATGGCCGATGACTCAATGTGAGACTTTCACCCCGCTATGGCCGCTGACTCAAGGTGAGCCTTTCACCCCGCCATGGCCGCTGACTCAAGGTGAGCCCGTCACCCCGCCATGACCGCTGACTCAAGATGAGCCCTTTACCCCGCCATGGCCGCTGACTCAAGGTGAGCCCGTCACCCCGCCATGGCCGCTGACTCAAGGTGAGCCTTTCACCCCGCCATGGTCGCTGACTCAAGTTGAGTCCTTCACCCCACCATGACCGCTGACTCAAGGTGAGCCATAAAGGCTCGAATAGGACATGGGAGACTTGTGCTGACATACATCCATCTCGCACTCGAACCAATGCCATATGCAACGTAAGGCTTTTAATTAAAGAACCTATTGAAGCAATATTCTGCTGTCTGAGGCAATGCTACATGGTACATGAGGCAAGACACCATCTTCTTTTCATCTCTTGTGTTAACGTACTATAGACATAAATGTCAACGTTATATAAACAGAAGCCTGCAGCAGTCCTAATGTTTCCCCCCTCCCGCTAGCCACCACCATCAGGCAGCGCCTGGACAACCCCGAGTTCCAGGCCACTGTGACGTCAGAGCTGTTCCCTCGTCACAAGCACCTGCTGATTAAGCGCTCTCAGCGCTGTCGGGTGAGGCACATATAAACTTCACAAATTGTGGGAGGCCGGCCCTGTAGCTCAGTGGGTTAGAGCGCTCGCCTTGAGTGCTCTTGCCACCGGAGGGCCTAACAACAGCACGTGGATCGGTGGTTCGAGCCTCGCTGTGGCCATGTCTGTGTGGTCGCAGGATAAAGATCACATGTCCTTCTTCGCAAAGAGTAGGGGGTAACCCCCGGGGACACTCTCCCTTCCTTCTCCCATTGACGCGATATGATCAAATTAGGTTTAAAGCGTCCTGAATATACAACCACAAATCGTGGTTCACATTAGCCCGCTGTGAGGCGCCACTGCATGTATATGTTTGGGTCTTGGCACAGCGTAAAGCTGGCGTCATTACTGCACAACACAGTGTGTAGACACGTAATGTAACAAACTGACTTGTTATCCACGTACAGGATATTTAGTAGATGTTATTAGACTGGTTCATTAGTTTTATACATTCTGTTCCATTTTCCTGGAAATATATATATGAAATCTAAATTGAAACTGACCCCAAAAAAAAAATTCTTAGAAATGTTTACGACGATACATTATTTTATGTTAAACATGCACATTCCTATAAAAAAATAGGATCGTATATAAATCTAGAAAAAGGTAAAGGAGCACCACGCGAAATGTAGCCCTATTTTCAACAGTGTATCTCTTGCAGTTCGTGTTTTGAGTTTTTCCTGTACAAATCTGTTTTTACTACAGGAATGTGAACACAACCTGAGCAAGCCAGAGTTCAACCCAGCTTCCATCAAGTTCAAGATTCAACTAGTGGCTCTGTAAGTTTTATATTCAAATTTCCCTAACATGCCCCGCCTGTGTCTGGCGCCGTGTCCTCCTTCCGTATCACGGATCCTGGGGATCGGCGGCCTGACCCGGCATGGCCCGTCAATGCACAATATTGTCTTGTTATATATGTAAAGCCATGGAAAAAAGACGCCAATATTTAGAGTTTAAATGACTTGCTGTTCATGATTGTTATTATTCCAAAACGAATCGGATGCTTAAAAATTAACTATAAATTGCACATGTTTTACGTTTATTCACTGTTATGTTTATATGTACTTTGGGCCTGATGGCATTGAATGCTCTATAAGTCCACTCACATTGGTCTAAGTCATCAATTATGACATATCGTCTGAGATGCCCAAGCTGAAGGGAGCACTGCCTTGGTTTCAACGATTACGTACTGTTCAATCTATACCAAGTAGTCAACAACCACAAGGAGGGTGGGGGGGGTGCTTTAGTGTACATGTTTCACTGTGTATAGTATCTTATGCTGTCTTCGTTTTTCTCACCAGGCACCATGTCCCAGAGATCAGGCTTATGAGTCTTCCTAATCTACAGCTTAACAAGGTAAGCATGCCCTTCACGTCAGGTCTATTGACATAGGGTCGTCACAATCTTCAAGGTGTTACGACCTCTCGCCTGTTGTGAGACCCCCAGCGTTATACGATCCAGTGGGGTTAACTCAATGGGACATTTACTTGTATATGTATGTATTGACAGAAACAACAATTAGATATTGTTATATTATATTATATTAAAACTGTATTATATTATATTGAAACAAACTGTACGGCGACAAGTGCTGATCTTGGTTTAGACCTTGTTAGCGCTGACACATTGGCAGACTTCATGAAAAACATATTATTCTGTAGGAACGAAACACGAGCCATAATATCACCCACTGCCTCATACGACCGCTGCTATGTTGTACCAATGCCTTGGGGAGCCTTGTATGTTGATAACGACCTGGTCGTCGCCTTCGGATTCAGGAATCTCAGCTGATCCTGACGATGAACAACCCCTTGGACTCTGTCGCTCACGTGACATTGTTACCTAGCAACGTCGAGAAGGATGACTGGTCCACAGCCAAGGTACGAAACTCGTCCGCCTCCGTATCTGACCAGTGTAGTGGTTGACCTGTTGCATCGACTTTCAGCAAAACAATTATTAATACAATTTATTAATACCGGTGATTGTTTCTTTTATCACTTTTGTTCTTTCCTTTTTTCACTTCATGTTGTAAAGATTTTCTGTCTCGTTTAAGTGTCATGAAGGTTAATTGAACGCTAGCTCTACTTAAGTAAGACCATTACCATGTCACCTATCTCCTATAATCAATTTAATATACTCACATGACTTGCTAGTTATTAGTAGGCCCTCCTTCAACTTTTTATATGTAACTTCATTAGTATTCCGTTCCCCATGTTGTATCTGGCCGCTATTATAATGTTATATGCGTTCGATGTTGTTGATGATTTAATGGATTCAGCCGAGAGCAATTTCGGACGCTACTGTTTATTAGGTTGACTACTAGCCGAACAGAGTATTCAAAATAAACAAAAACGTCGATATTGCAATGTCCTGCAGGTGGAGCTCCCCACGTGCGAGCTCGCCATGGCGGCCAGGGATGACGCGGCAGATTTTGATGAAAATTCCGACCCGCAGGAAGAGTTCAAGGACGATCCAAGGTAGAGCTGCGCCGTGTTTCACTGGCCGCACTTTCGCATCGACGTATTGGCACTATAGTCCTTGACGTAGACCTATACCATACGATATAGTTCTCGCGCTTTCATAGTTTATGTTTCTCTAATACTTTGTTTCCCAAGCTGCCATTAATGTGTCTTTCTTTTGTTATCGATATAGAGTAACCAGAGAATCTGTAGCTTACCCTTTTTCCACCATAGTCTAGTGCACGGTACGACGTACGGAAAAGTCCCTAGCGTAAGCAACATAGAAATAAGATGACACATATGTTATGGCTTTAAAGAATCTGTCACCAAGGAGTGTTTTCTACCAATGCCGTGAGGGTAGCAGCGATGTATATTACGGTTAAGCCCCCCGCAATAGAAAGCTTGAATTGTTTGACGGTTGTTCTTCACCCAGGGAAGAGACACCCCTTAGTCCTGTAGGCACTGAGTACGTACGCAAGTATCTGTCATGCTACCCTGCACGCTGTACAGTCCGGGGCGCCCTGCCCAAGCCATGTCCTTCAAGCTCCACAGTCTTGGGTTGGCTTCCTTCCGTCCTTTCAGTCTACCCCGCCCGGTCGTCCCTCCTTCAATTTGTACACTTTTCGCCATATACCGCCCCGTCTCCCCTTCAGGCTATACGATGTAGACCACACGTCTCCCCTTCCATTTGTATAGTTTTGGCCATATGTCGTTCCCCCTCCAGATCATACTGTCTAGGCCACCCCCACCGTGCCCGTCAGACTATACAGTCTAGGCCACTTTACCGCCCTCCTTCAGGTTATACAATCTAGGCCACCCGACCGTCCTCCTAGACTGACAATCTACCCCCCGGTCGTCCCCTTGAGGCGATACAAGGCCACCCACCCGTCCCCCCATCAAGCTATAATCTAGACCACCGACCGTCCGCCCTTCAAGCTGTACAGTCTAGGCCACCGACCGTCCCCCCTTCAGGCTATGCTGTCTGGGCCACGCGACCGTCTCTTCTTCAACTTGTATCGTTTTGGTCATATGCCGTTCCCTCTTCAGGCTGTACATTCAAGGCCACCCGGCCGGATCCCCTTCAGGCTACACAGTCTAAGCCACCATACCGCCCACTTCAGGCCGTACAGTCTAGGCCACCCTACCGCCCCCTCCATTCAGGTTATACAATCTAGGCCACCCACCCGTTCTACCTTCAGGCTTACAATCTAGGCCACCGGACCGTCCCACCTTCAAGCTATACAATCTAGGCCACACGACCGTCCCTCCTTCAACTTGTATAATTTGGGTCATATACCGCCCCCCCCCCTTCAGGCTGTAAAATCCAGGCCACCCCCCACCCCCATCAGGCTATACAATGTAGGACACCCCCCCCCCCCAACTTGTATCGTTTTGGTCATATACCGTTCCCCCTTCAGGCTGTACATTCAAGGCCACCCGGCCGGCCCCCTTCAGGCTACACAGTCTAAGCCACCCTACCGCCCCCTTCAGGCTGTACAGTCTAGGCCACCCTTCCGCCCCCTCCATTCAGGTTATACAATATAGGCCACCCACGCGTCCTACCTTCAGGCTTACAATCTAGGCCACCGGACCGTCTCACCTTCAGGCTACACAGTCTAGGCCACCCGACCATTCCGCCTTCGGGCTATACAATCTAGGCCCCCTTACCACCCCCCTTCAGGTTGTACAGTCTAGGCCACCCGGCCGCCCCTTAAGGCTATACAATCTAGGCCACCCACGCCGCCCCACCCCCCCCCCCCTTCATGCTGTAGTCTTGGCCACCGACGACCCCCCCTTCAGATTATACAGTCTAGGCCACCCACCTGTTCCCCCTCCATGCTATACAATCTAGGCCACCACCCCCCTTCAACTTGTATAGTTTGGGTCATATACCGCCCCCCCCCCTTCAGGCTGTACAATCTAGGCCACCCCCCACCCCCATCAAGCTATACAATGTAGGCCACCACCCCCCCCCCCCCCAACCCCCGTTCAGGCTGTATGTATAGTCTAACCCGACGTGGTCATAACTTGCCCATGTTGTATCTGTTCCTGGCATTCGGGTTATTTTTCAGTTTGTACAGTTGACAAATTTCTATTGTATGTTATATATTGTAGGTGTTGATTAATATGTGCTGTTTATTGCCTGTTTAGCAGTGATTGATTTGCTTTAACGGGGTTTATGTCGTGGAGGATGAACATGGATGCCACGATCTAGACGAATGTACATGTATAGGACCGTACTTGGTCTAGACGGATGTACTTGTCTAGGACCTAATTGGTCCAGAAGAATATACATGTATTGGACAGTAATTGATCTAGACGGGTGTACTTGTCCGGGACCGTTCTTGGTATAGTGGAATGTGCATGTATTTGACCGTACTTGGTCTTGACGTATGTACATGTCTAAGATCACATCTGTTTCACTATACCGAGAACAACTGTAGGATGGACAATTAATGACACATCTACGCCTCATAGAACAGTGTCACGCGATTTCCTCTGTAATTTATACCTTGGGAAAACCCTGGTGTGTCCGTTATATGACCACCAGTCATAAACATCCTGATTGATTACTTCAGACCAAGCGAAATGTTAGTTCCGTGCTTTAGTTAGGTCAAAATCGCCTTTGGTTTTGGTTTTGCCGTCCAAAATGTTTGATCAGTTCGAACGTGTCTTTACTGCGATCTCCGCTGGAGGGCGCTCATATTACGGCACCTATATACTGAGATATACGGTGCCTTCGATATCACACAAGGCATCATTCGCTGGGGAAGCCAACGACGGCTTGGTACGTAATTCAGGAAGGCAGTGACACTGAAGAAAAGCAAGTCATTCAAACTAATTGTGGCTGGGTCGGATAATATTAAAAAATTATTTTTGTCAGTTAGCCGAGTATAAACTGTTTTAAACCCTTCAAGAAAACCCAAAAAAGCGGTCGATCACTCTGGAATGAAGCATGTTTTTTGGCATCACCATTCAGCCTCCCACGTTAAATAAAAAACCAATAATTTTGTGAATGCCGAGTCTCTTATTCCCCTGAGACAATGTCCGTGTTACTGGGTTTCTGACATACCAACGAGAAACACTGTCACCGCTTGAACCAGAACGTTCACTGCGACGTCGGTTCGGTTTGTTTTATGGCTATGGTTTACCCCGACCCTTCCCGGTCTTTCCCGGTCTATATGCCGAGACAAACCAGGGCCATCGCACAATTTTTTTGCGCGAAAACAGTAGGCCACGATGTGACTACGGTACTACCGTTCATCCCGGTAGTTGTGAACAGTTCAAAACCACCGGGGCGATCTACGGTTCACAACGGTACACCCCGGATCACCCCGGACTGACTACGGTCTGACTACGGACTCATTACGATTCCCCAGAGTTGTCCGGGCTTGTCCCCGGTTTTCATGACCGGGGTAAACCGGGCCTATAAACCGGCTAATCGTGAGCTAGCCTTAAACAAAGCAATCATCAATCAGCTGTCCCTTATCTTATGCTGCTGAATCGCGGTATCAATTGTGACTGACGTTTAGCCTTCTTTTTAAATGAGTTATTTCTTGTACATATATATATAGCCCAATTATAGTTAGTTTGGAGTGTACATATCTTTAATCGGTTGTTGAGTGCTCGTTACGGGATCATTCTCGTAAGAGGGTGCCGAATGTTCATTGGCACAGTATCCGTGTGTTAACCCATTATGCATGTCGGCTAAAAGGGATTTTTCAGATAACCACACCTCAATATTAAATGTTACAGCAACACGATACAGAAAAACAGACATCGTTGTCATATGGGGATTTCCCAGCAAGTATAATTTCTTCTGGTCGTTCCTCTTTCTAGTTTTGCAAATGGTATGGGGTTTCTATTCGTGTGATTGATGACGGACGAAGGCTATGTCTGTGGTGCTCGTGCTAGATCTGATACAACCACCGTGCTCGCCTAGCAACTGGTCGGGGTTTCCGTTGGGAGGGGATGTGTATGACAGTTTATTCGGCTACAAACATATATATCATCCTTATATGTAAAGTATGATGTAAATTATTATACAAGAGAGAAATCGGACGGAGAGAGCAGGAAAGGGCCAATGAAACGGTTATATCGGTATCACTGACTCTCGTCCTACATTCTCACCGTGTAGTCACCATCGTAATCTGTCCTATATGACCCATCCCCACCGGATTTGCGTCATATACCGCGTGTTGGTGGCGCCCTCTATTGTCAGATTGAAGGGTCATATACCTCGTGTGCGTGACGCCCTTTACTCTCAGATTGAAGGGTCATATGCCTCGTGTGGGTGACGCCCTCTACTGTCAGATTTAAGGTCATATACCGCGCGCATGCTGGTGACGCCCTCTACCGTCAGATTGAAGCTCATGACCTGAAACGCTGAAGAGTATTTTTACCAGTAAGTAAATACCCGTTTTTAAAACGGCGATCTATGGGTGTGTGCAAGGAAGTTTTACACGCATCATCCGCGTGTGGTATTATTTCGACAGTAAAGATTAAGGTCCAAGTGGGTATGAATACATGAACCCTCTTCATATATTTACGCTCTTCTCGTCCTCTTGCAGCGTTGTTGTGTTCCGAAAGTCCAACAAGATCGGGTTCTTTGTTAAGGTCACGCCCCAGGAAGCTGACAGAGACGTCAAGGTGAGAATCTTTGGGCTTTTTTGACGGTTTACTTTGGTGTCAGAATTGGGATGGCTTAATGATGGCTTGGACCGACAGTTCTGGCTTGAAGTAGTTGTCGATGTACTATGTATGGTCCCAGGACTATGGTCTAAAACATATATGTTTGGTAAAGTGGTAAAGTGGTGAATAACCCTGTGCGCCGGTCGCCTTGCGGTTAGCCGATAACGTGTCCTTGAGAAGAGCGAGCCGCTATAACCATCAGGCGTTCTAACGTTTGCGTAGGGGAGGCCCTCGGCATTCTTATGTCTAGACAGACTCGTGGGCGTGCTGGTTATGACGTCATAGTCAGTCAATGAAATATCAAATACCCAAATGGAGTCATGGCTTGGGGTCATGGAGTGCTTTACTCTATGTGGCCCTTCACCACGCTCCACCCTCACAAAGGGGGACCCCCCTCCCTTAGGGATACCCCCCTCCCACACCCACCCACACACACCCACATGAATGCACCAGTGATATTAACTGGCCGACTCCTAATT